>OY744518.1:183254944-183827444 GCA_963556195.1 Sepiola atlantica
GCGAAAACAAAGAAAAAACAAAGAAAAGAGAAAACTCACATGTGGGGAAACTCACTAGTATGCCATTTTGAATTTTTTCACACACATACACACACACACATATATATATATATATATATATATATATATACCTTCATTGTATTGCATGGCATGTCTTACCTGCATGCTTTTCAATTTTTATAACAAGTTTAAAAAGATTTACCTTAAGTAAATTATTAAAAAAATAAACAGGACACAAATTCGCAAAAACGGTCCGCAATCTCAATACAATAGATAGAACAATTACATTATATGGGTCACAAAGTCGAAAAACAGCCACAAAAGTCATTCACATCGGTCCCCTCCCTCGTTTTATTTTGCCTAAGCCTCGCCTATACTGTGACTTCTCAGAATACAAGTCTTTTTGGCCATTTGCCATTCCATGTTCTTGGAATATGCTTCAGGTTAATCTCTCATCTATTTGAAAGGTCAAAATCGCAATATCATGTAAACCGATGGGGTCTGAATATACCTTACTTGATGACCTCCTTAAAATTGATCCGTGGCAAGCAACCGTCCTCACAAAACAACACAAGAGATTAAAAAAACAACAACAACAAAATAGAATTGTTCTTGATTGATTGCGTGTGTGTTCGTTTGCGATTTTTTGTCTCTTCAACAGAGAAAGGGAAGTAACTCTCATATTTTGTAAAATTAAAGTTAGCAAACCAAATTTGAAAGAATCGATAAGAAATCGATATGAAACTAAGTCTTTATGAATATTTGTTTCTAATATGTTACATTTGACAGGTGAAAAAAAAAGCTCATTTACTCGACTGGAATAGTAATTTAAAAAAAAATGGTTTATTTTTGTTCTGTTAAATCTAACATATCTCCTTCAAAAAAAAGAAAAAGAAAATTGATACTCAAGTGGCAAATTATAATAAGAACTATTGTCTTGAAAATCCTGGTTTTGTTTTCTTACCTCATAAAAGAAGTTTGTTATCATCATGCAATGTTAAGAAATCTACAGATTGTGATAGTTTGTAGCATAAGTAGTCCCCTTTACTACAACAGCAACAACATCAGCAGCCGCCATTAACGATGTCTGAAATATCTGCTTGACTTGTAAGCTTGGTGTTGATTGGAGCAAACACTTAATTTCAATTGGGATTTAACCAATCACAAACAATCTCTTTTGCAAGCAGAGCACTGGTTCCTGAAGGTTGTTTAAGGGAGATAACCAGTGCTCTTCGCTCTCTTTAGCCGCGAGAAGACACAGCTGTGTAACCAACCCATGTCGCTCATGTTCAGCCACCAAACTCCTCTCTTGGCGCGCAAACCAACCCCGCTTTTAGTCACAGCCTATCGGTGTCGACACGAAGGCTTCACTATCCAAGATGGCGACCTGTCAGCATGTTGACTTACTCTCAATACCATTTCAACACAGACTTACTTTCAAACAATAAGAACATGAAATCTACCAGCCTTACAAACTAACTCTTGTTCCTATCTACCTATGTACAGACTTTCGAGTAACATTCTCCTATTACGGACTATCAACATGTTTTCCTCGTCCAGATTCATGGACTTCTAATAACCTCTCCATTACTAACACTTTGTCTATTATTACATGCTTAACGAAGATAACTAAATAAAGTATGATATTAAAATGTTAAAATGTCTTTATTCATATTATTATTCAAGTAACGTTTTAGTAACTTAAGATCAGTACAAATAAAAAAAGAAAAAAACAAAGTTTGTTATGATCATTTCCCTCTCTTTCTCTCTCTCTCTCTCTCTCTCTCTCTCTCTCTCTCTCTCTTAAGATCAGCCATTTTAAAGACGGAGAGCCGATTAAAAAGTAGGTAATTAATTTTTTCTCTCCCCCTGTTGATGGTAGAACAAAAGAAGGTTTTAAACTTTAATTTCACCATTAATCATTTTGTTGCATAGTCCCCGTATACTCGTCCCGGAACGGGCCGTGGCAGTTCTCGTTTAATCACTCGTCATTGTTAACACCATAAATCATATAATTTGCATACCTTTAAATTTCTTGCACCCTCAATCTTTCCTTGCCACGTGGAGGGGTGCGTCGTCTAGTGGTTGAATTCTTTCTTCTTTCTTTCTGCCGTGAACCACGCCACTGCAACACAAAAGCTCCATGGCCGACTCAGAAGACAAACAATCTTTAAAACTTTCAATTCTTTTTATTACAGGCGTTAGTTATCTATCGGCTGGGAGATATTCACCAACATCGAGAGAGAGAGCAAATTACTGCTTTCGTAATTACTTATCAATTAAGTCCTTAACCATTCGTGGAGGGAGGAAAAGAGATCTTTCGCCTGTATTTTCTTAGGGAAATAATTCCCCTATGTATGTTGCAGACTATATTATAAAAATCACGTCTGATAGGTTCGCCTCCAAAACCCAGACTGACTAAAACTCTGCTTCCCACACAAAGGCCTGTGACGTCACAGAGCCTCTATGCGCAGGTGCACATTGACCCTTGATCTGAGGTCTCGTCAATGCGGTGACCCTGTCATGTCTGTGTGCTCCGACTGTGAGAACAGCCCTATTCTGCACTCGACTGCACGGGTCCACCTGCACTAAATCGCGCAAGCTAAACAAAACGATTTCCAACAGATACGTCCACCTCAAGATGCGTCCGTTCCCACAGGGCCATTATCCAACAATTTAACGGCAATGAAGTAATGACCATGCCACCCCTGCACCAGAAGGAAGGGTTTAATAAACGTTAAACTTACTCTCAAGTCATTTTATATGATAATGCTGAATGTAATGTACGGATGCATGTATGCGTAACAATAGCTATACTGTTTTTATCTGTGAATGCCTTTAATTTTCATAAAATTAATTAATGCGGTGTTTGATTTAAGTTAAATAATTAGTTGTGGAATTTTTTAAATTATTCATGTGTTAATGTTAGAAAATGTGAAAGATTATTACTGTAATGTGCAGCCATAGCGTTTGCAACTGGTGAAGAGAAAATTATGTACCTTACTAAATAATTTATCCCTGTCGGATTTACTTAATATGACACACAAAAAAATATTGGTTCGGACAAAATAGTGAAATCGATGAATGTGATTGAAAAAAAAATTTTTATTCCCTTTTTTAGAACACGGACAAATGTATTGCGAAAATGAATAACGAAACAGATTTTTTTTTAAATCTATCTTTTGCTTGAAAGCTATTTCGGTCAACGGTATAGGAGAAAATCTCACTTTATTTTATAAAATATACAACGTATGTAAGGTATTTAACAACATACGCTATTTTAACTATAGCAGCATATTATTTGACTTTATATTTTCGATGTTTAAAAATTATTAATAGCAGCTCACAACAAATGAAGAGGCACACAGTTGTCATAACTCAAAAGGCTGAATATAGCAATTTAGAAATAGAACCATTTTAATGTCACTTGATTACAAACTTCGCAAAGAGTTTAAAGGCTTAAGATGGAAAGCTATCACCATTATTAAAACGTAAGAGACATTCTAAACACACTGATATCATTAAAATACCTGAATTAATTGTGCAAATACAGCACACCGTTGGTGGTATTCCTAGAAGATCCATGAAGTCGATTGCAAAAGATCACTGTGTGCCAGAAGGGACAATCTGAAATGTTGTTCACAAAAACTTGGTACTTCTTCAGATTAGGATCCGAGTTAACTTTGACCCTAACCTTAACCCTGACCTTAACCCTAACGTTAAGCCTAACTCTGAGCCTAATACTACCCCTAACCATAACGGCGGGGTCAATGTTAGCTCGGGTCTTAATCTGGAGACGCACCCAAAACTTATGCAATGAGTGAAGGTCATTTTATATCAGAAAAAGTAAAGGAAAATCGCTTAGTCAGAGCTAATAGACCTCGAAACAAATGTTAAAATACAGCAGAGAAAGATGTCATTCTCATGATAAGATGACCCCAAACATTTGGTCCCCTATCTCCTCAGATCTGAATCCTTTGGACGACTGTGTAGTTGAGAAAAAGGTTAATGAGCAGCCTCATAACACTTAATAATCCCTAAAAGTCTCCATAGTTAGAGTAATGTACAACATGAACTTGGCCTCCGTTCAATCTTAAGAGACAATGGATACCCCCTGTAAGGATGGTTGTGCGTGTAATTATGAAGCAAGGGTTGCACAATCTTCATCCACACCTCTCCTGAATCGGCACCGCTTGAATCCAGTGGCAAGGAAAAGTCTAGGACGACTGGAAACAATGAGATATGCGGAGAGCACATGCAGCACCTGGTATTCCCAAATGGTCACTCATTTTAGTAATGACCAGATTCAACGTCGCTTAACTTTGGTGATTCATGAGTACGTGAATGAATAAATGTGAAAAAAGGGAGTCAGCACATAAGTGTGTATGCGGGCAGTTGTAGATATGTGCAAATAAGAACGATAAAAGGAAAAGTTAGCCATGATCTAGGTTTAATTTTTGTTCGGCCAGGATAATTTTGCATATTAGGGGGTATAGATTGTAGAAACCATTTCGTTGTCTGATGGTGTTAGAGTCTGTGTTGAGTGCTGTTTCAAGTAGAATTCGCCGAGCTTTGTTATAAATATGTTGTTTGATGATTTTGGCCTGTTTGAACTTGAAAGCATGATCGTGTTCTAATACGTGGGGAAAAAGTGCACTGAGAGAGTTATTGTTTTTTATATTCCTTTTGGTTGCACAATCGGCAACCACACCTCTCCTGAGTCGGTACTACTTGATTCCAGTGACAACAATGCTAAGTTAAGCGGAGAATACATACATCACCTGGTATTCCCAAATGGTCACCCATCTGTTACTGATCAGGCTCAACGTCTCTTAACTTTGGTGATCTAACGGGAACCGGTCTGTAAACGTGATTATGCCGTATATGAACAAGAACAATGTGATCCTAGCATGTAGGCGATTCATACCTCACATAAAAGCCATTATCGAAGCTTAAGGAAACTTTTATTGAGTAAAATTACAAAATTATATCTTTATTCTCATCCTCAAAACCGTTTTTCAGTAAAATAACTTTTGTGTATGTACAAAGTCTGTCCTCAAATATGTTACGCACCATGTATATCAGATTTAATTGGATAAAATATCTGACAGTTTATGAAAAAAGAAATATTCAGAATTTTAAAACTTCTTTATTGGCTCAAATATCAAATGTTTCAATCAATTGGATCTTCCTCAGGGTAGAGCATGTTGAATGGTGTCGACCAAATTTATTAATAAGTGAAAAAAAATTTTTTTATATATAATTGAATTGTGTTTTCATATTCTGGTGTGTACATATATACTAGAGTTCTGTTTCAGTTTGGCACAAATGTTTTGTTCTCTTACGAAGATTAAAATCAAGATATAATGCTACCAATCCTTCTGTCTGGAATCCTTATTCCAGTTTTGATCAAAATCCATTACATGATTTTGATTCTAGAAAATGTCTAAAATTTAAGGCTTAAGCTTAAGGGGTCTTTAAAAGAAATTGAAATTAAGGGAATCTTGCTTACTTGATGTCTAATGACTACGGATAACATTTGAGATATTTGAATTTTCAAATGGAAGGTTGTTCCCATATTATGGTTTCTAAAATGGTATTCTTAGAAGATCCATGGAATCGATTGTTGTTCCCTTTGGATAAAACTAAATATGACCCACTGTTATGCCTAGCAGCTGTGTTCCAAAATTCATAATGATCGGTTGATTAGTTTAGGAATGAATCCTATACACAGAAATGTATAAACATATACATATACCACACTTTATATATATATATATATATATATATATATATATATATATATATATATATATATATATATAGAGAGAGAGAGAGAGAGAGAGAGAGAGAGAGAGAGAGAGATAGATAGATAGATAGATAGATAGATAGATAGATAGAAGGATGAAAAGGAATTAGAAAAGCGACGGAAGCAGATCTTTTTTCAATTCAGATACTACAGAGTAGAGAGAGACTGGCAACGTATCTTCTGTAAGAAAGGGTTGTTCCTTTTCTTTTTTGATGGTGTTGAAATTTTATCAGATTTATTGTGTTCAAAAAAAGAACCGATATTCTTGGCAAAGGTACAAAGCCACAATTACCTCTCAGCTATAAATAGAATAGCAACTTTTATTCAACTAATTGTATGCAATGAATGAAACAGACAAAACTGAAGCAATCCCATTTTTTTTTCTTTTCTCTCAATCCGTGATTTAGTCTTAAATTTATTTAATCAAATTATTTCAAATTTACTGCTGCCTTTTTATAATTGTTTTTTTCTTCGTTGAATTTCTTTTCTTTATTTTTCAATTTCGTTCTTTCATTTCTTTTTATTCCCACCTTCTCTTCTTCTTTCTTTTATTTCCTTTCTGAAACAGAATCTCTACCTAAAGTTAGTTTATTTATAGCTTTTAAAGTTCACTAATTCTTTTATTCTTTATAAAATGCTAAAAAAACAACAAAAAAAAACGATTTTTCTCAAAAGCAAAAGAAGAAATATTAAAATTGGCTCTTTGCCGGTTTAAAAATATTCGTTCATTAGTGAATTTCAATGATTATTGGGTGAATCATAGTTGAAAGCCAAATTCTTAGTTTTGATGTTATTTGATGCCGGTTCATTCCATCTTTGCAGTGACCAACAATTTAGTCCCTCCTTATTCATTTTTGACTTGAATTTTTATTTCATCTTAATTTTTAGCTGCTCTGCATTTCAATTCTTTATGTGAGAACCAACAGGAAGTTAACACTTTCAAGGCTTAGTTTGTTTGTACTCGAATGGCTTGGTTTCTAACCAATCATATTTCGTTAAACCTTAAAACACCCGTTTCTGAGCAACTTTCATTCGGCTTACAACTGTCGCATAATCATTTAGTTTTGAAGTCATTTTATCAAATTAAAACCATAATTTCGTTGAAGTCGTTGAAGTCGCAGGACTGAGAACAATTATTGCTGCATGCATGCATTCTTGGCTTCCTCCTCACAACAAGGATACATTCGTTAGCTGAAACAAAAGACTGCCAGAATACTTTCTTACAATAATCACTCAATTAATTACATAATGAACAAATGATTTATTCAACCAAATAATCGCCCCGTGGTTGAAAGGTCATGGGGGTAAAAAGAAAGAGAGAGAAAGAGAGAGAGAGAGAGAGAGAGAAAGAAAGAGAGTTAATTATGTGTTAAGCACATTACTTAAATGTATTATCGTTTTGATTGAGTATAATTACTATATGTTGTCTTTTCAACGTTTCTACGAGACTAAGAGTTAAACTTCACCTCCAATTATCTCTGTTGGTCATGTCTGACGTCATATCCGGTTAAATATCACCAACTTTCTTTTTGTCACGATGCATCAGGGTCAATCATTTGATCTCTGTTTACCTTTCTGTCTACAACACACCCGGCCTAATCACTAATGTGTACTACCTAATATAACTACCAGCGAACGTACCCATCTTAATAATTAACACAACTATTAATAAAATTCAAGGTCAGCTGACTAAACTAGTTCTCGACAGATACTACTGTCTATATCACATCGTTAATAATAAAAAATATGTTGTCTAACCAATCAGGATGATTCCCGTTAAACTAAGAGCACCCATTTCTGAGCCACTTTAATTCGGTTTACAACTATAAATATAAGACAGAATCAGCTTATGCTAGTAGAGATCTATGTGTCCACGTCAAACCCCTACTTCCACAGACAGGAATTTGCCGGCCTGCAGCTTATTAAATCACAGCATTTCGAAACAACCTGGTACAATGCAAGCCATTTTGAAGCTGTTCAGTCACTAAACACATTCATACACACACACACACTGGAGAGAAGCCATATTTTTGTGAAATATGTGAATCTTCTTTTTCAACAAAATCACATTTAAATTACTCACTGGAGTATTTTAATTACCTACTGGAAAGTTTCAATCCTACTGGAGAGTTTCAATCACCTACTAGACATCATCCTCGAGTGTTTGCGGTCTCTCTGTATAAGGGTTTGTCAGGACAACCTGACATGAGGATACTTCACACTACAAGTAAATCCTGACCAAATATTCAAAATTACATAGTATTCTGAGCCCAAATAAGATCCTCTCGACATGGCTATACACTGGCTCATACGAGAAATGGTGCACCTTCTCCAAGTACTCTTACTTCAAATAACAGCACTTAGCCGGATACTCCACTAGACTAAATGAATACTTGTCCTGGAATCCGGTAAGACCAATAGATCACAAGAAAGATATACAACATAGTTAACTGGTCAATTGGGTAGAGGAAAATTAATATTTTTAACTTCTTTACTAACTCAACGTTTGACAGGTAAAGGAGAACTTTAATGGAATATTCGAATATCTATGTATCTCATATAGAGTTCAAATGTTAGCCTCAAGAAGGGCCCTTCTTCATTTCTGAGAACTTCGACTGAAGTAAAATGAAACAAAAAAGACATACTGACTATTGTATAAAAAGACATTGTGCAGAACAGAAACCAATTCTTGAATGAAAACAAGTAATTTCAGAGAAATTTTTAGGTAATTGCACTGGAAATGTCTCAAAATGTTTGTAAAACTGTTACTGATGTTGTTCAAATTTGAGTGAAAAAGTAAATATTTATAAATGAAATGAGTGTCGGATGCATTTTAATTTTTCAGCCTGGCTGTGCCATATTATACACTAATGAAGCCTCTTCATGAATGTTTTGTGATATTTTGTATATCATAAAAATACATGTTCTCGATATGGGCAGAAACAATTGTTTGTCAATAAAATGTTTTGAAGGAAATATGTAGTGTTTCTCTGAATAACTAAGGTTTATATGATGTTAAATTAAGAGCTCTACTCATACACTATCGAGCTACTACATAAACCTTTATATATATATAGTAAAGTATGAAAATATATTTATAGCATACTTTACTCCTAAGTTCTACCCAAGTATTGAGCATTGTCGAAGTAAATACTGAAAATCTATATGCAATATATGATATCACCTTATAATATTATACATGTATACATGAAAGCATATATATATATATATATATATATAGATAGATAGATAGATAGATAAATAGATATCATTGTAAGACATCCACATATGCTTCGTGTAAATATGTAGAAGCACATGTTTCTTCATGTCAAAGCAAGGGTCGTACTGAGACAAATCAAGAAAACAGTGAGTCACAAATTTATGTATTCTATTGTTTTTGATTTTATCCTCGTCAGATTCTACACTCACAAACTTGCTTCTCTTCCCATTTTTGTTTTCTTATCGTTTTGTTTCCAGTTTCGCTGCTCTTTGCATTGTTCATTTTGGTAGTGGGTTCAGCCACACTGATCGGTCTTTCTATACTTTGAGTTATATATTTTTGTAGTTCTTTTGTCGTACCTTCCATGCAGTCTTTTGTACTTACCAGTTCTCTTCCCCCTTCTCTCCTTTTTATATCGAGTCGATCATATATCGCTGCATACATGAATTGTTGGCTTCCTTCTCACAACAAAGATACATTCGTTAGCTGAAACAAAAGGAATATATTTTTACAATAATCACACAATTAATTACACAGACCACTTCTTAGCGAACGAAGGATTTATTGAACCAAATGATCGCCTCATGGCTGAAAGGTCAGGGGGGGGGGTAAAGCTCAATCCTTCTGGTGTAGTGCATTGCACATGTCTATTAATTTCCTAGGTCTTTTGTCCAGGTGCCTGAGTTTTTCTTTTGTCCAGCCTATGAAGTGTACAGAATATCTTAATAGCGCCCAGGTGTGTATTCCTTTTATTGTATTTCTACTATATAATTTGGTTTCAAGTAGTTTTCTTATTCTTCTCAGGTATTCTTTTCCAATCTTCTCTTTCACTTCTGTGCATTTGATGGCGTCTGCTTCGAGAATTTCCTAATATTTATAGGTATAATATTCGGCAAGTGGCCTCATCGCCTCTTAGTTAGACAGTTCTATGGCCTCTGCTGTTTTGAGATTTCCCTTTTTATCTCTAGATATGCACAATGTCCACTTGAATGTCCTGGCTGACATTTTATTCTTTCTTTTGTGTCTGAGAATTTATATCTGGCATTGCATCTCCGTAGTATGTTGTTGAGTAGCATCATGGCTATGATAAAAAGTAGTGGTGATAGAGAGTCTCCTTGGAAAATAGCTCTCTGTATTCGTATCTCTGTCAGGTGTTGTCCACAATGGCTAAAGGAGTCATAGAATTGTTTGCTCAGTTGTGCCATTAAAATTTTCCATATGGTTGGTAGGCAGGTTATCGGTCTGTAGTTGTGTTGTGGCCCTGTAAAGGGCCGGAATGAAAACAAAAACTCAGGGTTTAGATAAAACAAGTATATTTGAGAAAATATAATACAACAGAGAAACAAGAGTTGTGGTACGTCAGTCTTGACTGCCAGTATAGACTGGGGTTGACTCAACCCTGAGAAGCAGATGCTTATAGTATTTATTGATAATGGAAGAGTTCAAATAGTCTGTATAGGTAAGAAACCATAACAAGTTGCTTGGGATAGTTCCCTTCACTTTGTCTTTTTGTATTAATAGGATTCTTTCTTTAGTCATCCACTCTGTTTTGTTTTGTATTAGTCTTTCACGCAGTGCCATGACTTTTTAAAACCAGAATGCCTGTACTCCACCGAGTCCGGGCGCTTTCCAGTTTGCCATTTTTCTTAAGATCATCTTGAGGATTTCTTCATTACTTTCGGTTTCTGTTCCTCCTTCAATTTTCTGAAGCTCTTCTTTCATGTTTTTCAGTCATTCAGCATTTTTGTTGTTGTATTGTCGATTTTCCCATATATTGCCCCAGGATTGTCTTGTTTCTGTTGGTTCCGATTGTTCATGCCAAATTTGTTAGAATTGTATGCAATGCTTTTGAACCTGCAAGTGCTTATCAGTATTATCAGTAGTAGTGGTAATAGTAGCAGTAATAGTAGTATTGTAGCAATATTTAGATGTGTAAAACTATGGTTAAAATCGGACATTTTCATGTAAGGTTAAAATTAAGAAAGAAAGTGGTAAATTCCATTAGAAGCTAAATTTTGTTAAAAACTTTTGTTCACCCCAAACCAGGCATATTGCCACTGGAGCATAATGGGCTACTATGATAGAGTCCAGATTCATAGGGTTCAAACGGGATAGGGAGTTGGGCAGCAAGATGTTTGTTCACATTACATTTAAATTTCTGTATGTTGATACAGTCGGGGAAACAGGGAGTTGCGAGGAATTCCAAAGGCAAGCGGTCCGAGGAAAGATCAGCATCTAAGGTCCTCTACAGTGAAGCAGGTGGGATTTTGTTGCTAGTCGGGTGGGTCGAGGGTATTTTAGTTGAAGGGGATATAAGTGCAGTAAGTTCATCGGAGCACATTCTGTGGAAGTACTTGTAAAACAAGCACAAGAACACAAAACTGTAATGATGTGACAGGTGCTAGAGCTTGGCAGACAGTGCAGAAATTCTTTTTTGCACCCTGTCTAAGAGGGAGAGGGTAGTGGTTGATACACCATCCTAGATGTGGCAGCAATGCTCCATGCACGAGAGAATGGTGACTTAATAGAGATAGAATTATAGAGATTATAGAATTAGGATTACATGGCATAATATGACGTCATAGACAGGAAGTTTGAAATGAGAAGTGGCGAAAGATTTGATTCTTTTGTGGATTATGAGTTATCTCTCTTGGACCATTTTGGAGATAAGAGTGATATCCCTTGATTCGGGGTTTGACTATTTAAGTTGAGTCTGATAGAAAGTGGGACTCTTCGGTCTCTAGGACGAAAAGAGAGTGTGTTGTTGTATTGATGATATGGACGAATGTGGCAAACTTTGACAATGGATAGCAGAGGCAGCTCACATAATGCTGTAAAAGAAATAAGCAACAAAGATCATGAGACAGTGAGCACAATGTTGTTGGATTCTTTTTCTTAACTGTTGCTTATTAGAGAACAAAAGGAAATAGGAAACTACATCTTCACTCCGACTATGATGATGGTTTAATAGCAATGTGAAAGAAGAAAAGAAACGAACAGAGAGACCTCACTATCCACTGAGCAACAACTTGCTACATATCATCAAATCAACAAGACTCCAGCTGCCTATGTGATGAGCTGCTGTCTAGATGATATGCTGGGATAAAAAAAATCGATCCACTGTAGTCATGATGTTCTATATTACAGGCCACTTCATACATATGTCGATCACATATCTTTCATCAGACATCTTAATTACCTCTTTGTTTTGTTCAATACTTATCATTTTCCACAACAACGATACGTATTTTCATTTATGTATCTTTAAACGTATCTTCTTGTCCTCATGTATGAGTCGGAATGTTATTCTATGTATCTTGCAATGCTGTAAAAGACCATGAGCTATTGAGCAACAATATTGTTAGAGTTTGTTTTTTGTTTTGTTTTTTAATCCATTATTACAGCTACCAGGGAAGAGAGGAAGACGGCTGCTGTTATGATCACAATCAGAGAAGAGGAAAGTGAACAACTCTATTTCTGCTGTTAAAACACCCCGGCAATGATGTCTACTGACATGACTATAGTTTCATTTGGATTATTCGGACTACTATTCTCACTTTGGTTGTTATTCTCAGAACGTTTCGGCCGATGTAAGCTTCAACCTTCTTCAGACGCCTCATTTTGAACTTTAGAAATTGTTATGTTGAACTATACGGAATTTTGAACTGTATCCTTCATTTTATCCACAGGGGTAGATTGTTCTCTTTCTGTCAACCATGAGTGTTAATTAATTATTATTAATGTGATTCTTTTGAACTTTCAATATCCTGAAGACTGTCACTTGGAACTGGTTGTTAATCAACGCCTTTATCCGTTGCATCATAGGTCCATGTGAAAATAACAACCAAGATGAGAATAGTAGTCTGAAGAATCCAAATCAATATTCATCTCAAAACTGGTTCCCATATTGTATTTAATTATATACTAGGCCTACTTAATAGATCATTGCTGCCCAATATATATGTGTTGCTTCTTTGAGACATCATCATCATCATCATCATCATCATCATCATCATCATCATCATCATCATCATCATCAGTTAAACGTCCGTTTTACATGCTAGCATATGTTGGACGGCTTTAAGAAATTGACTTCCAAACTAACATATCTCTAGCCAGGTCTTTATTTATCCTTCTTTCTCTCAGGTCTATTTTTATCACTTCTTCTCATGTTTTCCTTGATTTTCCCCTGTTAACTGGACCTGCTACCTCAACTGTTCTACATTTACTGATCCAAGAATGTTCATCCATTCTTTCAACGGGGCCAATAGCATCGAATCCTCCTGTTCTGCACACATCTCCCTATACTGTCCAGATGTAATCTTCCTCTGAGGTCATCAGAACTAAGCCTGTCTTTAAGACTCACATTACACATCCATTGTATCATTCTCACTGGCCAAATTACATTTCCATACATCATCACACTGCATACACATGCCTGTTAGACTCTTCTTTGCTAACGCTCTGCTGGTTAGTAATGGTAGAAGTTCTCTGAACTTACTCCATCCACACCTAATTCTTGCAATTACACTAGCACCTGCTCCACTCTGTGCTCCAATGATATCACCAAGGTAACAAAACTTCTTGACAACTTCATAGCTTCGTCATTCAGATATACTTCATCCACATCTGAGTTCTCATCCATCTCCATTGTCTTACACTTCTTACACATAAACCGGTTATCCTCTCTCAACCTACCAGTAATTCAACTGTACTTCTTGCGTACCCAATGAGTACAGATACAACAAAAAATTGAATTGCATCCGACTTGCTTTCCACAAACAGAGGATAGGAACTTTCCTCTTTTTGGGGGAGGTTTCCAACACCACCACCACTGATCATCACTTTAATCTTGCTAACATTCACTCTCAAACTGTTACTTTCCATAGCATTCCTTCAAGTCTTTAACTGTCTATAATCTAAAGAAGGCTAGATATTACAGTGGCCGAAACGTTGTGAATATAATAATCAAGTGAATAGCAGTCTAAATAATCCGTATAATACACAAGATAATGATAGTTTAATAATTGGGTAATAATTGGTAAAAGTGGTGGTGAAATGTTGGCTATTGATCAAACAAAATGGATAACAATGATTTAGTATTTGGTGCTCTGGGACACAAAACTTCCGCTAATTGATATATTGACAATGCAATGGTTCCAAACGTTTATCTTGTCATGGTGGTGTTTGGGGACCTAAAGAAGACGTTATTTGATCAGATGACCTATGCGATGTTTGGCTGCATTACCTGATTCTGTGACAGAAGCTATGCTATATGATAAGATATGAAACACAGTGTCCATTGAATTGAGTATTTTGGTCCAATGATAAGGATGCCATTAAAAGATCTCATTAGCCAAAAAAGAGTAAACCGAACTTATTTCACTTTACATGAAGGTTTCGCTGTTCTAGGTTTGGTTCCAGGTCACGATTAACTGTCATCAGCCAAGTTTTTTCTTTGTCTATCACATCGCTTTTTCCAACCCTGTATGGAAGCTGGGGCAATTGCTTCGTAGATGACCTCTCCTGGTTGACGTCGAAGGGCATGACCCAGCCATCGTGAGGATGACTTGTAGGACGGAGCTGTGCAGCAAGATGCTTGTTCACATTAGTTTTAAATTTCTGCATGTCGGTACAGTCGAGGAAACAGAGAATAGGGAGGAGGTTCCAAATGCCGGCAGCTCGAGGAAAGAAGCTATTTTGGTAGAAGGTTCTCCGGCATCTGAGGACCTCCACAGTGAGTGGATAGGATTTAGCTGATTGTCGAGTTGGTCGAGTAGATTTACATCGAGGGGGCACCAGAGTAGCAAGTTAATCAGAACACATTCCATTGCAACATTGCAGCAATGGGACAGGGGCTGAAGCTTGGTGGATAATGAGGGACCTATTAGATTAGAGACTCTTTTTTTAACCTTGTCTTAAAGGGAGAGACTGGTGAATTGGGCACAAGCCCAGATGTGACAATACTCCACAGGGCCGACGGGACAGTTATAAAAGTGTGTGTGTGTGTGGGGGGGGGGGGGGGCCACATTGCGCCCAAAATGCCAAATATGGGAATAAATTCAATATCTTGACTAAAAATGATCGTCCGATAGTGGTTGAGAGCTCGTTAGAAGCGGAATGGAATTCTCTTGGTGATAGAAAAAGAAACATTCAAAATATTTCAATTTTTTGGCGTCAGGGCTCAAATTACGTTATTTGGGCATATTGGGAGAAAATCACTGTTTAGGGCATATTTTGGTTTAAAATGATCATCTGGTAGTGGTTGATGGATCGTTAGAAGCGGAATGGAATACTCTTGGTGATAGATTAAGAAACATTAAAAAAATTCAATTTTTTGGCGTCTGGGCCCAAACTACCATATTAGGGTATTTTGGACCAAAAATATCTTTTTTGACATAATTTAGACATGAAATGATCTTCTGATAGTGGTTGAGGTCTTGTTGGAAGCATATTAGCAAGTCGCTTCTGGTGAAAAAAGAACAAACAGAAATTTCAATTTTGGGGAGGGCTGGTCCCAAATTACCATATTTGGTTATTTTGGGCCAAATACACCTTTTTGTACTTAATCTAGACATAAAATGATTTTCCGACACTGCTTGATGGCTCATTTGAAACATATCAGCAAGTCGCTTCTAGTAAAAATGACAAAATTCAAAAATCAATAGGTTTATCAAATATAGAAAATACATGAAGTTAAAAGTATTAACTGACAAGGTTCATATAAAAGTACGAAAGTAAAAAGTATAAAAGTTTAACTGTATTAAGTATAAAAGTATAAATGTATGTATTGGAATTGAAATAGCTCGTTGGAAGCGTATTAACAAGGCAGACTTGCATTGTTTCTCTGTTCTTCACTTCAAATTGCGTTCATTGGACTTTGCTCAAAAGATATTGTATCGATTTTTTGGAGAAGAAAATGAAAGTCCTTAAATATACCTATAGAATAGGGACCTTTAATAAAAACTCACCCATTTCTCATGGTTTTTGCCAAATTTTAGATAAAATTGATTGTTAGTCTTATCTTGTAATGATGACAATATAAGACCAACAATCAATTAATAGATAAGCTAATTAGATAAAATTAAACACATGCATATCAACTTAATTATTGATGACCGTAAAGTGGGGGGCCCAATTAAAAAAGTGAGGGGGCTTGAGCCCCCCCTACCCCCCGGTGCCGCCGTCCATGCTCCATGCATGGGCGGATGGTGACTTTGTAGGGATATAGGATACTATCAGGCATGAGAAGTTTTCTAGCACGGTAGAAGGAGCCCACTTTCTTTGCAGCAGCCTTGGCAATGTCTTCTATGTATTTGCTCCAATTCATGTTACCTGTTAATGTTAGGCCGAGGAGTTTGAATTTTGGACTCTCAGGTAGGGTGTTATTTGCCATGGTAATCGATGGTTGAAGAGGTTTCTTGTAGTTGTTGAACGAAAGGAGTTTTGTCTTAGCAATATTAAATGTTACCATCCATTTATGACCCCATTCCACTACAGACTGGAGGTCACTTTCTAAAGATTCAGCCATTGCCTCGGATATGTGCGCATCCGTTTTACCCACATGACGAGAGTAGAGTGTGATGTTGTCAGCAAATATACCCATCTCAGACTCAATGTCATCAGGAAGGTCGTTTATGAAAATCAGGAACAATAAAGGTCCAAGGATCGATTCGTGGGGTACACCTGTATTTATGTCATGTTGTTTTGTGTTTTTAGAGGAAGTGCTGCCATTGAACATGGAGAATGCGACGCAGGAAGTGGTGATCGAAAGTTTCCACTCTCATTGTCCAGGACTCACTGACCTATAGGAGGATCGTTCACACCAACGCTTGGTAGATCCTTACTTTGGTGCTGCGCTTTATCTCAGATCTTGACCAGAGCTGGGAATTGAGTTTGCAAAAGGCATGATGCACAAGTTCAATTTGCTTTTTGATGTCAGGTCAATCTTAACTCATGATGATGGCACTAAGATATTTGAAACTCTCAACCTCTTCAAGAACATCACCATTGAGGACGATGGGTATTATGTCTATTGGCGTGACGCCGGCAGCAAGTATCTTGCCTTCGAGGCATTTATTTTCATCTTAATTTGCAATGCAACATGCTGAAGCTCATTACTAGCAGACTGGACACCAGCAAATATCTCACGTAGTAGCACAATATCATCTGCGTAATCCAAGTCCTTGCAACCAACAGTGACACCAGGAAACTCGTTTAAGGCATTCAAGGTGACCCAGTCAATAGTGTAATTGAAAAGTGTTGGCGAAAGAACACATCTTTGCATAACACCAGACCGTATTTCGAAGTATGCTAAAACCTAACCATACATGCATATACGGGATCGTGTTGAACAGTAGTATGCTTTAAGAAGACTGAAAAGTTTAGTTGGAATACCATCTGCTTGAATAACCTTCCACAAGATGAACAGTCAACAGAGTCGAATGCAACAGCAAAATCAATAAAACCGATCACTGTCCTTTGCTGTTCGAGGATTCGTCTTAGGGTAAAGATTTGATCGGTGCAGCCACAGTCCGGGCGAAGACCACATTGATTTGACCTTGTTCTGGAGTCATGTTCTATTCTAGCAGTTTTGGCTAAGATCAAAGTGTAGTATCTGTTCCGATGGATACTGCACGCCTGTCCTGTGCAGTTCTAGGAGGTCCACCCTCCCAGGCTTCGCCTCCCCTCTTTGGGGAGGAGTAAGTTTATTGCTTACTGTCTGAGGCGCCCCTACCGGGGAATGCCGACGGGGCTGCCCAGGCAATTTTTAAATGGCCAGAGTGCTCACCTCTCGAGCGCTGGCTTTTAACCCCACTTACTCGACCCAAGCTGTGGTCACATCTTACTTGTGGGAGTAAGATAAAACTGGCCTTGTGCCTAACTCCTAGCGAAGGAGTAAATAAATATTCTAGCAGACACTTTGATTAGACTGATACCATGGCACAGGTTGTAAGATTTCTAAAAACCACTGAGCCCAAGAATGCTAGGCAGACCCTATCATAGATAATATAGGTCTCAGTGGCACACCCTGTTGTATATTTTCGGAAGACCATATAATCTAGGACGAATTGGCCCAGAGGTTCTAATCCTGTTATAGACTTTCTTAGAAAATTGCTTCTTTTTAAATGAAGCAAGTAAACGCTTCTGAATTTTTACCTCATTCTTGCAAGTATTATCTGCTAACTTGATGGGGCCAAATTTACAAAATTTAGATGTACCGTTGAGAATAGATAACATTTTCTCGACTTATATGTTAGGTCCATTACTACTACTCCCGCACCTTTTTCTGGTTTACAAATATAAATATCTGTGTTCGACTTTAAGGCTTTTATGGTTTTAAAATGTGTTTTATTCCAGACAAAGTCACCGTGGTCAATGGAAGCGTTACAATATCGGTGTGCCAAGTCAACCAGCCTAGTTTGGTTTCCAGAAATAATATCTAGGGAAATTGGGGAATGGTGTTTAATTTGAGAAAACAAAACCTCAAAAGAAGCAAGGGTTTTCTCTTTATTAATATTGGTAGGGGGGGGGGATACAAATATCAAACCTCTTTGACAAAATTTTAATTTCATTATCAGTTAAAACAGTATTCAAAAGGTTAAATATATGTTTGCTGTGGTCAATCCATAAAATAAAAGTCCAACTGGCAAACCACAGTGGTTAATCTCTTTAAACCACATTTGCTTCCATTATTTGGTTCATAACCGTATCTTCTTCAAAAAAGGAGAGCAAGTTGTTTTTTTATCTTTAATGAAAGCACGCTGCTTGGCAAATTCATCACCAATGGACAGATACTTACAACCAGAAGAAATTACAAAAAAAAAAAAAAAAGAAGAAACTATTGACTACGGACCAAAGACGATGACGAGTACTAATATAATATTCCAACTTTTCTGTCATCCTATTAATATGATCGCGCATAAAGTCACGCTCCATAGATAAACTGGGTCTGACTTTGGATGCAAAAATATGCGTCGAGATATAGAGAGGAGACACATCTTGTTTAAGACAAGAACGGAAAAAGGAGACAGAGAGGTTAATAGATCTTATTTTGCTCCTCAATCGTATAACATTATTTAACTCGCTAATCTGATGTTGACTATATCTCTTCCGTAAATATTTAAAAAAATGTTTGGAGATACAAAATTTATAAATACTTTTGAAAATAATTCACGCAAAACTCTTAATTCCATGAATTATTTTCAAAAGTATTTATAAATTTTGTAACTCCAAACATTTAAACATTTGTTTAAATATATATATATATATATATATTTTAACCTCATTCCCCCGAAGATGAACCCAGATGGGTCCGAAAGTACTTGGGAGATAAATCCAAACTATGGCAAATTTATCAGCTAATTCCCTTGCGAAACTAATCAGCTAATTCCCTTGCGAAACTAAGATCCTGATTCGGACTATTGAAAGGATCTACCAAGATATCTAGACATGAGTTGTCTCTTATATTCAACAATACTTGCCTGCAAGAGAAGATGCTGCCTATATATATATATATATATATATATATATATATTATTATTATTATTATTATTATTTCATGTATCCACATAAAATGTTATAAGAAGATATAATTTTTTATGTATCAATTGTTAGTGTTGTCATAAATATATTTTCGTAACTTACTATATATATATATATATATATATAAAATTATTGTTTCATGCCAAACCTGCAATCGTCAGTATGGGAGGAGAAATCCCTGCCGGTCACACGGTTCGAACCCCAATACGAAAGTCATGTTTGATTTAGTAACCGAGACGTGTACCACTGCACTAACGTGCATTGTCTAGAAATGAGAAGTAAGTTAACATCTAAATCGCAACACAGCGGCTATCCAGCAAGCAGCCGAGAGAGAACTCAATAGGTGTGGCCTAGAGTTATGCATTACGTAGAATGGCAGCTTGTTGTCAACTTCAATTACAGTGCTCAATCCTGCGAGAGCTTTGAATAATTATTTATAAACAAATATTATTTTAAAAATAAACCCATCTACACTAATGTTTCATACCAAACCTGCAATCGTCAGCATATATATATATATACACAGACATATATACATATATATATACACATAATATATATACATACATATATATATACACATACATATATATATACATACATATATATATACACATACATATATATATACATACATATATATACACATACACACATATATATACACATACATATATATATATACACATACACATGTATACATATACATATATATATGCATATATATATGTATATACACATATATATACATATATATACAAATACATATATATATACACATACATATATATATACATATATATATATATATTTATATATATACATATATATATTTATATATATATATACATATATATATTTATATATATATATATTTATATATATATATATATATATATATATATATATATATATATATATATATATATATATATATGAATGATTTTTTTATTCAAACATGTACATAGTCTGCTACACTGGCATGTCGATGTTATCGATCTACAGCTATCAAGAGCTGAGGTATCATCAGGCAGTTCTTCCTGGACTTCACCGAAAGGGTTGGATCACAAAAATAAACCCTCTGCCTGATGAGACCTTAGCTCTTGATAGCTGTAGATCGATAACATCGACATTCCAGTGTAGCAGACTATGTACATGTTTGAATAAAAAATCATCCATAATACAGCTCTATATTCTTATTGAGCCCTTTTTTATAAGTCCTGTGGACTCCCTTTGGATTTCTACCCTGTGGATTTTTACCCTACCTGGATTACTATATATATATATATATATATATATATATATATATATATATATACACACACAGAAAAAAGAGAGAGGTTACGAGATGAAAACCAACAGAATAATATGTCTTCAAAAAATAAAAAAAATGTCTTCAATAAAGACAAAAGTCAAATCAACCATACAAATTTGTGTTCTATGATTTTGTATTTTCTGTTCTAAATGATTGTCTGCCATTCATTAACCATCATTCAATTTTCAGTCAATTTTCATTCAAATCAGCGTTCATGGAACCTTCTATTTTATTTTTTTTGTAAGAAGTAAATATAAATTGTATTGAATTTTTTAATGGGAAAAATATTATTCAGAAACCAATTGAATCTGAAAAATATATGTTTTGTCTATGTTTGAAAAGACACAGCATTTGAATTATGTCAGATATGGCATCAAGCTATACTCGTTATCGGCTACCAGTATAATTGGAGTGCCGAATCTAAACTTGGTTCTAATTCAATTCAGATACTGCTGTTACATAGGCGTTGGGGCGTCGTTAAAATGACCCTATGTAATCAGTTTGGTCTTTAATTATTTCAATCCATACCATCATTGCTAGTTGCCAGTGCCATACACACGTGTGTTGCTGTCTTTCTCCCAGGACCGAGAATAATTCTGTTAGCTGAAACAAAGACCATGGCATACTTCTTACATTAAATATAATGAAATTATTTGAACGGCACATACTTAGAAGAATGTAGGATTTGTTCAACCAGATGATCGTCTCATAGCTTAAAGGTCAAGAGGGAGTGGGGAGAATGAAAGATAGTTACTCATGTTTTAAGCACATTGCTTAATAGTATTACTGTTTCGTGATTGACTATATTCTCTCAAAATCCTGTCAGACTCGAACAGCTTCTTTTTCTCATGTTTCAGCAAGGTCAATCTCTTGGTGTCATGTGTTCGAGGCTGACAGGATTTTGACCCCTTCATGGCCCCTGTCTGAAATGCTTCCTGTTTTCTTACATAACCGTCACATATATCTCAGCAACATGTCCTGGCTAATATCTACTAGTAAACTTATCTGCATCAACATTTAACACTGGTATAGACATAATCACATATAGTCAATGCAATAAAATTTACATCTAGTGGAGATGTCCTCTTCCCTCCCTTACAGCCTCTTTCTCACAGAATCTTGAGGTTCTGTGTTCAATCCTGAGCAAATGCAGCAAGTCGATTTAACAATTAACAATTTACATAAAGCCTGAAAAATGTGGTGGATATTTACTGTTCCAATGATAAACTAAACAACACAAACAAAACTTTTATTACACTTCCTCTTTCCCAACTTTGGTCACCGAAGGAGAAATCCTTCTAGACTGAGGCAACAAGTAAATAGGGACATGCTTTTGTTTTATGTGAACTTGATATTCACAGTGTGAGGATAAACTTTAAAAATGAACAAACACATTTTGTATCGTAAAACACACATCGTCTTCATCGACAGAAACAGCTGTTCGTCTCTTTCCTTAATACGTCGTAGTTGGCTCATTAGATAGCGATGTCCTCAGCAATGGTGATGTAATTCGTTTCTTCCTCAGGGACGACTATTTAATAACCTCTTACAAAAATTAACAACCTAACTAGGGACAGATAAATCTGACCCCTATACAATCAAAATGGTTTGGTTGTTTTGTTTTACGGCATATCAACCCTTTTCAGGTTATTTAATGCCGAATGCAGTCATTTTGGTGAAAGTTTTTATGCTTCAAGTTCTTTATATCTTCAAATATTTATTGCTGGTGTTTGGTTTGGTTGTTAAAGTATATTTGTTTTCTTCTCTTTTTTGTTTCATCTGTTTCTATTTAACCCATAGTTGGGACCCTAACAGGTACTACCACTCCGGGTCAGGATGGACCTGGGAGCAATGGTAATTAAGAGGAGGCTCCACATTCCCCAAAGTCCGTAAGCCGGATCTCACCATCGGATGTAGTTTAAGGTCATATCCAGGACCGGGAGTAGGGTAGGAAAAATAAAATAAAAAAGGGGAGGGAGAAAGGGAGAGGGGCTGTTGTTTTTGGTTTTGGTTTTGTAGAACATAATTAAGTTTTACAAAAAAAAAAAAAAAAAAAAAAAACGTCAATGTAGGTGAATTTCGTCTCAGGGAGCTACAGGGCAGCCTGATCTGGTATCACCAGACAATCAAAATGATTACAAGGAGATAAATATGACCCCTATTACTATTAATGTATTCTAGTAGTACTAACTAAAGTGATATTCTTAACAAGCAAAATAGAAGCATGCCTGTCACAAATGTTGTAACTCAGTCCTCGTGGGGAGACAAGTAAATAGGGACATACTTTTGTTTTGTGTAAACTTGATATTCAACGTTGGGGGATAAACTTAAGAAATGATCAAACAAATGTTGTATCATGACACACACATAAGGTGCCTTGCTTTTTTACATAGGGACAGATAACTCTGATCCTTATACAATCAAAAGGATTATGGGGAGATAAATCTGACCCCTATTACTATTGGTTTAGTCTAGTAGTACTGACTAAAGTGATCATTTTTACAGAGTGGACCTCCAGGCCTCCAATAAATGGTTGGATTCAAAATTCCAAAGCACCTGAAGAAGGTCGGGTAGCAAAACGATTGAAACGTTGTGATAATAACAACAACCAAATTGAGAAAACCAATCTAAAAATTGTAAATAAAAATGAAAATTCCTCATCCCAGAAACACAAATATTAAAATTTTCTTATTTTTCATTTTATTTCTAAATTTTCCTTTTTTTATTTTTGCTTTCATCTTTTTTTTCTTTTTCTCCCCATTTTTATTTGTTTTCCTTATTATTTTTTTTATTAGAATTTTTTGTCTCTTTTCTTTTTCCCACTTTTCTTTCTTCGTTTGCTTACTCGATTTTCTTGTACTTCTTTTATTCTTCTTATTATATTTCTTTTTCTTTTTATTGTACTTTTATTCTTTTTATTGTATTTCTTCTTTTTGTACTTCTTTTTTTGTACTCATTCTTCTACTTCTTCTTATTATTATTGTATTTTCTTCTTCTTCTTCCTTTTGGATTTTCTTTTTGTACTTCTTCTTCTACTTCTTATTGTATTTCCTTTTCTTCTTCTTCTACTTCTTATTGTATTTCCTTTTCTTCTTCTTCTTCTTCTTATTGTATTTCCTTTTCTTCTTCTTCTTCTTCTTCTTCTTCTTCTTCTTGTTGGATTTTCTTTTTGTACTTCTACTTCTTTTATTTTTCTACTTTTTTTGTACTTCTACTTCTTTTTATTCTTATTTTCGTACTTCTTCGATTTTTATGTCACCATTTTATTTTTCCCTCTTCTTATTCTTTTTCTTTCACCCTAGTTTCTCCCTCGAATTTCTCTTGCTGACCGGCTGACATTCTATCCTCTTCGTCCTCCTCCTTCTCCCCCCTCTATTTTTCTAATTCCTTTTTCTTTTTATCAAATCAACTATTTCTTCTTTTCTTTCTCCCTAACTCACTTCCTCATCATTTTTGTCCTCGTTTCTTTCTCTCATTTTCTTTTATTCCTACTGATTTTCTTCACCTTTTTAATCTCTTCATCAACAAAACGCCAATCTCCCCCCATCACCCCCACTACGACCACTATCATATCTTCCTATTTCTCATTAGACTCTATTCTCATTTCGCAATTATTTGCACTGAGTGCTACTCATCGCGAATCATCTTTTTTAATAACATGGCTGATCGCACGAATTATCTCCCTTCCTCAAAGCATTCCTACAAGCACTTATTTATGAAAATCAATTTATATAATAATAAGCTAAGACATTTCATGTTCGTACGTACGTTATCACTTTTCACACATACGTACGTTATCATCACTTAAAAAAAAAATTAGATCGTCCGATCAGCAAACATGTTGATTAATCTGATGTCGCTAAGGTAAACAATTCCAACTTTACCCATTTTAAAATGAATTGTCTCTAAATCAAATTATGTCGACTAAAACAGTACAATTTTAAATGAATACATTAAACAAAGCACAATTCGTTAAATTGATTTGAAGAATATTTAGCTGATAATTACTTTTACGGTAAGAAGACAGAGAATAGTTACGTCAGGGTTCTAGAGGGGATCCCGGTTACATGTTAATACTACAAGAATGATTTTTTTGTGCCAAATTAATTACACTGCCTCATACAACACAGTTTGTTCGTTGTGGTCACCAGTGTCGTGGTTCTAGGAGGAATCCCGGTTACATGTTCATAATACAAGCAATGTCACATGCAAGGCAAAATAATAATTCACAGGCAATAGGTTGTTTAAATAAAGCGTTTATTGAACGTGTGTAACGACAATGAAACAGAGTACATTAATACGTATACAGTGTTTATGTGGAATGATGAATGCTGTGTGTATATATGTATGTATGTATGTATGTATGTATGTATGTATGTATGTATGTATGTATGTATGTATGTATAATGTGTGTTTCGCACATGGGAAAATATGTTCAATAAAGAAATTGTGTACGTGAAAATAAAATATTCTGAAGAAATTGTCTCTGTTGGAATATGAATGCGTGTGTGAAGAAAAATCTCTTACCGAGAAAAACGTGCTTATAAATTTGAACACGTATGATTTTGTTGGTCAGGCAAGGAGACGAGCAACGTCTTAGATGACTACCGTCTGCCGTTGCCGGAACTGAAAAAGAGGGCTGGCTGACGTTGTGCACCGGTTTATATAATCAAGAAGTGTAGATAACTCTGTGGTCGTCTTCCAGCGCCACCTGAAGGTGAAAAGCGATGCCTACTGGCAAACCGGTGCAATTATGTTTGAGAGGGGGAGATAACTGCTACAGTTATTGTTTTAAAAATAATTAAATTACTACAATTCTAAATAAATACACGCAGAAGAGACATAGTCGTTTTATTTATTTAAAGAATATTTAGTTGACTATGACAATTATTTTTAAGGAAGAAGAAAGTCATTATTTTCTTAATAGTATTGACCCTGACAGACATTTGATTTATTATTTCAAAAGGAATATTATTATTAATAGTAAATTATATAGATTGATGTAAAAAGCACTGTGGAATTTCCATGGGATCTCGCTAATCTTTTATAATTACGGATGGCTCAAATAACCTGTAATGTCGAAATTTTGCGGTCGTTAACAAAACCCGATTCTAGAGTAACTAAGGGGTAAAAGAAACAGAATAAATAAAAAATAAAAAGGGCCAAAATGAGAAAATAAGAGAGGTTTGGTAGTGATTCATGTTGATCACCCAACCCACACTGCTTAATGGCGAATTGAACATAAAATTTCAAAACTCTCCGGACGAGAAAAAAAGAAAAATCTTTTCCAGACAAGAAAAGAAAAAAAATTTCTTGGGACAAAAAAGGGAGGGGAAAAGAATTAAACTGGAACAAAATTCAATAGGGAATTGGTGACATTAAATTAAAAAATATACCCATCGTTCAACGACAGGTAACCCCTATCTAGAACCTACTTGCGGGTTCGAAAATAAGAGACCGAGCTGGAATACTGGAACGATCTCTCGAATCCACAGAAGGCCGGTAAGATCCACACCGACCTTAGGGGAGGGACGAACACAAATATCTCTCAGTATAGGGAAGCTACTAGAGGCTGAAAATCCAAAGAAAACTGAGCAACATTTCCCCCGCACAAAGCAAGCGAAGAAATCCCAGTTTAAAATATACTTCTTGAGGATAGGAGAAAGAAAAGAAAGGAAAGAAAAAAAGAGAGGGGGGAGGAAAGGGAAATCATTTTAAGTCTAGACGTGTCAAAATGTCAGGTTGGCATCTATGTCTACAGGCAGACATATTTCAAATCTGTGTCAGGTGAACATTTATGTCTGGGTTTTAAAATTTCTTCCTGTTAGGTTACCTAAACTTCCAAAAATGAAGGCATTAGTCAACAAAATAGTTCATACAAAGTTGAAAGAGTGAAATATAATTCAACGCAATTCAATTGCAGTTATATGAACCAAAGTAAAAATGTCCCAGAACAATAAAGTAAAGCTAATTTTAATGCCTTAGTAGGAAGAATTGATTTTGGAATACAGTGAGATTTTGGGTTATTTGGATTATTTGGACTACTGTTCTCATCTTGGATGTTATCCTCAC
The DNA here is from genome assembly GCA_963556195.1 of Sepiola atlantica. NCBI lineage: Eukaryota > Metazoa > Mollusca > Cephalopoda > Sepiida > Sepiolidae > Sepiola > Sepiola atlantica. The sequence goes on from OY744518.1 coordinate 183,281,906, forward strand.
AACGTTTCGGCCAATGTAACCTCGGACCTTCTTCAGGTGAATCTTGTCGCACTTGAGAAGCTTTATATCGAATTCGGGAATCTGTACAGAATTTAGAATGGAACCCTTTTATTTAATCCACAGGGTAACTTGCACTCTTCCGTAATTGCCATGACTGGGTAGAAGTCTTACGTAATTCGTAATTGTATTCTTAGTATCGCCCGCACTGAGGATTGAACCTTCAACCTCCAGAAGAGTGTCACTTAGAATTGGATTTTACTTAGTACTTTTTACCTGTTGCATCATGGGTCCTTATGAGTTTGACAAGACGCACCTGAGGAAGGTTGGAGGTTACATAGGCTGAAACGTTGTGAGAATAATATCCAAAAGTATAAAGCTACACAAATATTTTATATCCTAGCTTTTACGTTTTTAGTGACCACGTACCCACATATATCTTTCCTGAACATGGGCATCAATTTGTGGCACAATGCGTGACCTTTTGGGGAGCTAAGTGCTCCCCGTTATATTCGTATTCCTTATGCCAGACTTATTTCAAAAACAATAATTCTCTGTGTTTTGAGATCACTGAGTTCAGTCATATTTTTGAGGACTGAAGGTCGGTGTCAAACCAATTCAATGACAGGTGCATGTGATGGGTTCAGAGATCAGACTGTCGTCGTTCGAGAAAATCAGTTATCAAACTCAAAACAAAACATTTGACAAGGCGTACAATGATGACGGCTGTATTCCTTTTTTCTCTCTCTCTCTCTCTCCCTCTCTCTCTCCTTCTCTCTCTCTCTCTCACTCGCCCCCCCCCCCTCTCTCTCTCTCTCTGGTAAAGAGATTGAAAATTGAGAAACTGGTTTGAAATCCGAACAAAGAAGACACGTTTATATAAAAAGTAAAATGGTTTGTTCCATTATTACATAATGTTTGATTTGCAGCACGACGGTCCCGACCAAACAGCCAGCCAGCCAGTCCCAGAAGCAGACGACAGTGACTATCGTCAAACAATGATTTCTCACTGGCCATAACAAGACGAGACATTGCACATATGTGCACATGTTGTCACACATCGTCCCATCGTCGACAAAAGTCCAAAGCAATGTTGCCACAAATTTTGTGTGTTTTCTTATCATGGATAACACACAGAGTCGGAAGAAAGAGAAGAGGACAATCGTGAAGAAACAGTTGGATTTGCATACATACACATTTATTTTCGCATAAGCAGTTTGTCAAAGGTAACGAAACATGTCAGGTGGAACAAAGGCATAAAGCCACATGCATAATTACTAAAGTGAGAATACATTAAAGTCACAATACAATTGATGAAGAACAGATGTTACCGGGGTCATAGATAGAGAATATGCAAGAACAATATATAAGTAAATATTACTTACATTTGTGTTGGTTGTGTATGGGAGACTACCAGAACAGACGCCTGATGGACATGGCATCAACGTTTGTGAGAGCCATACAGAAATGGCCAGCCAGTCGAAGTCCATCTGATGTATTTGAAAGACCAGACAGAAAAGAGAGAAATAGCCTCATTCTGAACATCTCCGAACAGGAGAGTGCATCTTTTATGTTGAGCTGGATAATTTAAGGGAGATAACTCGGATATCAGTTCAAGGGAGATAGCTGTGATAATTCTAAATCAACAGAAGCAAGAACGAGATGGAAAACTCTGAAATAATATCAATCGATCTCCACCTATACCAGCATTGCTTTTGACAAATGTCGTTTTGGAATTCTCTCTACCACTGGTTTAAGTAATGTCATGTCAGGGGAAATGCAGCTGCAGATTGTGCTTCACTATCCTCATTGTGCAAGTGTTCTTTTAGAAGGTATCTAATGTTTCTCGAGACAAAAAGTGGTCAAACAAGGTGACCCAAATTAAATGCCAACCACCCGTGAAATCGTTAATAAAATTCACAGTCCTTTCTGCAATCCAACCATATTTGGTACAAATAAACTTCAATATATTCCATGACTTGTCCACTAAGTTTCAGTCATGAATTTCCAACAGTCTTTGTTTATCACGCTTCAATAATATGCTCCAAATGTGCATCCCTGCATTGCAAGCACACCTGATTTGGGCTGTAATGGCCGACTTCAGTTCAGGATAAAAATCTGAGGGCTCGGAGAGATTAAAGTCCGGTGAGTGTGAAACCCATTCAGGACCACACCTCCTACTGATGAGACGATTACCAAAGTGTCCCTGCATATAATTGATCAGCGATAAAACAAAGAACGTTGGACATACATAACTGAGACTTGGTGGGCTAGTCAAGCACAGAATGAAGTTTATTTGTACCAAATATGGTTGGATTGCAGAAAGGATTGTGAATTTTATTAACGATTCTATGGGTGGCATTATTTTGGGGTCACCCTATATGATAAATGGTAGCCTCACCACCATTGTAGATCAGTCAGTGAAATAAAGGTTCTAAAACTAGACTTCCTTATCCGTTCTTAATTCACTACAATGAGAAGGATAAAAAAAAATCCAATTATTGGCTTTCTTCTGGGTTTCGTCCAATCACTGTCAAGTAACCGCTCACAAATATCTCATACGCAATTACTATGTATAGATTATTCTGTATGGCACCCTGATGACCTGTTAGGTCTTATCAATTCATTAAGTGATTAAACATAAGATATTAGGGCATTCAGTTAAAGTTCTATTTAAAATGGCAGGTCAGTAAAAACCTATCACTATCAACGAATGTTATATCTTTATTTTAAGCTGTAGAAGTAGGAAACATTTACCGAGTTTATTTAGGAATCTTTAATTCTTCAAAAATATGCAATTTATTTCTGGTGGTACTGTACTAAAAGTACTAAGCGGGTTGTATTAGGTTTTTTTTTAATTACCTTAAAACATACTTTTTTTTGTTCATGGAAAAGATTACTTGTTATGCCGAAACATTTCTTTATTTCAATAACTAGCTGTCCAGACCCGGCGTTTCTCCGAGAGTATTTATAATTTAATTTTTTTTCTTTTGCATTACCCATGAAAACTGAGTAACAAAATATTATTATTGATTTAAAATCTTTCTGACGTCTTACGAAATGTTGAAAGTTAAATCGTATAATTACCTTTGAATTCTTAACTTTATAATAAACTAGCAAAATACCCGTACTCGGACGGGTAAAAATTAATTCTCCAAACAGAACAATTTTGTCCCCTTACGAAGTATAAATCAAGATATAATGCTACTAAATCTTATATCTAGAATCCTTATTCTAATTTTGATCAAAATCTATTACATGATTTTGATTCTAGAAAATTTCCCAAATTTAAGGCTTAAGGGGTATTAAGAAGAAATTGAAATTCAGGGAATTTTGCTTAATTGTTATCTAATGACTATGGATCAAATTCAATGTAAATCTGATATATTTGAATTTTAAAATGAGAGGTAATACCCATATTATGCCCCCTAAAACCCTTTAAAATACTCCAAAGAAACTGAAATTTTAGGAATATTTATTAATTGATGTCTAGTTCCTATTGTTAAAATTTTACAGAAATCAGAGGTATCTGAATTTTCACGAAGGTCATCCAACCTCTTTTTACCCCCTTTGCATAAAACTAAATAAAATTAAGTATAGCATATATTACAACCCCTAATTCTTGCAATCATACTAGCACCTGCTTCACCCTGTGCTTCAATGGTGTATCACCAAGGGAACAAAACTTCTCAACAACCTCAATAGCTTCACCATCCAGATATACTCCGAGTGGGATACGATTTTATTTGACAGAAAATAAATAAAAATACATTTTTTTTATTGTTGCTAAGAACATAAGCCAAGTATCCATAAAGGAAACTGAAGACTCAGAATAAAATATTGAGTTTGTAGGCCGTATGCTATCGATGATCTACAAACCAATCCTATATACAAAACGTACATTTACAGCATGGATAAATGTGTTAAAATATCAAGAATTTTAAACCTAATTTTTTTACTAGAATTGTAAAAAAGAGGGACGTTGCCCCTCTCTTAAGTTTTAGACACGAAATGAATTAACAAAACCTCTTTATAACAACAACGAAAAGGGTTTATTCACAAAAGGTTACCTATACCGTTTGGTATAAGTAGAAAGAAACTTGGACAGTGTCCGAAAGAGGAAGAAGAAATTAAGAGTTCTTAGAGCTGCCTGAGGTGTGTCAGCAACTATCTTCAGGCAAAGATAGTATTTGCTGTGAGCGTCCAGTGGACAGGGGCAGGAGAGAGAGAGTGAAAGAAGTGTTTCCTCATTGTTTGCCGGGGTCTCTCTACCGACTACCTGTGATTCCCAAAGGAGCTGAAGTAGTTCTTCATTCGACAGAAGGAATCAATGCGCACTGCAGGCTGATTGGTCAGTGTGTGACCAGCTCACTCAATGGGAACATTTTTCGAAGGGAGAAAATAGGTCTGTTTATGATCACTATAAAATGACTGGATTCAGCATTAAATAACCCAAAAAGGGTTGATATGCCGTAAAACAAAAGAACATTTATTCATGGACAGTTTTCTTGGATTCATTATTTTATGCAACTTTTTGTTAAATTCAACATGTGAATACATTTATAATACCAAAGGTTTTGAATACCATAATTTAAAGAAAAGTATTGATTGAATACCATAATTAAAGTGAAGAATCGGATTTTAATAGTAACTAGCTGTATTTACCCGGCGTTGCCCGGGTGGAGAAATATTGCCAGGTGAAGGGTTAAGAAAAAATCAATTCAAATGATAGTCATGTTTGTTAACTTCCTCCAGCATAGATCCCTCTATCCAGGTGATCAGTCCTGAGGCCTTCTAAGCACTGAGCTTACATCACAAGCTCCTGCCACTTGCTTAGCTCAAGGTAGACCCTGATTGGTCAGTACTTCTGCTATTCAGATTATCTACTACTGTCACCATTTTCAATCCTGTTTCGCTTCAACCACATAATTACCTGGGAGGAAATAACTCAATTACCTTCATAGGAGTTGACATCTGCTGCACTTGATTGTCCAGTAAGCTGCAAAGTCAAAGTGGGAGAAGAGAGTCAATTATTTGTTTTAAACGCTTGCTTAATTATTTAATGTTTTGTCAGACCATCTTAGAAAACTTGTCTTGTCAATCCAAGCTCGTACACAAGACTCCCAAATTGGCAACTGCCACTCTCTCGATCATCTGTCTGACACCATTTTCGACTAATCATTATCACTACTTTCTCCTAAACTTCAGCTTATTCTTTGACAGGGTCGACCCCCCCTCCCTTCTTTGTGATCTTTATCTAAAACGTATCCTGTTTACAACATCATGCCAGATCCATTTGAACAAATATATTTTAACTAATATTTATACTAGTAGATATATCCATCAATAATTATTAATGTAACATGAAGACTCGACCACAGTTCAGAAAGGAACGGAATGACTGTGATATCTGGAAAAAAATGATTTGGAACTGTAGACTGTGTTTACAGACTTGTTAAAGGAGAAGTCGAATATTGCAGTTTGAGTTTTGCAAGACTGACATCATCGGAGTTGTCCATTTAAGACATAAGCTGCTGATTGAGAAGCTTGGCAGTTTTTCATCAAGATAAGAATTTGAGATCCTTTTTAATGCCTATTTTTAATTGAGCTTAATAACAGTATAGATCCCTCTATTCAGATGATAGTCACCTAACCCTAACCCATAACCCTAATAACAGTATAGATCCCTCTATTCAGATGATAGTCACCTAACCCTAACCCATAACCCTAATGACAGTATAGATCCCTCTATCCAAGTAAAAGGTCCTGAGGCCTTCTAAGTACTGAGCTTACATCACAAGCTCCTGTGACTTGCTTAGCTCGAGGTGGATCCTGATTGGTCAAAACTTCTGCTATGCAGATTATCTACTAGTGCCACCATTCCCAATCCCTCTTTGCTTCAACCATGCAACTCGGGGGAAATAACTCAATAACCTTAACAAAGTTTATGATTTTTTGTAAATAAGATTTTTTTTAATTTGTTTTTGTTTTCTCTTACTTTATTTTTATTTCAATAAATATTTGATTAATAATAAATCAAAAATAGTAATTCAATGTGCATTTATCACTATATCCAGGTGATAAGTTCTGAGGCCTTCTAAGCACTGAGCTTACATCGCAAGCTTCTGCCACTTATTTAGCTCAAGGTGGATCCTCATTTATCTTAACAAAGTTTACAATTTTTTTAAATAGGATTTTTTCAAACTCCATTTTAGTTTTCTTCTTTTATTTTTATTTCAATAAATATTCGATTAATAATAAATTAAAAATAATAATCCAATGTGTATTTATCAAAATTGCGTATAGATGAGAACACATATGCGCAAGATCTTGTCTGATAGTTTTTTAAGATAGTCAGGTGGAGGGGCGGCTACAGACTGAAATAAAAGATCTCATTCATTATGCTTTATCAGAAACTTCGTATTGATGAGACTACGGATGCCTTACGAACTCAGCGTCTCAGGTGGTTTAACCGTGTAACTGCATGTAACCTGGCAGATGTTAACCCTTTGGACCGAACTGTATGGAGAGCAGGTGTGAGGTGTAGCCTTTTGGCTAAGATCAAAGTGTAGTATCTGTTCCGATGGATACTGCACCCCATAGACTGGTATTGTCTTGGCCTTTGGGGCTTGATTTACGCCGGTCCTATGGGTCTGTCCTGTGCAGTTCTAGGAGGTCCACCCTCTCAGGCTTTGCCTCCCCTCTTTGGGGAGGAGTAAGTTTATTGCTTACTGCCTGAGGAGCCCCTACCGGGGAATGCCGACGGGGCTGCCCAGGCAATTTTTAATGGCCAGAGTGCTCACCTCTCGGGCGCTGGCTTTTCAAACCCCACTCTCCCGACCCGACCTTGGGTCACATCTTACTTGTGGGAGTAAGATAACACTGGCCTTGTGCCTAACTCCTGGAGAGGAGTAAATAAATACTCATCCCTGAAAACCGGGACACTCGCGGAACTCTAAATCTAAATGTCAAAGAAAGAAGAAGAAGAAGAAGAAGAAGAAGAAGAAGAAGAAAGAAAAAAAAAGAAAATTTTGCAGTTGCTGCCAAATAGGAAGCAAGGAAAATCAGATGATAAAAACATATGTTTGTACATTTGTTTCCAGGGTCGGTAAATCAGCCATCATTTCACAATGAATTAACGTTGGATATGAAACCCGACCTCCTCAGGGAGAGGAAGAACTTTTTCCATTGTTTTCTTTGTTGTTTTTTTTTTATATATAATCGTAATATTTAGTGTTTAATGGATGATAAAATAAAGAAATATTTTGAAAAAAGAAAATGCTAACAAATATTTTAGATGGTGGTCGATTCATCTGAAATTCTACCTGTTACTACTACCCCCCCCCCCCAGCCCTCTCTTGAAATCTCTTTCTCAAACAATCTTATCCAGTGTGAGAATAATCCACCATTTTGCAGATTATTGTTAATTAAACCAAATGTCTTGAGTGCATCATTCTTGCCATTAATTATTCTTCACCATCATTTATTCGTGAGCATTTTTTTTATTCATTGTTTTATTCAAATTTTGTTTAAAGAATTTTTTGTGTTCAACACCGAAAGCATTTTTTCAACCAAATGTAGAAATTTTTGAAGACCATAATTAAAAGAAAGAATATATCCTATCTCTCTTTATATATAAAATAACGTGTCATTTTATTATATATATATATATGTGTGTGTGTGTGTGTGCGCGCGTGTGTGTGTCTGTGTGCGTGTGTGTGTGTGAAAAAGACAAAAGAAAAACAAATAAAATTCAATAAAAAAAATCATCGAAAAACGAGTTTTTTTCCTGAATTTGATTGGTTTTTTCTTTTGTCTTTAACACGTCATTTTTTCACAGCATTTCATTTTATGATATATCGTGCATTTTATCCTCATATATATATATATATATATATATATATATATATATATATATATATATATATATATATATATGTAAACAATGCTATGTTAAATTCCAATGACCAAGTCTTTATTCATTTTTCTTACCGAAATTCAAAACAATTCAGTGTAACTTGACTGTTTCGCGTACAAACAAACAACCGGGAATAAACATGTAATTACCATGATTCTTTTTATTTATGCAGCTCACCATCGTCAAATTACACTGAATTGTTTACTTATATATGTAATGTGTTTAAATGTTAACATTCATCAAGCTTTTAACTTGAACAGTTTTGATCAATTTTTTAAAAATATATACTACAATATAGTTTTATATATATATATATATATATATATATATATATATATATATATATATATATATATATATATGATTATTTTTATTTATACATACATGTACATAATCTGCGACACTGACATATCAATGTTATCGCTCAACAGCTGTTAAAAGCTGAGATCTCATCAGGTAGAATAATAATCTGATCCTTCCCTTAGGTCATATTTGGAAAGAATTAAGTTGGAAGAAAAAAAAAGAAAGGAAAAGAAAACGAAATTCAAAATTTAAGATTGGAAGGTCACGTGGTCAGATTTGAAACCGTCGAAAATTAAATATAATGTAAACTCATGTTGTGAATGAAGAGAAGAAAAGGGGGTCAAATTGTCGTCGCACATTTTAATATATTATATAGATAAAAGCTCTATTTGATATTGAGCACTCTTTATAAGCCCGGTTGAAATTCTTTGGATTTTTATTCTGTGGATGTTTACTTTACCTGGATTACTATATATATATATATATATATATATATATATATAGTAATCCATAATAGATAACATTTTTTCTGTCAAATGGAACAAACATTTTTTCTGTCAAATGGAACAGACACTTTTAAATGAAAGAAAAATGAAATGTTTTCCCAAATGAAACACTTTTATCAAATGGAATATACATCTGAAGAGAGCATAATGGATAAACGATAAATGCTCGAAACGCGTTATGAAATTATATTTAAAAAAAACTTAAAATGTTAAAATGATAAGATAATAAATAATTATTGAAAAAGTTTTTTTACTAGCGTTGGTAACCACAATTCTTTAAATATACTTTTTTCTCTCGTTGGAACTGCACTGGTGCTACACAACCCCCTTCTCTCTCTCTCTCTCTCTCTCTCTCTCTCTCTATATATATATATATATATATATATATATATATATATATATGAGAAAAAAATAATAAAAATAAAAATTGGATAAATTACAATATTTATTAATTCATCAGATATTCAAGCAAGGAATATAAAAAAGTTTTGTTTTTTCTTAATCCATAGATTTTCAATTATAAGCTCTTTTCATCAGATTAGAAAAATTAGTAAAATAATGTATTACTGGTTAACATAAATTTGAAAATATAAAAGACATTTCCAACGAAAGTTGAGTAGAAAATACAATGTGTCCACGTAATTATCCAGGGGATCAATCAGAGAAGGAAAGAGATAAAAGGTGAGCAATGAGTTATAATCCAGATGGCAGAGTCCGAAATCCGAGGTATGAGAGGATAAATTAGAATGAAGTCCAAAACAAAACAAAATTCTAATAATGTAATAAGGAAAGAACCGGAAAAATTAACACAAAAACATGCTTATACTGATTCGATATTTCGTTTCAATTACGAAATTTAATTGTGGAATGAATATCTATTTATGAACGAAAACAGCCTCATAAAATAACGAGGACAGAAACAAACAAATCCAAACCATCGTGTAATACAGCAATAGTTAAACATACCCAACATGATGACGAAGTGGTATTTACCTCCCTACCACCACACGTATGTAAATTAGATGACAACGTTGAAAAGAGAGAATTACTATTTCTCTAAGTTATCACAGAGACATTAAGAAATATTAGAGCGTGTTTGAATTATGTTGATATGTTGAGTGAGAGAAAACAAGAGACATACATAGATAGCTAAGAGAAAGATGAACAACTTATTCAGTTAATTATAAATTACGGGTAATTAGAACAATTAAAACAGAAGTGGTGTTTGAACTCACAAACTCTGTCCTTAAGTAATTCGAGTTAACCGATTGACTTAAGTCGGCAAGTACGAAAATACATTTTTGTACTTTTCTTTCTCTGTCTTTCTGTCTCTGTCTCTCTCTTCTGTCTGTCTGTCCGTCTGTCTGTCTGTCTCCTCTCTCTCTCTCTCTCTCTCTCTCTCTCTCTCTCTCTCTCTCTCTCTCTCTCTCTCTCTCTCTCTGTATGTTTCTCGAGTTGAAAATCGATCAGCCGAAGGCAAGGAAAGAAACGAGAGAAAGAAAACGCCTTCTGTTTTTTTTGTGAATATTGAAGAAATTATCCATTATAAAATTACTACTTAGTGATTTGGGTAGCAGTATTAGGATTTGCGACTGTGCGAGAGTTAGCTCCTCCGACTCCGTCTATGATATTAGTAATCAAAACAGAAACTGTTGCTCGGATTGAATATTAAATTTGATGAAATCGAATGGAAATGAATTTTCTTTAACAACACAGATCAATATTTGCCTTATATGACTGATGAAGCAGATTTTTTATGTAGCTTGTAGTAAAAAAAAAATGCTATTGATCACAGAAAAGCTGGCTTTACTTTATATATGAGATAATCACTACTTACAAAGACGTTCGCAAGAATCAAAGTACAAACAAGGACGACATAAAAACACAGAGTTCTACACCGAAAGTGTCTAATGCCATTTCTGGACCAACTAAGAATGTTTCCCGCACATTTTTACTAACCAAGTTTAGCACCGCTCGAGTGAAATAAAAGCAACAGATCGTTTACCAAATGTAGAGTTTTTCAGCCGACGACACCTCCACATTGCCACTACAGAATGGTGAAAAAAAAAAAACAGCATGAATTTTATCCGCCACCCAAACGTTTCGACTACAGAATGCTGATGACAATATAACGAACTTAAATCGACTCGTCTCCACGGCGATCGGTTGGAATACAAATCTGACGCTGCTACATGTCCAGAGTTTGTCGCTGATCCCATTACTAACTAGGGCAAAAAGGTGTCGGCTCAAGTCGCATCCCATATTAGCGATTTGCTGTTTGAAACACTGTCAGGCCATCGGGCTGTTTGCCAACCCTTCTGTCGAGGCCAACTGGTTCGAGGATCGACGAGAAGCCAACGATTAATTTGGTTTTTGAACTTCATGATTTAGTATTTTTAGAAAAGAAGAAAAAAAAACTATAAGACAGTCTCGCCTGGCAAAGTTGTTCTACAACGAAAGCTTGCAAAAAAAAATAATAATAATAAATAAATGAATTTTTCATTTAAATTGCACGATTGTTGATTTTCAAAATATTTCACTTTAATACATTCTAATCCGTGCTTCAAAGATGTTGTCAATTTCCTTACTTAAAAAAAAACACCAATCTGCGCATAACATCGCCAGGACTATACTTATCCTAACGTCTTAAGAACTTGACGTCTCTTTCTGCTCATATCGTGATTCGACCCCTCGGGGTTAATACCATCAAAATGAGGAGGAAGAAAAGAAGAAGAAAAAAACTATAAGACAGTCTCGCCTGACAAAGTTGTTCTACAACGAAAGCTTGAAAAAAAAAAAATTAGGCGACCGGTGTGAATAATTCTTCTCTACACTGACGATTCCCGTAAAGATGAAACGTATACGAATGTAGATAAAAACAAATATATATATATATATATATATATATATATATATATATATATATATATATATATATATATATTTGATATTTGACACCCGGGTAACATCGGGTAAGTCTGGTAGTCCTATGTCATTGATTTAGATTACAATGCTATCAAATCTGTAGAAATTTAAATCGTTCTGATTTTTATTTTTTATTTTATATGACAAAAAAGCCGTTTAATTTCTCATTCCTGCAATTAGTTTTCTTATTTTGCCGCAGACCTCACCCCATCACATCCTACCCGACACACACTCCCAACCCGAAATGATTTTAGAATAAATTGAGAATTAATGTGGAATTAATTTCTATTTTTCTTCAGGAGAAGTCAGTTTAGTATAAAAATGCAATGTAATCATGGCGTCTTAGAAAGAACCAAAAATTCAGAGAGAGAGAGGGGGGAGGGAGAGAGCATTGCGAATGAATGATGAACTATTTATTGACAGGGGAAAGAAAAATAAATAGAAAAGAAGAGAAGAGAGACAAAGATAAAAAGGGCGGTGCAAGCAGGGTAGAAATTGATTTCTGATGATCTACTTGATGGAATGAAATCTACTTTTATATAACTCCCGGACAACGCCACGTGTGAACAGCGAGTTATTAATAATTAACTCGAACACGTTTAAGCACAAACTATTTTGTTCTTTAATTATTTTAGGTGTATTGTTCGGGCAGAGAGTGAGGGGGAGAGAGCATTTTGAATTATTTATTTAGAGGGAAAAGAAAAAAAGAGAAAAGAAGAGAAGAGAGAAAGAGACAAAGAGAAAAGGGACAGTGTAAATAGGATGCAATTGATTTTGTTGACCTACTAGACGGAGTCAAACGTACTTTTTTAGACTGTTTTAAATGTAAAACCTTTTTTTTTTGCATGAAAATATTTTTTAGTTATTTTTATAACCATATTGTCGGATATCTATAGAGAGAGGTAATGAATGAGAAAGTACTTTTTTAGCCAAAAAATGAATTTTATCCTTGATTGTAAAGAAATCCACAAAATATCAGAGAATCATCCTATCTTAATGAAATTTTCAGTAATTAATAAATGAATGTAAATTAATTAATTTAATAAAGTAATAAAATAAAGTAATTTAGAATGAAAAGTCACACTTGGAAGCGTTGATGAGATGCCAATGATAAAGAGAATATTTTGAAAAAATGTTTTGAAAACCTGGACAACGCATTTATATAAGTTTTTTAAATAAATTATTTATTTACTTTAAAAACTTGAGTACTTTCGGTGATATACACCCTTGTCAAAAGTATAAGCATATTTTTTCCCTATTCTTTTTTCGTTTAATCCTCCTTGATTGAGACATAATTATTACAGTCAAGTTGAGATTCGTCTTGATGTTATCGACGATCAATGTTGATATGCCGCTGTGTGTAGCACGCGGTTACGTGAATAAGGTAGAATGAAAAGACACACTTGGAAGCGTTGATGAAATGGCAATAATGAGAATATTTTGACAAACTATTTTGAAAACCTGGACAACGCATTTATTTATGTCTTTTAAAATAAATTATTTATTTACTTTAAAAACTTGATTTATTTTATAAAATAAAATATTGAGAGATTTCTAGTAATTTGAATTACTTTACCCACTCCGTTTATTTCAAGGACGAAATACGTTTTATTATAATATATAGTGACCACCTTTACAAAGAGATAATAAAGGTGCGAATTTTAAAAAATTAAGGCATTTCTCGGTAAAAAAAAAATGATACTAAAAAATCGGAAATTTAAATGTAAAAAAAATTAGATGTCTTTAAATTCCAGCTGTCTTAAAAAGATTGTTCATATGCAATTGCAGGAAATTTTTTACTATGATCCTTTTTATTCGACTTGGTGTATGTGTGAAATATCTATTTCCTCAATTTTTGCAGTGTTATGGCATACATTTATTATTTGTTGATATTCTTCAGCAATATTTTTTTTTATTGCAGAATGGTTTCCTGAAACGAAATATCTCATGGATTTTTGGTAGTATGTAATTTGCATACTTTTCATGTTCACTGGCTTCGAATTCCCCAAGCAATAATCGAACTTTGTTTTCGTCTGACCATGTAGAGCAATCTTGTATTTTCGAAAATATGCTTCTAATGTTGCCTCTTCTTTTGGCTTGTACCTAAATTACGGAATCATGAGAAAAAGAGTTCGAGTTACTTTGGTCACTTTATCTAAAAGATTTGAAAAACATTTTATCTGTCATTCGAGATCTTCTCAAGACTTTTTTCCGAGTCTTTCCATGTCTGGCCTATGCTGTTCTTCGAGTATTTCTTCGAGTCTTCAAAGTCTTGACTACAGTGTTTTTTTTAGTCTATACATGTCTTGACTACGCTGTTATTCTTGTATATCCATGTTTTGACTATGCTGTTTTTCGAGTCTTTCGATGTCTTGAGTACACTGTTTTTATTGTTAGTTCAAAAATTCCAACATAAAATTACGCTGTTTTTCGAATATTTCTTTGAGTTTTCTATGTGTTGACTACACTATTTTTCAAGTCTTTCCATGTCTTTCTTGTTGGTTCAAAATTTTCTAACATAAAACTTTTAAAATCCATCATTGTTTTTTTCTTAACTTGGTGAACTTCCTTTGCGTCTTTGTTCATAATTCTGTTAATAATGCATTGCTTAATACAAAATTCCTCCTCGACAATCTGTTGTATTCTAGTTCAACAGTTAAACAATCATAAATACACTCAGAATTCAATGTTAAAAAACAGCTATATATTATTTTATTATGAATAACATATACATACATATATAGTTCTTTCGGCAGTGAGAGGTGTTTGTCTCTCTCTACAATAGTTTTGTTTTGGGAGAGAATCTAAATTCTACGAAGCTTGATATGATGACGCTGATCATGATCTCATGAGATGAAGAGATGAAGACTCTGAAAGACTTCCTTAGCTGTCGTGAGTTTGGTTCTGTTGGGCTGGGCACCAGTGAAAATTCGGCACTTCTGCTGTATATGTTTAGCAGCACATTTTCTTTCCTTTTTCTGAAAATAAGGGGAGATAATTCAACCGGAAGTGATTTTTTTATTTTTTTATTGTATAAATTAAAACATTAAAAAAAAAGACAACGCTGATTTCTTTTTGGGTATAATATAACAGTTAACAACTTTTTATTTTATTATATGAATTAAAAATTTCTGAAAAGTCAACAATGATTTTTTTTATTATAATTGAAAAGTTTTGATTGGTGTTTTTTTTTAAATTATAATTGACAAGTATGCACGCCAACAGTCTGAGATTATTGTTGTTCCGGGACGCACATACTGCTTTATTATAGGTATTAATGTTTCGGCATATCTGGAAGGGACTGTTACTAAGAAGCCAGACTTAGTGGCCGATTCATAGCCACCAAATACCCAAAGTTGTCGTCGGATACGGCCCGTATTGAATCCACTTCCGGTGAAGTCTGAGTGAATGGTACTTGGAGGAAAAAAATGGAACTCTTCAATTTCGATTTCTAAATCGGCAGCTGCTAAACATATACAGCAGAAGTGCCGAAAATTCTTCAGAGGTTGTTGTCTTGCCGGTTCTTTGTTAATTATCAATAATTAAATCGAAGATGTTTGTACCCGAAATATTTTATCTTCCTTTCGAACTTTCTTTTGCTCCTTTCACCTCTTTCGTGCCTGTGAGATGCTAATATTCTTCAGTATAGCTTTCTTGCTTCTATATAAATGGCAGTTGTCTGCGTGTATGTATGTGTATGTCCAGCAAAAAGTCTAAAACTACTAAACAAAGACCCACAAAGTTTATATTTTCTTCATCGGCGTTGCCCCAGAAGTATAATATCTAAAATTTAGAAAGAAATATTTATTCTTTGAGGGTAAACAGAGCCAGGTTTCGTCAGGGTGAGGGGTCTGTTTTCCAGACAAAATTATGTACTAACTAAAGGGAGGTAACTCAGATTTTTTTCAAAAGAGTTATTTCCTCTTGTCCCAACTCATTCCTCGAGTAATCTATAAAAGTGTGTGTATGTCAAGAGAGAAGAATGGCCTGGGCAGAGAAGAAAGAGGGGGTTGGGGATATATAGGGGGAAACGAGGGAGGGGAAAAGAGATAGAGATAAAAGTTTTGATATAAATATGTTACACTTTTGCCCCGGGCAATGCCAGGTAGCCCCGCTAGTCTATTATGTAAAGGAAAGTCGTATTTACGTGTGTGTATGTCCGATTGAAACTCATAAACTTACAAACCTTACATCAACCGATTATGTATGACCCCAAGCTGGTTATGGCAAAAAGAATACTGTAATATTCATTAGCTTGGGATCACTAGGGAGCAAATTAGATGTTAGGGCGGTCAGAAAAAAATTACTTTCATTTTTACTGGTAGTTACTCAAACTAGGTTAGTCAGTCAGTCAGCTGCTGTTGACCTTTTCTTGCTTGCTATTATATTAAACCAGTTACCAAAGAGAGAGAAAGAGAGACAGGAAATCAGAGGGAGGAAGGGAGGGAGGTTGTTCAAAAAGTTGAAATCACTCTCTTTTCCTTTGGTCTCTGGCGTGACCAACTGCCCATTTTCATTGCCTGCATATATCTCTCCCCTTTCTACTTTCCTCTACCCTCATAGCGGGAGAATGCTAATATTCTTCGGTATAGTTTTCTTGCTGTTATTTTATTTTTGCAAGGACTAGGTACCAATAACCTTAAAGTGTATCACAATGAGATGTGTAGACGGATTATCTATTATATAAAGGAAAATTGTATTTACATGTAATATGTCTGGAAAATCGTATTCATATGTAATATGTCTGGAAAATTGTATTTACATGTAATATGTCTGGAAAATCGTATTCATATGTAATATGTCTGGAAAATCGTATTTACATGTAATATGTCTGGAAAATCGTATTCATATGTAATATGTCTGGAAAATCGTATTTACATGTAATATGTCTGGAAAATCGTATTTACATGTAATATGTCCGGCTGAAACTCATAAACTTACAAACCTTACATCAACTGATTCTGTATGACCCCAAACTGGTTATGGTAAAAAGAATACTGTAATATGTATTCCCTTGAGGTCACTAGGGACCAAATTAGTGGTTAGGGAGGTTAGAAAAAATTACTTTCATTCTTACTTTATTTTAAGCAGAGAAAACGTGTCTGGCGCCCCCCCCCCCAAGAAGTGAGTGGCTGATGTAACGAGACATGCTATCTCTCTCTCTCTCTCTCCCTATCTCTCTCTCTCTCTCTCTCTCTCTCTCTCATGTGCACGTATACAAGTTATATCCTTACTGTGTTTCTGTGACTGGCCTTTTAAATAAATCCTGTTAAAAAACTGAATATTGGTGTTCACATCGTTTTGTGTCAACAAACGAAAAGGACCTAGGTTCACAACGACGACAGTGATGACGATGACGAGAGCGACGACACGCGTGCGTAAAAGATTTTCTGCCTGCGTGGTAAGTGAATATATAACACTAATCCCAACACCTGAATCAAATAAATCAAATTAATTGATTCATAAAATTATGTCGTCAATAGAAAAGTAAGTTTATTTATCTATTATATAAAGGAAAGTCGTATTTACGTGTGTGCATGTCCGGCTACAACTCATAAAATTACAAACTTTACATCAACTGATTCAGTATGACTCCAACCAGGTTATGGTAAAAAGAATACTGTAATATTCATTGCCTTGGGGGTCACTAGGGACCAAAACAGGTGGTTAGAAAAACTGCCACTATGGTAAGCTCTTCATTTTCATTACCTGTATACCTCGTTTTCTTTTTTTTCTTTTCCTCAACCCTTATGGCAAGTAAATGCTAATATTCTCTGGTACAGTCTTCGTGTCTTTATTTTATTTTAGTAAGCATCAGACACCAGTAGCTGTATATTAGTTTATTCTTCATGAACTTGCCAGCATCTTATGTCTTTGTCTAAATCCGTAATTCTCAAAGTAGGCAATACCCCCCCCCCTTGTGAATGTTCAAAACTCCAGAGTAAATAAAAAATTTTTTTTTTATATATCTCACTTTCACTTATGCTTTACAAAAGAAGAAAATTTTTAAAATGTTAATTCTATGGTCAAACCCCTGTGTTACATGTCCGAACGTGTGTTTGTGTCATGCTGATGTGATTGAGACAAGGGGCGCCGCATACCAACCAGATAAAACAGCAGACGTCTACAAGTGCCAAGACCCTGGTTTGTTGGTTATCGTAAGTTATCTTCATGCACATCAATCAACCAGAATAAAACGCATTGTGTATCTATTTGTAATGTTTCAAATGCCAACAAGTTTGTGGGAAGGGCGGGCGGTGGTTACATAAAAGTTTTGAAAGCACTGCTCTAAATATTTGTATTATCTTTGTGATTCATAAAATATTCTTTGTTTTTATATTTTATGTATATTGTGTTATTGTTTTTTTCTAATATTTGTTCACACCCTTTATGTTGTAATTTTATTTTAACAGAATAGATAATGTTCTCGCAGTAATATGCAAATATAAGTATCTGGAAAAATGCGAATTTGGCATTGAGTTTTATAATCTCGGCAACGATTCCACGATAGCAATCTTTCTTTCAAAAACAAATTCTTCGAATTAAACTGACCTTATTATATAAAGTTATAGATATTAACCTTTGCGGTTATATTTTTAGAGGAGTTTAAATTTCTATGCAAGTTTAACGTAAAATGACCCCCCCCCCCTCCAATATTTCCCCGAGGAATTATTCCCAAACGCTCTAAAATCTTTATGATTTCATTTCTTGAAAAAGCATTTTCGGATTACTATGTCGATGTAACACCATTAAATTTCCAGATTATAAATAAGAATTGTGAAAAACTTACCTATTCAATTTTTAGAAGGGGTGTCCAATTTGTTATGAAACACTATTGGTAGGATAGTGTTCAATGGAACTGATGCCAACTTAAAGAATGCAATAGCACTGAAAGTCTATAAATATTTCCTGTGAAACAGACACAAGAATTTAAATTTAAACAATGTGTTATCATTATGAATAGATGCAAGATATAAGGATGTGTGGGTTAGGGTTAAGGTTAGAGTTAGGGTGAGAGTTAGAGTTAGAGTTAGGGTTAGGGTTAGGGTTAGAGTTAGGGTTAGGGTTAGAGTTAGGGTTAGGGTTAGGGTTAGGGTTAATGGATTAGTCAGGATAGATGGTCTCTCAGCATCGACGTGAAGTCGTCGTTAGCCCTTAACTGCTCGTCAGTGTGGTATCAGGTGCGACCGAAATGTGATCAACAGGGATTGGTGGTGATCGAACGTCCGACTGAAATAATGTTAGTTAGTCACAATTTACGGTGGTAGTTGATATGTTGCCCTCAAAAGAGCAGGTTTGTTGCTGAAATAATCGGTTGTCAGGGTAACAAGGATATGTCGTCTTAATGTAATGGAATCGGGTCAACATAAGGTGACCTCCTACTGGTTGGCTTCTGGTGAGCGATACTGAGTGCAACTGTCTCCACTGCTGCCTGCTGTTCGACCCAACTACTTAATTAACAGCATGCGGACGTAGTTGTAGACATTTGGCTCACAAGATATAGAGACGAACAATGGCCTTTGGATTCAGAAAATGGTGTTTTTTTAAAACTATTTTCACCATAGTGAGCACGATACACGTGTATTCAGCACACCATTTTTTGGTAGAGCGCGTGAGTATGTTTTCTAACTCTGGTGCTATCATGGCGATCAGAGAACAAATCCCATTGTACCCAATTCTACTTTTAAGCAGTTTGGAATCACAGAAATAAGACACACTTGGACAGGGAGAGGCCACGTCGGGCGTCACTGAACAAAATGCGATCTAAAAATCGTAACAGCAACAATGGATTAGAGACTGGCAATTGAAGCTAGCTGTGGACTAAAAGTGTACGTCTATGCCTTTTCAAAAGAAGAATCCATTGAACACATACTCCCTCCACAACACTAATATCAAGAAGACTTCTTGTGAACGTAACCTGGGTATTACGGTCAACAGTTATTTGTGTTAAAATTTTCAAGAAAGACGAAGGTGTCGTGACATCACTCAGCAAAACCTTTGGCAGCTGCTCTCAAGACATCTATTCAAAACTGCATACAGCTATGGCGCGACCGCACGTAGAATTCACATCATCAGTTTGGAACCCCTATCTTTCTCAGAACATTGACCTCCGGGGAAACCATTCAGAGACATACATTCTAGCAGATACCTTTCATCAGACACCTGTCATACTCTGAACGTCTTGTTTGCCTGGGCTTGGAGTCTAGCAACTGGTAAACACTCAGAAAATTATTAACCATCTCACCAGCAAAAATCCTGGGTACCTTTTTGATCTCCATGTGTCACAGGACCGGCGGGACAGTTATAAAAGTGTGTGGGGGGGGAGGGCTCTCCTAAAAAGTGTGAGGGCCCGGTTAAACACATGCATATATAACTTCATTATTGATTACCGTAAAGTGTGGGGGGGGGGGGGGACAGTTAAAAAGTGCCCCCCCCCCCGGTGCCGCCGTCCATGGTCTAACACATGTGGGCATGCCTACAAAGTCAGAAAACAGCACAGCTCTCATGAATTTCGGAAATATTTTTTCATGCTCCGAATTGCTGAAGCAAGGAATAAACTGCCCACATCAGTTGTTGTCTGTAGAGATACTGCATCTTTTAAAATTCATCAAAACTACACCTGATGATCGCCAACATACACATGCGTACATACATATCATGACTCGTACGCTGTCCATCTTTTCTAACAATTGTACATTATCCTATGTACGATACATGCAATTTTGATGAGTTCTATTTCATCTGAGTACTCTACACATATTATTATTTTCATATTTATCATTATTATTTGTTATTAGGGTCTTCCATAGCTAAAAATTGTCTGATTTAATAAACATTAAAAAAATGCTTCAGCAAAACATTTTGAAAAATAATTAAAATAACAATTATAAAAGTTATAAGTAGCATTTTTTTTTATCTAAATTGATCATTTCTATTTCGCTCATGAGAAAATATTTCTCTCATTGCACAAGTAATAAAATCGCCATTTTCTTTTGAAAACAAGGAAAGACAACTGTGAAGCTTCATGTTCTGGTTTGCAACAGCGCTTACTTGTCTTACCTTATTTTTAACAAAAATGATTGTCCGTTGCCTTTAATCCTTGACGAATCAAGGGAGGCGCGAGAGTGCTCTATCCCTTAATAGACTACATGAATGGCCTATGCTGTAAATCTCATTTCTTTGATCAATCATAACTCAAAAACCAATAAACCAAATTAGTTAAAACTTTGCACAAAATGTTTATTTGATAGGTTCTATAAGTGTGTAGCATTTCAGCATCATTAGTCAAGGCAACCCAGAGATCCAGAAAGTTCAATCAGGAAATCATGTTATCTGTGTGTACGTACGTACATACGTATGTGCCACCCTGTATCTCATCAACTATTTGATGGATTCAACTGATTTTTGGCAGAGATAGAGGTTCTAGGGTCTAGTTGATGGCATTTTAATTTCAGTTTACCATATACCTTAGTTTTCTAGAAAATTCAAAAATACCTTAAAAATGACCAGTATTCATACACTTTATTCTATATCTTATCGACCTTTTGATGGATTCAGCTGATTTTTGGCAAAGATAGAGGTTCTAGTGTCTAGTTGATGGCATTTTAATTTCAGTTTACTATATACCTTGATTAGTCAAACTACCAACTATATCAGTTATGAGAAGACATTGTATTGAGGCATAGCCTTTACAAAAGTAGTGACATTCCATGAAAAATGCCAGTATACTGAAATCATATGCCCTTAATAGGGTTAAGATGAAAATTCATATACACTAAATGTACAAAAGCAAGGAAATTCCCAAATATTTACACTTTTATTGTAATTAAGGGTATGCGAGCACAACAGGGCTATGTATTTTACTGGTAGGAATTTTTCTTCAGCGCACCTCACACACTTCATCCACTCATGCATAGAGATTTATACTGTAGTGATGTGATAATGAAATGGTTTGGTTGATATGTAGTCATACCCTTAATGACAATAAAAGTGTAAAAATTTGGGAATTTCCTTGCTTTTGTACATTTAGTGTATGTATATATATATACTAACGAATCACTGCTTATCAAGGCTCAAAGGCTACTCGAGGATAAGGATTAACGAGTTTTGTCAGGTAGAAGGTGAGACAACACGGTGAGGATTAATAACAATGGTTGAAACTGGGTAGAATTTGATTATTTAAGGGGACGGCTCAACAAGAATTTGTAATCATTGAACTTGAAAACGGCCATACTGTAGTCAGCTGGGAAGCAGCCTCGTGGTATTGTGTTCCACAGACGGGTAGTTCTTGGAAAGAAACTTTGCTCATGGAAGTTCTGTGTAGTTTTAGGTACACAGAAGAAGAAAGGAAATTTTTTGCAGTCGTTGAAGCTAGACAAGTTTTTGTTGTGAATGTTTTACAGGGGGGAACCAGAAATTGGAGCTCAGTCGAGTACATAGCCCATGATAATAACGATAGAGTAGAGAAAGACTAGCAACATCTCTTCTGTGAGTAAGAGACTGTATGGAAGAGCAGAGGACATTCTCCACTAGATTTTGAAGTCGGTTTTGTACTCTGTCACGGCAGGAAAAACTGCTCTAAACGGCACCTCCCCTCTTAGGACATATTTGACTCTTATACAGGTAGAGGATTGCGTCACAAAAAAACAAAAACAAATCACGCCTCAAAATTATATCTAAAAACAAACTGTCATATTTTTCTACAAAATTCGGCTCCAAACAGCACAAAGAGAAATTCTGAAAAAAGGCCATGTAACTTGCCTACAGTTACGTTCGCAGGCTAAAACAATTTTGCGTGTCGAAAACAAATTCGTCCCTGGGAGCCGGTCGCTTCTGATCAAAAAAAGAATTCAAACCCAGTCAGCAGCAGCAATCAACCGGTTCAAAGAAAGGATGCAACTACGCTCTGTTCCTGTGTCCTCCCCAAGTGACTTACTGGAGGTAGGAACGAAAACTACTATAAGCTAACTTACACACATACTCAACATGTACTCACACACTGATGAAAGAAAGCAAACATATATGCACATATTTATTACATTAATTAATTCATTTTTCTCTTTTCTACAGAGAAAAATGATTTAACTCTATGAACTTACACATATTTTGAGTACATAAAACAAACACGGTTCACTGTTTTCAATTTTCCGAGCAGTTACACAGAAGTCGGTAAAAAAAGAGCACATAAAACACTTTCGAATGAGTTGTCCACCAGCTATGTAGCTACGGGAAGGGAAGAATGAAAACTGCTGTCAATCTCCTTAGATAGATGCCACTCATATCCATCTCGTTAACTCGAGTGGCTTTTGACCTTGATAAGTAGCGACATTTGTAAAATGAAAACACATACTCACACTGCTTTTTTTTTTCCTTTCCCATTAGGTAATACCTGGGGTTGTATTCACTCTGGGTAGGGTGATCCGACTTCCTCTGAGGGGGAAAGTTTCTATGGAATACCTAATTAACATAAGGTCCCCAGCCGTATATATACACACGCCTTAAACAGACTAATTCCTTTTCTCCATTCTATAAACAAAGGAAAACAATTTAACTGTCTGAACTTGCACACACAAAATGAACTCTTCATGCATAAAATTTTTCATACTGTTTCAATTTTTCATGTTGTTTCGTTAATCCTGTTTTCATCTTATTCTTTACAAACCAAATATGTGCGCAAAACTGGAGACTTCGATGGTATAGCTATGTTGAATAAACGGATGAGAGTTCTTGGATCAGTAAATGTAGAACAGTTGAGATAGCAGATTCAATTCACAAGGAAAAGCCAACGAAAAAATGGGAGGAAGTGATAAAAATGGACCTGATGGGAAAGAGGGGTAAATAAAGACCTGGCCAGAGATAGGTTAATTTGGAAGTAAATTTTTTAAAGCCGTCTAATGCATGCCAGCATGTAAAACGGACGTCAAACCGATGATGATGATGATGATGATGATGATGATGATGATGATGATGATGATGATGATGATGATGATGATGATGATGATGAACAGCTGACGTTCTGACTGTGATATCGCACAGGATCAGTGAATCCATTGAGAGGGCCTTCATTTATAGAGTAATAGCTTTAAGAGCTATTACTCTATAAATGAAGGCCCCCTCAATGGATTCACTGATCAAAAGCCTTTGATAGGGTTTGGCACAAATGTTTGCTTCACAATCTTGCTAGCTATGGAATATCTGGAAATGTCTTCTCAACCATCAAATCCTTTCTCTCTGATAAGTTTATAAAAGTAGTCGCAGAACACTTGCATACATCAAGGATTCATTTTGGGCCCAACCCTCTTCCTGATCTTCATCAATGATCTCCCAAATCACATTCTATGCAGATGGCACAACCATCTATGGCAGCACTTCAAAGAGTTTTAATGAGCAAAATCTTTCTGATTCCCTCTCTTCCGACCTGGAACACGTGGTGCAATGGGAAAAAAGGTGGCTAATTACTTTTAATACATCTAAAACCAACCTTCTCTTCTTTCACCATCAACGCTCGGATCCTCACTTTGCTCCAGTTTAAATGAATGGCTCTCTCCTTGAGGAAGCCCCCCTGCTTTGATAATCTTCTAGGACTGACTTTCACACCATACCTGAAATGGAAGACTTACATCAAATCTGTTGCTAAGGTCGCTGGAAAAATGGTTGGGTCATTCTACTGCTCTAGAAAGTATCTCGATCCTGACGCAATTCTCTACCTGTATAAGAGCCAGATACGTCCTAAAATGGAGTAATGTTGCCACATCTGGAGAGGTGGCACTAAGAGCACTCTTTTCTGCCTTGTCAGCTGACCATAACATGGCAGTTTTCAACTCCAATGTGAACAAATTCTTGTTGAGCCGTCCTCTTAAATAATTGAATCCTACCCATTTTAAACCATTGTCTATAATCCTCAAGGTGTTCATCTCACCATCCATCTGACAAATTCATTAACACTTATCCTCGAGTTGCCTTTGGGTCTTGATAAGCAGTGACTCATTAGTACAAAAAAATCTGTGTGTTAGGCACGAAAGCTAAACTCTTCTAGAATGTTCGATGTGATCATCTATAAAAGCTAAGGCAATCAAATGACTAACTAAATTGTAACCAGATTGTCACCGATGCATCATGGCTCCATGTCAAAATAATTCATACATCTCCAACCAACAGATTTGCACAGCTTTGAATTCAGCTAGAATCTCTCTTGAAGAAATGTACTTGCTATATTCGCTATGCATGTGAAACTCAGGCACCAAGCATGAGCATCGCACACATCAAACAGATACATGGAAGGAAAAACAACAAACAGCATCATCCACTGATCAAAAACCCGGCACCAGATTATAATAGTTTGAATAGCCGCAAAATATTTCTGAAAAATTAAAATAATTTCTATGATATACCAATTCCAAACGATGCAAAATTTAGGTTTATGTAAGTAAAAATTCTGAAAAAAAAAAAAAATTATTTTACTTTTACCTTTTTTTATATTCACCTTATTTATTGAATGCCCTTCATAAATCTGGCAAAAAATTGCGATGCCATGAAATTTGGCAAAAATCAAATCTGGAGTTCATAAACTGTTTCAAGTAGAGACAAAATTACAACCAGATGTGAAGATTAGTTTTTTGTCTTGAAATATTTGTCTTTCCTTTTTTTTTTTTTTTCATATGTACATAAGCGTCTACTTTTATTTATAGAATTCTTCCATATAAAATGTCACAGCTCCCTTCCACTAATCAATGCTCTAATTGTTCTAAAATATATCCAACAATGAACGTTTGATTCACATTCTGGTCTCCTTGAAAAATGCACTTATATAAGGTATGAACCTCCAGTCCCTTAAATGTGAATAGAAAAAACGTGTTTAGCATTAGGCTAACAACTCTAAGTTTTTGTAAACCTTATGCTCTTCTTCTTCTTCTTTTTTCTTCTTTTTCTTTTTCTTTTTCTTCTTCTTCTTCTTCTTCTTCTTCTTTTCTTCTTTTCTTTCTCTAATCTATTGTATTGTCGGTTTGTTGGGTTGTCAAAGTCAGACCCAAGTAGCATTTAAACTAACAAATAGAATTTGGCTTCTGGCTAGCTATTTTTCATTTGTTATTGTTGTGCTGTGTTATTGGCAATATAATACCATACTTAGCTACAATTTACATGAGGTGGGTACCCATTGATTGTTTTTGCAGTTGACCTAATATATAAAGTTATCTTGTCGGATTGACAAAGTCAGACACAAGTAGCATATAAGCTGAAAAATTAAACTTTGTTTCTGACTAGCCATTTTTAATTCGTTATTGTTCTATCATTTTATTGGCAATACTTTGCTACAATTTATTTTTTTAAATACTTAGTCCGGTCCAGACGACTTATAATATAAAATATTTTTAAGTAATCACCTACAAATAAAAATCAGCAAGGGGGATAACTCATTTTTTTTAAATAATATAACAAGGATTGTCTTCCTTACAACTAAGATTTTTCTTTTTTTTTGTATAATTTTAAACATGTGTAAAAAAAATAGAAATTAAAAACTAAAATGACTTCACTGGATCCTGCGCAACGCCGAGTAGGTACATCTAGTTTATTATATTCTGTTGCAACCTCAACAGTGGGTTTATCAAAGTAACCATGAAAGTTGAAGGAGCAAACATGGTGACTGTACTAACCAGAGTATAAGGGTTGACAGAAAAAATAATAGGGAAAAGAACAGGGTGACCCAAATCAAATGCCACTGATGGAATCGTTAATAAAATTCACAATCCTTGTTGCAATCGAACCATATTTAGTACAAATAAACTTCAGTCTATGCCTGACTTGTCCACTAAGTTTCAGTTATGAATGCCCAACAGTTTTTGTTTTATTGCCGTTCAATGATAAGCACACCCCTGGATATGATGTGCAAAATTGTCAATAACTCTGACACACTTCTCTCTTGGCACTGCCCTGATTTGAGCTGTGATGGTCCTCTTCAGTTCAGTAATCATCTAGAGATTGTTTTCATAAACAAAATCTGGGGAGTTATGGTCCGGTGAGTGTGAAGCCCATTCAGGATCACACCTTCTACTGATGAGACGGTCATCAAAATGCCCCCCATATAATTGAATGGCAATAAAATAAAGACTGTTCGACATTCATGACTGAAACTTGGTGGATAAGTCTTTGTTTTATCGCCATTAAATGATAAGCACACCTGGATACAACATGCAAAATTGTTGATAACTCTGACACGCTCCTCTCTTGGCACTACTCTGACTTTGGTGGCTGTGATGGTCTTCTTCAGTTCAAGAATCGTCTGGAGATTGTTTTGATATCTTTGACAAAAAACCCACAAATAAAAATCGAAGGGAGGATGGGGGGTAAGGTCCGGTGGGTGTGAATCCTATTCACATCATACGAATGAATCGATCATCAAAGCGTCCTCTCATATCATTGAAAGACTGTTGGGTATTCATGACTGAAGTTTGGTGAATAAATCAAGTATAGATTGAAGTTTAATTGTACTAAATATGGTTGGATTGCAGAAATGATTATGAATTTTATTAACGATTCCATAAGCGGCATCACTAATACGAGAGTGAACAATGAATAGCCAACCTTCATAATAAGATGAGTGATCACAACTAATATAGAATCAGAAACAATCCGTGGAATTTCCACAGGCCATAGCTACTAAAAAATATAATAATAGTACAATTCAATTACAAGTATCTGACGAGCCACAGCAAAGACAAAAGTGAATATCCAGAATACAAAGTATGAACAATAATGTGCATCTAGCTTTGATCCCAGCTCAAATTTCTGCTGAAGAAATACTACCTGCTATATCCGCTACACATATGAAACTCGACACCAAGCATCAGCATCACACACATCAACATATGAAACTCTCAACTAGACACCAAGCATCAGCATCACACACATCAATATATGAAACTCTCAACTAGACACCAAGCATCAGCATCACACACATCAACATATGAAACTCTCAACTAGACACCAAGCATCAGCATCACACACATCAACATATGAAACTCTCAACTAGATACCAAGCATCAGCATCACACACATCAACATATGAAACTCTCAACTAGATATTAAGCATCAGCATCACACACATCAACATATGAAACTCTCAACTAGACACCAAGCATCAGCATCACACACATCAATATATGAAACTCTCAACTAGACACCAAGCATCAGCATCACACACATCAACATATGAAACTCTCAACTGGACACCAAGCATCAGCATCACACACATCAACATATGAAACTCTCAACTAGACACCAAGCATCAGCATCACACACATCAATATATGAAACTCTCAACTAGACACCAAGCATCAGCATCACACACATCAACATATGAAACTCTCAACTAGACACCAAGCATCAGCATCACACACATCAACATATGAAACTCTCAACTAGATACCAAGCATCAGCATCACACACATCAACATATGAAACTCTCAACTAGATATTAAGCATCAGCATCACACACATTAACATATGAAACTCTCAACTAGACACCAAGCATCAGCATCACACACATCAATATATGAAACTCTCAACTAGACACCAAGCATCAGCATCACACACATCAACATATGAAACTCTCAACTGGACACCAAGCATCAGCATCACACACATCAACATATGAAACTCTCAACTAGACACCAAGCTTAAGCATCACACACATGAAGCAAAATCATCGACGCCTCTTCTGCAAACTCACTCCTGAAATATTTCTCATACTTTATGTCTCCCTTGTCAGACCACTGTTAGAGTATGGTGTCCACATCTCTACTCCATATCCAATACATGATACACAGCACCTGGAGAGAGTTCAACGACCGCTACTCGAATGGTGCAGAGACTACAGGATCTTCTCTATGAAAACCTACTCGAGAAGCTTAACCTTTTCTCCCTTGAGTACCAATGTTTTCGCAGTAATGTCATTTTGGCCTACAATCTCCTCAATGGCCATTATGATCTCACTCAGGATCTTCTATTGGACAGGTGCTGGGCCACTGTATCATCTTCTGTGTAAATTTCTACAACCCTTTCCCTACATGGTAACTGAAGCATGCTTGTTTTATTTTTTGCCAAATTAATTGTGTTAAATAACCAGACGGGGTGTACCGAAAAGGTTATCTAGCACTTGACACAGACATGCACCTGGCCGGAAAAACAACATAACATGATTGATTGTCGAAAATTACATAATCGTTGACTGAGCTAAGCCACCTGGTTAAGAGAAACAAATACAGTGGATTGTCAGAAATAAAATAATTGTTGATTGAAAAGGTTAGCGGTAGAAGGAAATACCCCATCGCTAAATAAACGTCCTGGGGGAGTAGCTACATTGACAGCGATGGCGAAATTTCTACAATAGGCATTTGAAAATTGATGCTTGGGTGTCACAAATTGTTATATAAAATCAACCCGGATTTTATATCGTCAGTCGACTGGAAATTGGCCCGAGAAAACCACCCGTCAAATCCCTGTGCATGCATCTTTCCTCCTCACTTACCCGCACTTGTTCATTGCCGCCGACAATAAAGGTATATCATTATATTTTTACATCAGTGTTTGTCGTCATTCTTTTAAGCAAAGCAGAAATACAACAATCGAATTGAATTGAATTGAATCTACAGATTATGATAGTTGCAAAATATTTCTGAAAGATTAAAATAATTTCTGTGATCAATCAACTCAAAATTATGCAAGGTTTAGATTTATGTAAGTAAAAATTATGTAAAAAAAAAAATATTTTTTAATATTCACCTTATTTATTGAATGTATCAATACATCTGCCAAAAAATTGTGATGCCATGAAATTTGGCAAAAATAATTATGGTACGCCAGAAAAATAATCCCTTTTTTCTGAATTGTGGCAACGGTAAATGAATCCAGGTGTTGGGTGGTTGCAGTTAGGTAGTGCCAACTCTGGTCGGCTTAAACCCTGTATATATATATATATATATATATATATATATATATATATATATATGTTGCTTTTGTAGCGGTGGGTGATAAATTTGAATCTGTTTGTTATTTTTTGTTTTTGTAATGCTAAAAGTTGGCAAAGAAGTAACGCATTATCTTTTTATAAACTCGTCAGATTTCTCCATCATCTCCCTTTTAAACACTGCTTGTCCGATGAATAAGATAACCAGTTTGAAGTTGAGTCTGTTTTATAATTCGGCATGTTTCTTTGTCTCTCACTTACATGTTCCAAAAATACTTGTCAGAATTGTGAAAATTTCAGCATAAAGTATCCTTGGGATATCGAGTGTGTCACTGGAAGATAAAAATGGTACTACTACTACTACGGCTAATACTAAAAATAATAAACATTTACAGGCTTCAAAACTACTTGACAAAATTCTACCAAATTTTGCATGAAAAACCGTTAGATGTCATGCATGTCATGGAGGAGGGGGGGGGCAAAATGATACAACTGTTACACTTTTACTTACCGAGCATGTAAAAACCATTATACACCCGTCAGGAACCCACATTCTGGAACGTCTGTTAACAAAACCACTCGGACGCTGATGTCAATTTATAAAAATGTTTATTAAAATGAGAAGAACAGTCACAGAAAAAAATCAGAGATACAGGTTACTTGCATGCGTAAGAGAAACACAGACAGACAGATAGACGGATAGCTTATATCGCTACACCGAGCTACATTGTGCACTCCCACCTCTCCTCCATTAGAAACAGCGTCTTGGACACGTCTCCTCTGCTTGTAGAAGTTGCAAGAAAAAGATAGAGAAAATCTCCATCCGGAAGTCATGTGGTTTCGTTGACTTCCATTCTGGGGTCACCTCTGACCCTTAGGTGTTACTCAAAGTTTTCCATTCAAACAACAACTTTCATTATGTAACACAACTATTACTACTACTGACATACTACTATTACTACTGTTATTAATAATAAACACTTAGAACCTTCAAAACTACTAAACAGAATTCCACCAAATGTGGAATGAACAACCTCTTGATGTTTAATGTGACATCGGGGTCAAAATGATACTACTACTAATAATAAACACTTACAACCTCCAAAAGTATTGATCAAAATTGCATTTAATTTAGCATGAATAGCCCTTGGAATGCCGAATGTGTTATAGATGTTAAAAATTAACATACTACTACTACTACTACTACTATTAATAATAATAATAATACTTTTTTTTACTAATGAATCACCATTTATCAAGGCTAAAAGCCACTCGAGGATAAGAGTTTATTACATAAATAGATTGACAGTTGAGTGATGATAAATATTACGAGGGGATTAAAAATAATTAATGAAATAAATAAAATTTGATAACTTATGAAGACGGTTTATGACAAATGTTTATTTACATTAGATTTGAAGATGGTCATGTTGTAGCCCCCAGAGAAGCAATTTTGTGGCAACGGGTTCAACAGATGGGAACTTCTTGGAAAGAAACTCTGTCCATGAAAATTCCGTTTGATGTTAGGCACACAGAGGACGAAATAAAAGTTCTTTGCAGTTGTGGCAAGGAGACGAGTTCTTGCTGTGAATGTTTTACAAGGAGGAACCAGATTTTGAAGCTCAGTTAGCCCCTTTCGTTGAAATAATGATAGAGTGGAGAAAGACTAGCAACGTCTCTTTTGTGAGAAAGAGGCTCTATAGAACAAAAGAGATTTTGAACTCTGTCAAGGCAAGAAAGAGTGCGGCACCTCCCCATGTGGGGCAGTAGTACTTTATCTTAGGACGTATCCGACTCTTATATAAGTAAAAGATTGTATCTTAAATTTTTTTAAAAGGTCTTCAAGGGGAGCTTAAATAATATTGTGTGATGCAACATTTGTAGATATTTTTGCACATTTCTTTTAGAACAAACAAAATCAGGATGAACAGATACAATTTGGTGTGGATTCTACAAAAATAAAGTTGGTTTGCCCTTATTAGGACATCAAGCTTTGGGATGGCCAATTTCTCAAGTAGAGTGTCCGGCTTGAGAAATTGGCCATCCCAAAACTTGATGTCTTAATAAGGGCAAACAGTCTTCGCTGGTTCGGTCATGTTGAAAGAAGCAAGAGGTATATCAGCACTTGCAGAGACCTAAGACTGGACAGAAAGCCGACGCCCTAAGAAGACATGGAAAAAAGCCATCAGGAAAGACCGTAAACAGTGGCAAATGGATACACTCGATCCCCACAATCGTGATCACTGGAGACTTAGCATAAGGACAGCCAGACAGCGTCGAACCTCTGTCGAGGGAACATAGACGATAAACCTGGATAGTGAGTGCGTCTGAGCGATTCAAGTAACCTTTTATGATCTGAAAGATTTACATAAGCAACTTGTGTTCAACAAATCGTATGAATGAGTTGTTTACAATTGGTGTTTGGGGGTGAGGAGCATTAACTGACCCCCAAAAGTGTTGATATACTGTTAAACAGAAAAACTAAACTAGAGTTTAAATATGCTTTGATTGAGAGTGTGCCCCCACCTGCCCCCATTAAAATATGATTACAATTGTTTTGATGATTATAAAATGTATGTAAATTTAAATCATGGTTTCGTATGTCTGTTTTATGGCATATTAACTCTTCTGAGGATATTTAATGCCGAAATACAATACCTATTACTAAACAAAAGTTTGTAATTTTACCCATATCTGAGAGGTTCTGAGGGTTGATACCTCTCCCAATAGCCATTATTTTGGTAATTTTTGACAGGAACAGAAAATTTGGAACAGGATGTTAAGCGTTAAGAACTGTTATAATTCCTCTCCATAAAAGAGAAGAAACCTCGCTATGAACGTGATGCAAAGTAATTTTCACGCAGAAAAATGCATTTCTATAAGTTAGCCCTGCTGGATAGTATGACCCCTTGACCTCTGGAACTGATACCATTCTATTTTCCTATTTAGGAAATATTTCAGTAACATGTTATCTACTTATTCCTGCACTTTTCGGCATTTGGGCTAGGATCAGTGTAGTATCTGTTCAGAGAAAAACAAATGCTTCTCGACTGGGGCAATTTTTATTTTTGTCCCACCCAGAGTGCCCCGTCCTTGGGGAGCAGGATATCCCTCACACTAAAAAACGGACCTGCTGTCTAATTTTTCCCTTGTAAAGGATAGTTTCAGCAGCGCTCTGGCAACTTCCTTAGTTTTATGTTGTGTACTTTTTACTAAATAACTTGTAAGAAAATTATTGAGTCGTTTTCAACAAGTTTTTCAAAAAGTTAATGCTCTTTTGAAAATCGCCGAAGGATATTGTTTGTTTGCTTGTTTGTTTGGGGGATCTTCTCAAAGATGCGCATTGGTGACATGCAGATACAATCTCGCTCACAGTTTAAGCCAAGCTCAAGGTATAGAAGTATTACTAACTGCTGCATTTGGTGGGATGCCCTAACTTAATATGTAGTACCATTAATAAGGCATGAAGAGCATGTTGTGGGGTGGCGATTGCATCCCGTTGTGCGAAAAGGGGATCATCCCATTGTGTGAAAAGGGGATCATCCCATTGTGTGAAAAGTGGATCATCCCGTTGTGCGAAAAGGGGATCATCCCGTTGTGTGAAAAGAGGATCATCCCATTGTGCAAAAAGTGGATCATCCCGTTGTGTGAAAAGGGGATCATCCCATTGTGTGAAAAGGGGATCATCCCGTTGTGCGAAAAGTGGATCATCCCATTGTGTGAAAAGTGGATCATCCCATTGTGTGAAAAGGGGATCATCCCGTTGTGTGAAAAGGGGATCATCCCGTTGTGCGAAAAGTGGATCATCCCGTTGTGCGAAAAGTGGATCATCCCGTTGTGTGAAAAGGGGATCATCCCATTGTGTGAAAAGGGGATCATCCCATTGTGTGAAAAGGGGATCATCCCGTTGTGCGAAAAGTGGATCATCTCGTTGTGCGAAAAGTGGATCATCCCGTTGTGTGAAAAGGGGATCATCCCGTTGTGTGAAAAGGGGATCATCCCGTTGTGTGAAAAGGGGATCATCCCATTGTGTGAAAAGGGGATCATCCCATTGTGCGAAAAGAGGATCATTCCATTGTGTGAAAAGAGGATCATTCCGACAAACAACCAAAAGGCCATCCTGAGCCAATGTGGTGGTCTGAGGATATCTCTTCACGTTCCTGATGTTGTTAAGTCGCTTCAAAGGTCGAGTTCCCTGCATCAGGTGTGCCTGTACTCGTCTGAGGTCTGGGCATTCGTTTTGGATCTCTTTCTATTCAGGCGGCTGGTGTAAAGCAGTTTTGAGATCCCCTGATGATCTCCACAAGTGAAGTCTTAAATACGGTGCCACCTTCCTGCTCTCGCACAAAGGAGCAGACTTAGTATGTCAGATGGCTACATTCTAGAGCATTACGGCTGGCAAAATGAGCAGGTATATTTGCTCTGCCAACAATATGTTGGACAGAAGCCTAGAAATGGTAGACAGTTGACAGGAATGATGTTAATCAAGGACTGGCCCTGGCAGAGGGTTTCATAGACCTGCTATTGGTGAAGACCGTGAGGTGGTGTTATGACTGGATCAGGTATGGGCCAAAATGCTTGATTGTTGCAACAATAGCCAATGCCTCGACTTCACACGGTAGCCAGGTGGGCTGATAATCTTGTGGGAAAATGACTAGAGAGCAGTCGCTTCTCTCCTCTGTCTGCATACATCAGAGTGCCAATGCTATGTTTTTCAACAAATTCATCAGTTACGATCCACAACTGGTCAGCCTCCCAGGACAGTGAGGGGCCTACGAACAATCTAGCCGCCTGGGGTTCTAGTATACTCATAAAACTCTAAGCGTCTTGTTATCTTGCTTCTTATCTTATACAGTGTGGTCGCTAGAAAAGCGGGAAATTTGAGGTTTAAATTTTATTTTGTTTAAATTTTATTGCATCTTATTCACTTCCTCAATTTGCACGGACGACAATTTGAGCATCTGTGAGTGTATTATAATATTAGTCTTTCAAAAACTTTATAAAAGTTACTCTTTGTAAAAAATAAATTACCGTTTGACAAATTTCCCGCTTTTCTAGCGACCACCCTGTAGTTCAGTAATACAATCAAGCATTTGTTTATGAAAATATCACTTTTATTGTTATGGATGACCCTTATACTCTTTCTCCATCTTTTGTGAACACTAGCACAGCTTTATAATACTAAACGAGCAGTGACAATGGGGGTATATACATAAAATATAAAATATAGGTTTATGGGCATAAATTCATCTAAGAGAAAGGAAAACAAAAGCAGTGAGTGCTGAAAAGCCAACAGCAGAAGAATGAATAAAGAGAAAATCAGTGTGAAAAGGAATGTGGAAATGGTAATTGGAAAGTCAGAGGAACCTATGGCGCAAATAACCAATTTGGAGGACAGCCGTTTTGAAGGGGAGAAACAAATTGTACGTTGCTGTTTGTTAATAGGGCTGGATAGAGGCATAAAAAGGTGAAAGAAAAAATAAACAACTGTTAAGCTGGAGACATCTTCCATTACTCAACGAAACAGCGTAAAGGGAAGTTATCGTGTTAAATTATACTGAGTTCTCTCCCCTTGATTTCTTCAAAACTAAATATACATTGCGAACCAAAAGTGTTTGCAGGTATGAATTGCTGTTTCAATATCACAGTTTTTACTTCTAAAAGCATGTATATTCCTTATATTATCTAACTGATAATTAATCTTTAATGTAAATTTGTCGTTTCTCGCCTAAAATGAAGAGTCTGCTAATTTCGGACCTCACAAATGAATAAGTAAACTCAAATAAATTGTTTTGGACTAATTTCACACCTGTATTTCCTTTAAAATCATTTAAGGTAAACTTGAAATTAGCCCAACACAATTTATTTGGGTTTACTTACTCATTTGTGAGGTCGGGAAAAAAAACAGACGCTTCATTGACGTCAGAGTTGTCCACAATTTTAGGTGGGAAACAACAAATTTACCATTTTTCGATTTAATTTTATATTTAATTTTTGTTAATTATTTATTACAGATTAACTCACTTCACAGTGAACCAAAATCGTTTGCAATATAATTTTGTGAAAATGGTTTGTGGAAAGATGTTAACGACTGAAGAGAAAGCTAAAGTTACATAATTACTAGCTGCCGGTAAAAAATACGGTAAATTTATAGAAGTGCACCTTTCGTATTTCGACCCCTAAAAACAAAAAGTTTCCACTTTTGGGGGCAAATTACGTGTAAACAGCCATAACAAATATCCGCTATCAAAAAAAAATGAAATTTTTTTATTATTTTAGATGTTAGGAGGGGTAGGGGGGGTCACTTTCCTATATAAGTTATACGTAAAGTGAGCACGCATTTCGGTAAATTTATAGAAGTGCACCTTTCGTATTTCGACCCCTAAAAACAAAAAGTTTCTACTTTTGGGGGCAAATTACATGTAAACAGCCTCAACAAATATCCGCTATGAAAAAAAATTATGAAAATTGTTATTATTTTAGGAGGGGGGGTCACTTTCCTATATAAGTTATACGTACGCGCGGATATTTGTTGAGGCTGTTTACATGTAATTTGCCCCAAAAAGTGGAAACTTTTTGTTTTTAGGGGTCGAAATACGAAAGGTGCACTTCTATAAATTTACCAAATAAATATATATATTAATTAAATTAGGTGTTTATCCAGATGAAGGGACATATTCGAAAAGAAATAAAACAGAGGAATATCTGTTTGATGTACGTACCTGTCACGGGCTGAATATATTCTATACCAAAAATGGCGCTCTTGTATAAGCAGTGACCGATCTGAGGGGGATAACTCTATTTTACTTAGCCGCCGCTATTCCGAATTCGCTTATACTTTGGTAAGGGAGATAACTTTGTGTCAAGGTTTATAAACTTTATAACAATTAATAAAAAACATGTTACGGTTTTGAAATGCATTCAAAATAACTTTTAAACAATTATTTTTTTTTTAAAAATGTTACGGTTTTAAAAATAAAAGTAACCAAAATTAATTTCCGTTTCTTCGTAAACAAGTCCTTCATTTTTTTCTTTTACTTCCGGGCAATGCTGGGTTAATGATAGTACAAAGAAGTGACCCTTTTCTCCAAATTAAAGAGTAGAATTAAGATTTAAAAATAAAATATAGGAAAAAAACAAAACGCGATTAATAATTTCATGAAAGGGAGACAATCATTTCTTTTAAAATAGTAAAGGGGGATAACTCTTTATTTTGCCATCCATATTTACGTCCGGTCTGTTACCTGCAACAGAGTATCCTTTAGCATCTTCCACTGTTCTTCCACACTTCCTGTAGTGGCTCTGGTAGCCGAACGCTCCATCGCTTGGTATCTAAACTCACGTATCACACTAAACACCTTTCTCCTGGGGATAAACTTTCTCTTTATCCCATGAGCTTTCTTCAGCGTGAAATTGCAAATAACTGGTTTGGGCTGTGTCAAGATTTCTTCATCAGGTATTACTTTCACATCACTTAAGAGCATTCTGTCCTTTTTCCTAACCAGTAGATAATCTACTTGAGTCTTTGCTGTACCAGATTCATACGTGACAAGATGGCTTTCCCTTTTCCTTCAAAAGGTGTTAGCAATTAACATGTTCATTGCAAGCCCAAATTCTTTCTCTTTTTGTATTCCCATCACCATATCCATTTCGTCCATGAACACCCTCAAAATCACCAGGAGCCTTTCCAACAGCAAATCTCCTGCCACAGCAAGTATTTCCTCCTCATCAACCTTGCTAGTTACTGTAATAAGCCTATCATTAAACTCATCTTTCGCATCTTCACTCAAGCCACATTGTGGTGCATAAACAGCTGTGAAAAATGTCTCACATAGCCTGAAATGCAACCGAATTTCTTTGGAAGTCATTTCCTTGTTTGAGGCAAGATTTTTATAGGTCAGATGCCTTTCCTGACGCCTACCCAGTGAGTTGATCGGGACCAGTGTTTTTAACGAGACACCAACTCTAGGTGATTGCCTACCAAAGCTAAAAAGCACTTCGCCTGACCCTTTTATAATTTGTTTTTCCATTAAAAAGAAAAGTAGAAGTTGGACACCACGGAGTCCAACTACTGTCTGAGTGACAAAAGTCTCCTAAGATTTCTGGAACTTTCTGATTGCCATCACCATTGCAATTCACATGATGTTCTCACACAAACTGTTTTCCTCCATGTTTTCAGTAATCATGGTGGGTGAAATTTGAGTGGCAATTAGCCTTCCCATGTTTCCAGTACTCTCCACGCCACTCCAGTGGAGGTCTGATTAATGTTTCTATGCTGTCTCCGGGATGCATTTGTTTCGTAGAAAATGTGAAACCCTCGGACAGTTAGCATAAACTCTTATCAACAATCAAGACTTTGAGGCATTATAGATTTTAGACACAGGTTTATTGTTCATCGACAAAGGTAAAACTGAAAAAGGATTAAAAACATTGTTTCAGAAACATGTAAATACAAAATAGAGACGAGGAGTTCACTAGGATATAGGGAAAGCCATAAGCTTAATAAAATTACAGAATAGAAAATATTGTGAGCGTCGAAATAATGCTAGAATGGAATAAAAACAAATTATACGAGGAGATAAGTGAGTTACAAACGACAAGAAATATAGACTAACACATGGGTAAAAAAGTAAACAAAATTCTTAGATAAAAGAAATAATACAAAAAATAATACTAGCACTATTTAATTCTATTCTTAGAGAGAAGAAAAGTAATAATTCTTATCGGAGATGCTTAGAAATTTAAAGTGATAGAAAACTCTCCATGAGAGTCGGGTCAAAGGTCGCTAAATAGAACGGGTACAAGGCACCGGAAGCTTCTCGCCAGGTGACGAGACTGGAGGGATCCCCTAAGAAAAACGGGTCCGCAAAGGGAGATAAATTCTAAGACAGAACAGCTTCCCCTCCTTGGACTTTCCATCCTCCTTGACCGATCGCACCTATTTTGTGTGGTACAAATCAAGGCTAGTGCCACCATTTATTATTATTATTATTATTATTATTATTATTATTATTATTATTATTATTATTATCTCACTAAGAGTTCTCACTGACAATGACTAGTGTTCCCTGGAGTCTGAGTAACAACAAATTTCCTCAGATTTCGACTATTTTCTACTTCTTTTGATCATCGTTGTAAATCACTTTGCGTTATCGCAACAGCCGTTTATCATTGTTTCTCGCTGATGATTGTTTTTTGCTTTCTCTGGAATTTGAGTGGCAGTAAGTCTGCTCAGGATTCCAGTACTCTCCGTGCCCTTCCAGTGGAAGTCTGGATGGTGCTCTCCCTCCCTGGTCTTTTCATCCTCCTTGTCCTTTCACAACAATTTTGTGTAGTACCAACTGTGTTTCCACCTGTTTTTTAGGGGGGGGGGGAGGTAGGATTATCGAATTTTTAATTTAAAATGGCACCGGAAAAAATGGCACTGTAAAAATGGCACCGGTAAAAATAGCATAAGTGGATAATTAGGAAAAAATGGCACACGGGTAAAATATAAATGAAAATCATCACAGTGAGTTTATCAAAATCTTGGAGAAAACATTAAGAAGTTTGTCAAATTAAAAAGAAAATTATTTCTATATTTAAAAGTAGATGAGGACTTTCAGTTAAATCATCCCCCCCTTCCCCTAAAAAAATGAGATCCCACTTTTTAGGCTATAACGTGTAAACACCTGGAAACACTGGGAGGGGACAATCATTTTATAATTTAAGTGGGGGATCAGTTTTGCATATAAATTTAACGTAGAATGATCACCCATTTCCAGACCAGTGTTTAATGAAATAGCGTTTTAAGGGCATATAAACAGAATTTTTTTTTTTTTTGGGGGGGGGGGGGTCTACATTGTTTTCTTCAACCTAAGGAAGTCTTTCACTAAAGACGAAACGTTGATGAATACATAAATAACATAGTTTTTGGCTTGCCTTTTTTCATTATACATTATGTCGGGTCATTTTATCCCCACTTTTCTTCATATATATATATATATATATATATATATATATATATATATATATATATATATATATTACTAACAGGTCCTTGTTCATCAAGGTCCAAAGGCCACTCCAGGATAAGGGTTATTGAGTTTGTCAGGTGGATGGTGAAACATCGATGGGATTAGTAATGATGGTTGTAAATGGTCAGAAATTGATTACATATATATATATATATATATATATATATATATATATATATATATATATATATATAAATAAAATCTGATTAATTTCCCATTTTAATATGTCATTCAATTAATATCATTGCTCTATACACTATATTGAGCTCTGATAGTCTACTGGTTAAAGATATTATTTATATCTTTAAAGTATTCTCTCTCTCTCTCTCTCTATATATATATATATATATATATATATATATATATATATATATATAATATAATATAATATAAGGAAATGAGAATAAAAATTATGTATCATATAATATCTAGTAAATCATCAATAGTTCAAAACAAGGGAATTTATATAAGAAAATTATTTTATTATTATTTTTTTGTATAACGAGCATCGACTTTTCCTCATAGGTTATATTTTAAAGATAAATTTATTTCTTTATTTTCCTTTTACACTATATATATATATATATATATATATATATATATATAGTCATCCACATA
Organism: Sepiola atlantica; assembly: GCA_963556195.1. Taxonomy (NCBI): domain Eukaryota; kingdom Metazoa; phylum Mollusca; class Cephalopoda; order Sepiida; family Sepiolidae; genus Sepiola; species Sepiola atlantica. Next base: position 183,322,151 of record OY744518.1, read on the forward strand.
CAGACTGTTTCGCTGTATCACTCACAGCTCTTCAGTGTGGCTATATATATATATATATATATATATTAATAAAATAATAAAGTTAATAGCCACATTGGTTTTACAACCACTACCCTATTCCACCGCCTTATCATGCATCTTGTAAACTCTAGCTACATTTACCAACATCTACAAAAATATAACTGCCCCGGCTCGGATTTAAGACAAATTCTAGTTAATAACATTAAAATAATATATTCCGAAAACAATTTTTTTTAAATTAAAAATACTGGAAGCTATCTACATAAAAACACAAAAACCTACAATTAATAACATCACATATGAAACCAGTGGCAACATTCTAAAATGCTTAACGTAATGCGATTTTATTCTGTGATGCCACTCCGGCGTCACTGAATTTTAATTGTAAACGTCTTTCTTGGAACAATGTGAAAACGTGCTCTCTGCGTTTCTCTGCTGTCTTTTTAAAAATTCTCTTCTTTCTCCAGCTTTTTTGTTCATTTGCGTTTGACACCTAAGGATGATTCGGCGAAGAATCGAAAACGTTCGTGATATCTGTGGGACATACATTAAATTTTTTTTATTTTAATACAAAAAACATCCTTAGAAAAATTGAAACATAAAAAAGGTTTAATCAAACAGATGAATTCTGTTATTTTTAATAATGTCAAATGCTTAGACTTAGGTAGTATTTCAAATAGACCAAGAAAAAACAACACCTTAAATATACATGGAATAAAGGTGAAGTCAAATTAAGCCCAACAAATACTCAGAAATACTGCAGGTATTAAAGTTAGCTGTATGGTTAAGCCTTTCGGGCAACCAAAGCTATTATATGACAATTTAGGAATAAACAAAATTATGTCATAATTTTTGTTTATTTCTAACTTGTCATATATATATATATATATATATATATATATATATATATGACAAGTTAAAAATAAACAAAAAATATTGTCTGCTTGATATGACATAAATAGGGTTTATTTTTTCAGCATGTCACATAGCTGTTGTAGTTAGCCAATTGGTTAGAGCACTCGGATTTGGATTAAAAATACTTGTGTCCGGGGGTTCAAATCATGCGACTGGTTGAACAGTTATCTTCTACACTGATGATTCCATTAGGATGAAAAGTATACGTATGTGGATAATAATTTAAAAAATATTTATTATATTGGGAAAGAATGAAAAGAAAGGATAAAGAAAAAGGCAAATCCAAAACCGGGAGGTCACATGGTCAATGTGATCAGACTTTTTTTTCCTCTTGATGAGATCTTAGTTTCTAATAAATATTGATCGATAACATCGACATGCCAGTGTAGCAGCTTTTTGTACAAGTCTGTATAAATAAAAATAATTATATTAATAGCTCTATTTACTATAGAGCACTTTTTTATAAACCTGGTTGAAATTCTATGGATTTTTATCCTGTGGATGTCTACTTTACCGGGATTACTATATATATATATAAGTATTAGGGAGGGCCTGTGGACGAGTGGTTATAGCACTTGTCTTTGGGCTGGACGACCCGGGTTCGATCCCACTCACGACATGCGAATTTTCGGGTCTGAAAACTCCCTCTGTCCACCCAGCAGTAAATGGGTACCTGACTAAAACTCAGGGAAGGTTCAAGGCAGCGGAAGAAGAGGGATGGGCTCCGCCTTCCATATGCTGTGCCCTAGACACGGCGATTCTTAACAAATCACAGCCGCTACGGCCATAGGCAGTGTGTTATGTCGGCAACGACACTCGTGTGCGTCCAGGCTATGCGACCTTTACCTTTTATATATTTATATATATATATATATATATATATATATATATATATATATATATATATATATATATATATATATATATATATATAAAGAGAAAGAGATAGAGAGATATCTGTTTGAAAAGTTTAAGTTGAGAAACTGCCCATCAGAATCATATATATATATATAGAGAGAGAGAGAGATAGAGAGAGATATCTGTTTGAAAAGTTTAAGTGCTCAAAAGCCCATTGAGAAACTACCCATCAGAATCATGTGCTATTGACTGTCTCCAAACTTCGATCGAAGAATCAAATAGAACTTACTCTTTTGAACTTTGCTTTATTTAACAAAGAATAACCTCTTTATCTTTCGTACATATTTTTTATGCAGAAAAGATAAAAGGCATTCGTTTATCTTTATTTCTGTTCGGCTTCATTTTCGACGTTTCTTTTCAGCTACGTGAGAGGCTTTGTCCGTCTGACGATCAAGCGCGCCTCATGGAGAGGTAATACAAGATGTTCGGCACTCGTCATATTATGTTTTGGTATTAGAAAAAAAAAAGGCGACTGAGCTTGCCAATCGAGCAAACCTTGGCTTGTTCGATGAGTTGGGTGTGTGGACACCCAGCAACGCTAAAAACATAACTGAGGCTGGGGGCAATGTAGTATATGTTTGTTGGTCATATATACTAGCAAAAATATACTCCTTCTGGTCGCATGAGTAGTTGGCCCTTGTAACTCTTGCACGAAGAGTAGCAAAGATCCTCGTTCAGTGCTTTCTTCATAGTCACCCCTCCGATGCCTATCTCTCTTGCAAAGGTCTGCATTGCCTTTCCTGTATCTTGCTGCACTTTTGTTGTAAAAATATAATATTAATTAACATATGTGGCTGCGGTGAAGTGGACACCAACATACACTGATGACCTAGAATGTCAAGTTCGAATCCTGACGATTCCATAGCATCACTTTCACTATGGATGTTGGCAACCTTCATGTGGTTCCTCCTGTGATTACCTGATTCTAGAAAGATTCTGGGAAATCAATTTCAACAACAGAATCAAGTCAGATTTACTTTTTGTATCTTCTGCACATTCGATATATGTATGTATGTTTGTCTGTTTGTTGTATGTATTCAAAATATGTATGTATGTAATGTATGTATGTATGTATGTATTCGATATATGTATGTATGTATGTATGTGATATATGTATGTATGTATGTATCTACGTATTCGATATATGTCTGTCTGTCTGTCTGTATGTATTCAATATATGTATGTATGTATGTATGTATGTATGTATGTATGTATGTATGCAATATGTATGTATGTATGTATGTAATGTAATGTATGTATGTATGTATGTATTCGATATATGTATGTATGTATGTATGTGATATATGTATGTATGTATGTATCTACGTATTCGATATATGTCTGTCTGTCTGTTTGTATGTATTCAATATATGTATGTATTCTATGTATGTATGTATGTATTCGATATATGTATGTATATAATGTATGTATGTATGTATTCTATGTCTGTATGTATGTCTGTATGTATGTATGTATGTATGTATGTATGTATGTATGTATGTATGTATGTATGTATGTATTCGATGTATGTATGTATGTATGTATGTATGTATGTATGTATGTATGTATGTATGTATGTATTCGATGTATGTATGTATATATGTATTCGATGTATGAATGTATGTATATATGTATTCGATGTATGTATGTATGTATGTATGTATGTGTGTATGTATGTATGCATTCGATGAATGTATGTATATATGTATTCGATGTATGTATGTATGTATGTATGTATTCGATGAATGTATGTATATATATGTATGTATGTATGTATGTAATGTAATGTATGTATGTATGTATGTATTCGATGTATGTATGTATATATGTATTCGATGTATGTATGTATATATGTATTCGATGTATGTATGTATGTATGTATGTATGTATGTATTCGATGAATGTATGTATATATGTATTCGATGTATGTATGTATGTATGTATGTATGTATTCGATGAATGTATGTATGTATGTATTCGATGAATGTATGTATGTATGTATGTATGTATGTATATATGTATGTATGTATTGTATGTATATATGTATTCGATGTATGCATGTATATATGTATTCGATGTATGTATGTATGTATTCGATGAATGTATGTATTTGTCTTATCTCAACGGCTGATTACGTTATGTAATGTATGTATGTATGTATGTATGTATGTATGTATTCGATGAATGCATGTATATATGTATTCGATGTATGTATATATGTATTCGATGAATGTATGTATATATGTATTCGATGCATGTATTCGATGAATGTATGTATTTGTCTTATCTCAACGGCTGATTACGTTAATCGCCTGAGCATGGGAAGTGCACGTGGTGAATCGATAGCGATGTAAACTGACCACTTGGGCAGGGCCAAGTCCGAATCCTGATGATTCCATAGCACCACTTTCACTATGGATGTTGGCAACCTTCACGTTATTTCCGATAATAACACTTATCAAGCCATTACTTGAACAGTATATTTTCCCATCAGAAAGCAATGTTTTATCAACACACGAAATTAAGATTTTTTCCATTGTTTTAAAAATGTTGTGATCTAACAGAAAAAACAGTGTGTTAACGTGATTATGCTGCATATATATATATATATATATATATATATATATATATATATATATATATATAAAGTAATCCAACAAAAGATATAAGCGTCAACTAATATCTTATAATTAGTGAAACATCCGGATAAAAACTGAAGCTCAATATACTGGATAGAGCATTAATATTATGATATAAAATGAAGTAATAAAATAAGGTGTCAATCAAATTTTATTAGAATTCAAAGTTCAAGCAAAGTATCCTTAAGTCCTTAGCTCATGAGTTTTCAAAGATAATTCTTCTCTTCAGAGGACCATTACCGCAGTTATACTACTACAGGTAATAAAATTACGCTTTGAAAATATATAAAATTATATACACAAATACACAAAAATACATAACATCAAAACATATCAACCCAAAAACATACTTTTTGTTGAATCCATATAGTCCATCCAGGTCATACATATTGAGAAGCATAATGAGGAAAGACAATTACTCCAAGTTACAAACAGCAGTCCAAATACGTGTAATTGAAGGTGCCGACAAAGTTATCCAGTCCCGAAATGTGTCAATATTCAATGTTAATGATAAATAAATCAAATAATATAGAAAGTCCAATCAAAGTTCCAAAATCCCGAAATGTGCAACCCAAGTGAAATCAAAGTTCGTTGTTTAATTAGAAAACTTGTTAAATCCGAATTGAGCAAAAAAAGACTGAATCCCAATCTCATCTTGCTAGCAGAACGAAAAAATAAGTAATCTTCTCTCACCAGCGATACAACCAGACATGACAAATCCTTAAAGAGCAGGAGGCGATATTCTATATTTTATATTATATATATATATATATATATATATATATATATATATATATATATATATATATATATATATATAATAGCAACGTCTTATCAGACGAGTGCCACTCCTTCATTCAGAAAAGCGATGTTAGGATAGGCCTAATGTTGCCCATGTGCAGATCAGTAACTGTCAGATGCACACGCGTTGCAACTTTTCATCGCCACAGAGTCATTGTCTGAAGGAGTGTCTGTACTGAGATTGTTAATATAGAGATCTAGCTTTGTACGATAGCTAAATCTCTTTCTCGGTTCAAAATGTTGAGATCAGCAACAAGCAAAAGCAAGATAGCCAGTAACAAGTTGAAACTGCAAACCAACATGATGTAAAGAAATAGAAGCACTTGAGAAAGGGGTATATCCCTGAAATATTGTGATATCTAGTGACTGAAGTAAAATTAATTATATACTAGCGAGATCCAGTGGAAATTTCACCGTTGTTTTCTTCCTCTACCTGTAGAAAAATGAATTCATATAGATCAGCATAGTACGACTTTTTGGACCGTTGGTTTGATTTTGTCATTTTTTGTATTGGTTTCATACTAGTATTCCTTTTGAAATAAGAAATGTTGATCCCAGTCAATACTATTTAAGAAATGGCCTCACGATATTACTGTAACACCTTGAAACATACTTATCTAAGTGTGCTGATTAGTGTAGTTTCAAAATATATCTGGTTATGGAAGTCTATCTCCAAAACACTAGTAGGGGTTTGTGACATATTTCCATTCTGTTGACGTCTGGCCAAACGCAGACCCCACAATATTATTTTACCATCTTTGAACAGAACAAATACTACACTTTGATCCTAGCCTGAATACCAAAAAGTGTATTTTAGTTTGAGTTTCACGCTCGACAGAATGGTGTCATCAGATGTAATTTTAAAAAAATTACTTTTTCATGCATTGTATCTTTTACGATCAGGCGATCTCATCTTTTAAAAAATGGTGGAAAGTGATAACGTACATACGAACACGAAACTGCCTTCGCCTATTATTATATAGATACAAAAAAATTAAACCAAAAAGAACACCTTGTCATTAAGTAATAGTTTATTATTAACGAAATGCATCACGAGATTGAGCCAAGAATGCAATGGATGTTTGGAGACAAGATAAAAAATAAAAATGAATGCAAGATGTTTGCACTTGCATATTGGGGTCAAAAGGTCAACTACATAAAATAAACAAAATATTTTTTTACCACACCCACATAGAATAGCAGGTTATTCTCATGTTTGGCCTTTTTCTGTACATACGATGTTTGCATTGTGGAACTAACGAAAGTAAACGATATTCAGTACCGAACGACGGGATCAGCAGACAAACGGCCACAAGTAAGTACTTGAAAAAGAAGGACAAAATGGGTAATCATTACTATTACCGACATAAATTATTTTGGCAATTGTGCAGTATAGTTAACATGAAAGAAAGGGGTGAAAAAAAATTTGAACAACTAACCGTTACCAAACGCAAGAAAAGTTACTTTACCTATCTGCATAATTTATTTTGTGTTTTAGTGTTTGAAAATGTTTTAATTTCGATTTAAGATGTCGTTCAAATACGATGTTGTTAGAGCTAGATTTTGCAATGTCGAACGCCAGCTTTCCGGAAATCACTGGAGTCTTTTTTTTTTTTAATTCTTGTTAACTATACTGCACAATCGACAAAATAATTGTTCCAAACGCAATAAAATTTACTTTTCTGCCTAATTGAAAAGAGAAAATGACAAAAAAATGTAATCAGATTTCGGTGATTTCCGATAAGCCGGTATTCGCCATTGTGAAACTTAACTCTAACAACATCGTATTTGAACAAAATCTTAAATTGAAATAGAAACGTTTTAAAACACTTTAAAGCACAAAAAATATGTAGGTGGGTAGAAAAATAACTTGCGTTTCGTAATAGTTAATTGTTCAATATTTGTTTTTGCTTGTTTAAGGAAATATAGTCGGGAAATTAGAAAAAAAATGTATTTTGCTTTACCTACTCATTTGTGATTAAAAAAAAACTAAATTAAGATTAAATAGAATTTAGAGTTTGCGTAAATACCGATTCTGGGCAAAGTAGTCATCTTGTTTAACGTAAACTTTATTAGCTATTACTTGATTTATCTCCCCTTTAATAAGCTCTTCTTAAAATGAAAGTTCTATTTTCACATATTGGGGTTGAACTCAAGAAGCATCAAAAGAAATATTTAAACTTGTAAACATTTATTTTATTTTCAAATGTTCTTACCGTGCAAATAGAAGACCTTTTTTTTTCAGATTTAGATAGAAATTGCCAAGAACAATAATTCAATTTGACTAAAAATCAGATTTGATACACTCGAGTTATCGCCCTTAGCACTTTTCCATGAGAAAAATTGTGTTCAATTTAGATGTATTTTTTTTTTTTTGTGTTTTACAAAAAATATAATCGTGTTGTATTTAATTTTAACACATCACTAAATAAATCGCGGGCCTGACATATAGATGGCACCACTAATTAAAAAAATCCATATGATTTTTATAAAGTACTAACATTCAAGTAGCACATGTCAAAATTTGAGCCCAATTGGATTATTAGGTTACAAATTACAGTTATTTTATCTACTCCGTCAGGAAACAACAGAATTGTGGGGACAACAAGAAAGAGACAAAGAGAGAGACTTATTTATAAGGTCATGGCTTAATTATTATCAACTTGTCAGAACATTCGTATACATCAGTATAGTATGACTTGATTTTGTTGTTGGCATTGGTTTCCCCATTTTTTTTTGTTGTTCAGAATCGGGTACTTAAAGGAAGGAACTGGTGACATAATTTTGCAGTCGTCAACAAAATTCTTCGTTTGGTTAACAAGGAGAAACAGTAATGAAAATTTAAGAAATGAGGCCACGATTTTACTGTACCACTTTTGTTCAAATTGAAACATACTTATCTAAGTATGCTGGTTGGTGTAGTTTCAGAATATATCTGGTTATGGGGGTCTATCTCCAAAACACTAGTAGGAGTTTGTGACATATTTCCATTCTATTGAGGTCTGGCCAAACACACAATCCACAATAGTATTGTACATCTCTTCACAGAACAGATACTACATTTTGATCCGAGCCCGAAGGCCAAGAAAGTGTATTTTAATTCGAGTTTCACATTCGACATAACCGCATCATCAGATATAATTTTTTTTTTTTTACTTTTTTTTGCATTATATCTTCGACGATCAAGCGATTCCATCTTTTTAAAAATGGTGGAAAGTGATAACGTACGAACACGAAACTGCCTTCGCGATATAGATAAAAAAAAATTAACCAAAGAGAACACTTTGTCATTTAGTAATAGTTTATTATTAACGAAATGTGTCACGAGATTGAGCCAAGAATGCAATCGATGTTTGGAGACGAGATAAAAAATAAAAATGAATGCAAGATGTTTGCACTTGCATACTGGGGTCAAAAGGTCAACTACATAAAATAAACAAAATATTTTTTTACCACACCCACATAGAATAGCAGGTTATTCTCATGTTTGGCCTTTTTCTGTACATACGATGTTTGCATTGTGGAACTAACGAAAGTAAACGATATTCAGTTGTCGTAAGTACCGAACGACGGGATCAGCAGACAAACGGCCACAAGTAAGTACTTGAAAAAGAAGGACAAAATGGATAATCATTACTATTACCGACATGAATTATTTTAGCAATTATGCAGTACAGTTAACAACAAAAAAGGGGTGAAAAAAAAACAATAAATATTGAATAAGTAAATGTTACCAAACACAAGAAAAGTTACTTTCCTACTTGCCTGCATATTTTTTTGTGTGTTTTAAAGTGTTTAAAAATGTTTTTATTTCGATTCAAGATTTCGTTCAAATACGATGTTGTTAGAGTTAGATTTTGCAATGACGAACGCCGGCTTTCCAGAAATCACCGAAGTCTGATTGCTATTTTTTTTCTTGTTAACTATACTGCACAATCGACAAAATAACTGTTCCAAACGAATTAAATTTACTTTTCTGTCTAATTGAAAAAAGAAATTGACGAAAAAAAAAAAAAAGTAATCAAACTTCGGTGATTTCCGGAAAGCCAGCATTCACAATTGCGAAATCATACTCATTGTATTTGAAGGAAATAAAAACGTTTTCAAACACTTAAAACGCACAAAAAATATGCAGGTAGGTAGAAAAGTATCTCTTTTTGCGTTTGGTAACAGTTACTTGTTCAATTTTTTTTTTCACTCCTTTTTTCTTGTTAACTATACTGCAAAATCGCTATTATTTTTATGGAAATATCGTTGAGAAATTAGTAAAAAAAAAAAATATTTTGCTTTACCTACTCATCTGTGACCTGTGTACGTAAAAAAAATAATAATATATAATAGAAGTTATAGACCTTTGAAGTTTGCGCAAATATCGATTCTGGGCAAAGTAGTCATCTTGTTTAACGTAAACAAGTGACTAAAAAAAGATGGCTACTTTGCTCAGAATCGATATTTACGCGAACTTTAAAAGCTTATAGCTTCTATCAAATATTACATTTTTAACACAAATAGATCACAAATAATAAGGTAAAGCAAAATAAATTGTTTTTGTACAAATTTCCCAACAGTATTTCCTTAAAAATAATTTATGTCGGTAATAGTTATGATTACTGAAAAAATAACCTTTCCTTTTTTTTATGCGAACTTGTGAAATGTGAAAAATTAATGTAAATCGCTTGTATCATTATCTTTCAATTTTATCAGATTAAAAAAAATATATAATTTCTTTTAACTACAACAATTGTTACGTTGGTAAAAGTACAGAATAGTTAACACTCGATAACGCGACCCCCGCCCCAACACACACAAACAACATATAATTTATATCAAACGCATTAGAATAAAATTATCTACCTAACTAGCCAACGTTTTAACGTTTATAACAAACTAGCAGGTCCGCCCAGCGTTGCACGGGGGCCATAAAAAACAAAATAGACGACGTTAAAAAGTGTGTGTAACATTTTTATATTAAAACTCCTATCTCTCTACCTATCTGAATCTGTCTCTCTATCTTTCTCTCTTTCCCCTTCCCCGTTTTTCCACATCCCTCTCCCTCACCCCTCTTTCACTTCCACTCAGCCCATTCCTCTCTTGTTTTAATATATTGAAAATAATAATAATGTAAGTCATTCACCTTAGCTTTCAGTTTTAAATTTATTGTTCCCGAGCAACATCGAGTTTCTTCTCCATCCACTTGCTCAAAAAATATAATGAAATCTGTATTTGTTTTAATTTATTCCCGGGCAACGCCGAGTTTCTTATCTTCCCCTCCCCTTTAATAATATAATGAAACCTATACAAAATGTAAAACTGTGATCTTACATTTATTGCACCCATTTAGAGCGCTACTGAAACCACCCAAATAAAATTAAGGATGCCTCCAGTTTCTGATTCTCACAATATAGCTTATAATATAATAGTTACCCGTTTGAACCTGTGTGCTGACCCTTTGTCTATAGTACATCCTGTTTTATGACTTACACAGTTTATTTTTTCTAACGAATATTTTCCAATCAGATAAACACCAGCTGATTTACCCACTAATATCCAAGAACACATTCCTTTTCAAATTTTACATTCAGCTACCAAATAAAAAGTTTAATGACATAGCTCTATTCAAGCCTGGAGCACTCTGTTTGATTTTCGTCATTTTTAATAACCTCAAAACAACTATTTTTGCGCAATTAAAATTCACTTTTACTATTAATCAATTTCAAACAATCTAGAGTTCAGATTTATGTACAGAAAAAAAATTAATTTGTTTTTGTTCTTTTTTTTTTAAATCACTTTATTTATTAAATGAAGCTAATATTTCTGATTTACATATTTATAAAATGTCTATATGTTCTTTTTTTTTCATAGTGTCCCAGGCTGTCAATATGACCGGCAAGGATGCTACAGTGTTTGTCGAAGGTCCGCCGACTAATGGCGAAACTAAAGAATCCCATCGTTTGTCTATCATGTGCATAATAGTTGTGATTGTTTTGTACGCTCCGACGGTTTTTATTGGACAGACGACTATACGTCAATATATCATGCACAACCTAATGATACAGCACAATTTCACGGACACCTCTCATGGGAAATCCTGTTTGCAATTCAATGACACAATTCAGAGACACGAACAAAAGGATGTACAACAAGATGGCGCCATGCTGACGATGGCAATTGTCCTTTGTGAAGCAATTTTTGGAATGATAGCCAGCTTGCTGATTGGCCCTTTAACTGATAGGTGGGTTTTTTTGGTTTTTTAAAAAGTTATATACGCTGAGAATAACCTTAACCTATACCGGGTGGTGAAGTCTCAACTTGAGATCTTTGGGGTGCATAGACACATTTATTATTTACCATTACTCCCAGGTCCATTCTGCTCCAGAGACATAGTACCTGTCAGATTCCCATGTATAGGTGAAATATAATCTGTCCTAAGTATAACATTAAACTACATCCGGTTATGATGTTGCGTTATGCCCTGTTCTTCACTATTCCAAAAATGCGAAATCCGTTGCAGCCGAAACAAAAGAAAAGTTTTCATAGCTTACAATTGATTGTAGTAGAATGCCGACATTCTCTTGGCACATTCAGCTTTACATATACAGTCAGCTCCCCAGTCCCCGCTGGAGAGAGAAGAAGACAGAAAATCCACTCACCTCGATCTTATCCCCTGATTCTCTCTCGTTTAGTGACCGTAATTCTGAAAATTGTTTTCCTTCCCAACAAAACTCAAACGATATTTCCATTTTTGTCCCAACATTGAAATTATCAAAACAATCGCATTCGCATTCCAAACACTCTACATCTCATTACCATCTTGACTATAATTCTTATTCCATGATAAATACCAGTATACTGAAATCATATGCCCTTAATAGGGTTAAGATGAAAATTCATATACACTAAATGTACAAAAGCAAGGAAATTCCCAAACTTTTACACTTTTATTGTCATTAGGGTATGACTACATATCAACCAAACCATTTCATTATCACATCACTACAGTATAAATCTCTATGCATGAGTAGATGAAGTGTGTGAGGTGCGCTGAAGAAAAATTCCTTCCAGTAAAATACATAGCCCTGCTGTGCTCGCATACCCTTAATGACAATAAAAGTGTAAACATTTGGGAATTTCCTTGCTTTTGTACATTTAGTGTATATGAATTTTCATCTTAACCCTATTAAGGGCATATGATTTCAGTATACTGGCATTTTTCATGGAATGTCACTACTTTTGTAAAGGCTATGCCTCAATACAATGGTCATTTTTAAGTTTTTTTGGAATTTTCTGGAAAACTAAGGTATATGGTAAACTGAAATTAAAATGCCATCAACTAGACCCTAGAACCTCTATCTCTGCCAAAAATCAGCTGAATCCATCAAATAGTTGATGAGATAGAGGGTGGCACATACGTACGTACACACAGATAACATGATTTCATGATTGAACTTTCTGGATCTCTGGGTTGCCTTGACTAATGATGCTGAAATTCTACACACTTATAGAACCTATCAAATAAAAATTTTGTGCAAAGTTTTAACTAATTTGGTTTATTGGTTTTTGAGTTATGATTGATCAAAGAAATGAGATTTCCAGCATAGGCCGTTTTTGAAGTCTATTAAGGTATAGAGCGCTCTCGCGCCTCCCTTTATTCAATTATTCTTATACGTCAATATGTCATGCACAACCTAATGATACAGCACAATTTCATGGAAACCTCTCATGGGAAACCCTGTTTGCAATTCAATAACACAATTCAAAAAGGCTCGTTCTATTATTTTCCCCAGATTCTCTTTCGATTGGTGACCGTTATTCTTAAAATTGTTTTCCTTCCCACAACAAAACTCAAACGACAAACAATAAATATTTATATTTTCATTTTCGTCCCAACCTTGAAATTATCAAAACAACCACAGTCGTATTCCAAACAATCATCATCATCATCATCATCATCATCATCATCATCATCATCATCATCATCATCATCATCATCATCATCATCATCATCGGTTTAACGTCCGTTTCACATGCTTTTAGAAATTGACATGACATACAATTCGATACAAATAAACTAAAGTCAATGCCTGACTTGTCCACCAAGTTTCAGTCATGAATGTCCAATAGTCTTTGTTTCATCGGCCTTCAATGATAAGTACACCTGAATACGATGTACAAAATTGTTGATAAATCTGACACACTTCTCTCTTGACGCTGCCCTGAATTTTAGCTGTGATGGCCCTCTTCAGTTCAAGAATTGTTTGGGGTGGGTTTTTTTTTTTTCAAATAATTCCACAGATAAAAATTTAGACGGTTATGGTCCGGCGAGTGTGAAGCACATTCAGGATTACACCTCCTACTGATAAGACAATCGATCACCAAAGTGTCCTTCATATTAGTGAATAGCGATAAAACAAAGTCAGGCGGAAGTTATCTCCCTTGTATTGAGATATAAAAGTGACCTCCCTTGCTTGTTGGTTATTTGGCTGGGAAAACAAAGACATACGGATGTGTGTTCATGACTGGATTTATGTAACGAGTAAACTAGCAGTGTGTGTCAACCAGGCGTGCTTATCATCAAAGACTTTCGGATATTGATGACTGAAACTTGGTGAATAAGTCAGCATAGACTGAAGTTTATTTGTACCAAATATGGTTGGATTGCAGAAAGGATTGTGAATTTTGTTAACAATTCTATGGGTGGCATTTTTGGGGGACCCTTTTTGGGGGATCCTTTTTGGGGGATCCTGTATTGTGAAAGTTTCAATTAAATAATCTCTCATTCTTTTCGCGGGTAAAGTAGTTAATCCTAATTCATCAAATCGCTCCCTGTGACTGTAATCTTTTACTATTTTTATTAGTTTTATGGGTAGAAGCCTCAGAAAAGAGAGGTTTCCGGTTGCCTTCGACTGTAGTTCTTTTCGACTTTAGTTGCATGTCATGCCTCCAGCTGAACTTAGAAAAGTGCTTCCATATCTTAGAAAATAATAATAAGATGTCTCTGTATTTGTTTTTCAGGTTCGGACGTAAGTGGGGCTTGTTCAGCTCTTTATTTGGGTCCATCATGCGACAAGGCTTCAATCTGATCATCATCAGGCTTAGATTGGACATGTGGTTCTTTATCCTTACAGCTGCCATTGACGGGATCTTTGGGGGATTAGGAGCTGTCGCTCTGGCTTCAGTCAGTTACATAACAGATCTGGTCCCATCAGCAAAGTCCCGTACATTTACAATCGCCATTGCAACTGCTACGTCTGCCATAATGTCAGGTCTGGCGTCGCTCGGAAATGGTTACTTAATCCGAAACTTTGGTTACTTTTATTCTACAGCCTGGCTCTTCTGCTCGGTCGTTACGAGTGAGCTGATCATTATATTCTTCCTGAAAGAGTCCCTAAAAGTCCGGACTCGATCTTGGAATTTGAAAAAAGTGTTGAAGCCTTTTACGATTTATTGTCGGAAGGGTCAAAGTCAGAAGCTATTATTGTATCTCTTTGTCTTATTTCTCACACACGGTGCGACTGTTCCGCGGGCGAACGTCTTGGATCTTTTTCTCATGGACAGACCTTTATGTTGGAAGTCCTTGAACCTTGGAATTTTCCAGACTGTCAATGTAATAACGCAATGGTTCATTGCAATGTTAGCAATGAAACTTTTACACCGATGTTGTTCGGATCAGATTATCGTGGCTCTCGGCATTTGCAGTGGAATTGCAACTGACATCCTCATGGCTTTTGCCAACAACATGGCGCTTGTCTACACTGGTAAGAAAAACTACTATTTCACCACCTTTGTAGTATTTGGATTATTCGGACTACTGTTCTCATCTTTATTGTTATTATCACAACGTTTTGGCCGATGTAACCTCTTTCCTTCTTCAAGTGCATCTCGTCGAACTAGGGAATCTGTACGTCAACTCGGGAATCTGTACGCAAGGACCTGTAATGCAATGGATTGTAATGAAGTGCTAAGTAATAATAAATTCTAAGCGACAGTTATGGCAGACGGAACAAAAGCAAGGTACCCCCAACCCCTGTGGGATAAATAAAGGGTTCTGTTCAAAATTCTCTACAGATTGGCGAGTTCAACATACACATTCCTGAGTTTGACAAGACGCATCTGAAGAAGGTTGGAGGTTACATCGGCCGAAACGTTGTGAGAATAACATCCAAGATGAAAACAGTAGTCCGAATAATCCAAATACAAGTTATCAATCCTCATCTAAAAAATTCCATGTCCACCCTCCCAGGCTTTACCTTCTCTCTTTGAGAAGGGGTTCATTTATTGCTAATCACCTGAGGTGCCCCTTACCGAGGAATGATGACAGGGCTGCTCAGGCATTTCGTCACATAATTACATTTATCTATTTATTATTCCCTTTTTTAATCAATAATTCTCATTTCAACTTTTCATGAAAAAAAGAAAAGAAAATTATTATTCCACTAAATCTGAGTCAATCAACGTCTGTTTCCCTAAGGCTTTTTTTTCTAGATGCTTTAATAACACAAAATACATGCTAACATAATATCTTACTTCTGGGATTGAGTTATGTTCGAAAAAGAAAATATGTTTAAATTATTCTAATTAGCCGTAATTTATAATTAACATCTGTCTCTCACTTTGCTATCTATGTATTTCTCTTGCCTCTTTTCCAACTTACAAAATCAATTTCTTACTGTTTTTCTTTCTTTTTTTCTTGCAGCAGTCGGAATTGGATTCTTATTCCCAATTGTTAATCCAACAATTAAAAGCATAATGTCCCATGAAGTAAATGAAAACGAACGAGGTAAACTGAATAATCTTGTTTTTGTAGCACAAAACGGCCATTTTTTTTCTCTTAGTCAGACGTTCTCTTCCTGTGAATCATTAATTTCTACAACAAATTTAGTAAGATATCTTTCGGCGATTGACCGGTATGAACTTATATTTTAAACGTTTTGGTTGTCTAATCAACATAGATTTTACCAGAAAGTCAGTATCATTGGGTAGTGATCGACTCATTTCATGTCCGTTCAGACAGACAGCATTTTACAGTCCTGACTCATGTTTCGAGTATTTCTGCGTTTGGCTCTCCAATTTTTTTTTTTTTAGAACTTCCCGTTTTTGCTAAAAGATGGGAGTGTCAATAAAGTACAAAATATATGAAGTAAAGGGAGTCTGATTTCTGAATATTTGTAGTTAATGACCTTCTCCCTTCAAAACTAATATTTAATTCTCATTCGCCAGTTTTTTCTTCTTGTGGAGCGTTGGTTTATGTTGTTAACAACAAAAAAAATGTATTTCGATTTAATTTCCTTCAAAAAATAATTTTTCCGCCTTAGAAGATAAAAAATGGGCACCATATTAAATGCTTATAATTACAAGATATATAGTCAGCCGAAATAGCTCACGGTCTCAGCATGATTTTTGTTGTTGTTGGAAATCTATTATTTATTATTAATACATTATTTATCTAATATATAAAGTAGAGACGTTTTTTCCCCTGTACCTTCTCAGAGTATAGGAAAATAACCATATACAAAACAGGCTACTAAACTCACTGCTATACTACACTTTTTCACTCGAGCGTGTTTTAGTAAAGTTGTTATTATTTTTTCCAACCTAACACTAAATATTACATTTGGCCCACCATCAACGTCTCTCCGAAAAACCAACACCATATAGGTGGTAGCAAAGACTTTTCCCCCTAACAATTGTGTACTGTGACTACACTCATCGACACCGGGAAGTAATAAACACAGTTTACTTTTCACAAAACAGTCCGTCCTTATTTATTATTTGCCTGGTATTAATTTACTACATAATATAAAACAATACGCAAACAAATAATGACCGCTCCCGTTGAATCCGATGATATTCCGCGAATATCAGATTACGTTTTTCCTATTTCTAACTATGATTTCCACATTTACATTCATTCCGGAATTAAGCGAATGACATTAACGAACACAGTTCCTGCAACATTTATTCTTCAAATATGGCGGCTACAATTCCTTCATTAAATCGACTTCCTACTTAATTCAATAACCGCCAAGATGCTGTTAGACCCCGACACATTTATATTTTCAAAATCATATACCTTTAACCCTTCCCAAATAAATGACATAAACCGTGTCATTGTTGAACTTTACTTTTCGTTGCCAGAAGCTGCCAGTAAACAAGCTTACGTTAAGTCGCATATTTTCACATGTATTTTTCAAGTAGTAACTGTGGCGCAATGGTTAAGGAGGGAGGTTTCAGTATCGGCATTCGATCCCATTCTCCTCTAAACCATTTTCTTTTCTTTTTTGTAAATTTAAAACATTCACCAACACGGTAGAGGGGGGGGGGGGAGAAGAACAATAGGCGGTTTCTTTTTTATTCAATAGGTAGTACTTTCTCCCGCGCAACGCCGGGCGACGGGTTCCGCTAGTTATTTATAAAACAATATCAATCTAAAAAAATTGCAATAGTGTAAAGTACTAAAACCAATGCATTTCCATTTTTTCCTAAGCAAGTCAGCCATTTTAATATTTTATTATTAGTTGAAAAAAAAATGGAATTGGTTTTTGACTCCTTGAAAAATTATCTCAATTTGGTAGCATTTCAACTGTTGAATAAAAAATAATTAAGTTTAACATTGAAAATTATATTTAAAAAGCAAAAAATAATTTTATTTTTTTTAAATATTTTATAAAAAAAAAAAAAAAAATTTTTTTATATTTTTGAAAAAATATTTTTTTTTAAATATATTTTGTATAAAAAATATGTTTTAAAAAAAATATTTTGGAGAAAAAAAAATATTTTGAAAAAAACATTTTCAAAAAAAAATATTTTGGAGAAAAAAAATATTTTGGAGAAAAAAAACATATTTTCGAAAGAAAGAAGCAAAAGAACATGAACGTCGAGTAGGGACATTTAGAGCAATATAAAATTCCATATCTAGCTGATAAAATTGCTAAGATCCGTGTTTTGATATTTTATTTTTGTTCATTTTTCATTTTAATTTGCAGGAGCATTATTTGCCTGCGTGTCCTGCGTTGAATGGGGAGCTAATATCATTTTTAGCACCACATTTAATACAATCTACATGGAAACAGTTGCAACCGTTCATGGAACCGTTTTTTTATTCATCGCAGCCATGATTCTACTAGCTGGATGCTTTTTGGCGTAAGTAACATTTTTTCTCTCAATATTATTTATTTTTCTATCAATATGCAAGCTATGTTAGTGACTGTTAAACCAGAGTTATCTCCCTTGAAGATAATTGGTTCTAACGTGAGATGTCGCTATGGTCACAAGATTTGGTACACTCATGCACCCCACGTGATTGAGCGAGAATTAAAACAAGATTGCAACCTTTTTCTAGCGTCAGGCTTTGCGATTTCACAATCAGGATGATCGTGTCTCTCTCCTACAACCCGTTTTGTTACCGAAGAGACGTTGCTTTTTCTTCTTCTTTCGTTTGCTTCACAGCATCTCACTGTCAGATCACCAGCTCGGTTGAGAAAAGCCATGTTAATGTTTTGTTGTCTAGCGCAGCTATGCCGGCTTCGCCGTTGGGTGGTCGATATTTAAGGCATGACTCGATGATGTGGTCTACTGTCTGTTCAGAGTGACCACAGTCGCAGACAGTCGAGTCCCTGAGTCCCCATCCTTTCATGGTCGTGGCAAAACGGCCGACACCTGTCCTGAGGTGGTTGAGCATTGTCCACTGCCGGCGAGGGAGGTCCATGCCTGGTAGGTTATCCGGGTCCTCCACAAATCTGTGCAACCTTGATTTATCTGCTGCCTGCCATTCCTCCGTCCAGCAACGTTTCAGCCAGATTCGTTTTGTGACGTCACCGGGTGTTGAAAGCAGGAGCTGATAGGCATGCTCCGAGAATGGGCATTGTGACTTCAGGCGAGCTCGTTATTTCCATGGAAGCTGCTCGACTCAGCTCGAATCACTGGATCCTCCTTGTAAAACATTCACAGCAAGAACTCGCCTTTTTACCACAACTGCAAAGAACTTTCTTTTCTTCCTCTGTGTTCCTGGCATCAAACGGAATTTCCATGAACAGAGTTTCTTTCTAGGAACTTCCCATCTGTAGAACACATTACCACTGGACTGCTTCCCTGCAGGCTACAACATAGTCGTCTTCAAATCCAATGTCAGTATCTGTCATAAATCGTCTTTATAAGTAATGAAATTTTGTTTATTCAATTCATCATTCAACTGACAATCTATCCATTTCATTAACCTTTATCCTCGAGTAACTTTTAGCCTTGATAAGTGGTGACACATTAGTAAATGAAAAAGTGGAATGTTGTTGTTGCTTGACAGCTGAGTGCTGTTGGTTAAATGTTCATATTTGCATGGCAAACATAAGAAGGTATTATTTCCCCAACAGAAATCCTGATTGAGATCACGGCTGCATGGATCCAGTGGCAGGAAATGCATGATTTGCTTCGACATGGAGGCATGGCATCTCGTTGGCGATCTGGTTAGCTCGTTGGATTTTTATAGATGTTCACATCGAACGTTCTGAAATATTTACCTTTCGTGTCTAGCATGCTGATTGGCTAATTTTTACATAAGCGTTTTGTTTGCGCCTGTCCATTGTTATTTGTGTTCTGTAGTCGGACTGCTAAAATCTCAAATTACGATTCCAACACTGGTGTGTGTGTGTGTGTGTGTGTGTGTGTGTGTGTGTGTGTGTGTGTGTGTGTGTGTGTGTGGTTATCCACAGACAGTTTCACTGTATCACAGCTCTCACATTGCAGTCCGACAGATCCATCATAAGAACATTTGTTCTTGTTAAGTATAATGTCTTGTTTTATCGATTTTATTGATATTTTCTTAACAAATTACCTAACGAAGTTAGAAAATAGGACTGGGATTTAAAAAAATAAATTGGATGAATTCAGAAATAATGGTAAAATAAGTTTTAAATATCAATCAATCAATTTAATCAGCAAAACAAAAATAGCAAAGTGCAGCAAGCCATGTAAAAAGACAAGTAGAAGATATTTACATGCACATGCAGTCTGAATGTTTGTCCAAGGCGACTTTAAACCTGGATATGGTAGGCATCATTACGACCTCCTCTGGCAGGCTGTTTCAGGGAGCAAAAACACGGACAGAGAATGCTGTTTTTCTTCTGATGAGACGAAAGTGACGATGATGTATCTTCTGACGCATTGCAGAGAAAAACTCCTCTGAATGTCGATTTACATCCACACTGATAATGATGTATGTCAGAATCAGGTTCCTCACATCATTCGCTGCTCAAGTGAGGAAAGATTTAGTTTTCGAAGCCGTTCTTTGTAGGTATGCTAAACTAATTAAAAATAATATACTATACATTTTGGAACACAGCTGCTAGGCGTAAGGGGTCAAAATGTTGGCTATATTTAGTTTTATGAAAAGGGGGTAAAAAGGAAGTCCTTTGTGAAAATTCAAATATCTCCAATTTTTGTTAAATTTTAACAATAGGTATTAGACATCAATTAATAAATATTCTCCAAATTTTAGTTTCTATAGAGTATTTTGAAGGGTTTTTAGGGGCCATAACATGGGCACAATCTCCCATTTGGAAATTAAAATATTTCAGATTTATATCAAATTTGATCCATAGTCATTAAACATCAATTAAGCAAGATTCCCTGAATTTCAATTTCTTCTTAAGACCTCATAAGCTTAAGCCTTAAATTTTAGACATTTATAGAATCAAAATCCTCATTCCAATTTTGAAATTGGAATGAGGATTCTAGACACCAGGTTTAGTATCATTATATCTTGATTTTAATCTTTGCCAGGGGAGACATAAAAGTGGTGCACAACTGTTCTGTTCAAGGAATTAATTTTACCCGTCCTGGGACGGGTATTCTTCTAGTTTCATATATAAGAGAAGTGATTTGTAAATGGTGAAAGGATCCTCTTTTCAGTATATATTGGCGAGTACACGGGATTTGAAAGTCAAATTATTTTAGGCAACACCGTTTGGGAAAATAGAAACTTTTCACTGGTCCACCTGGTGGTGGTGGTGTTGTTGTTGTTGGTGGTGTTGTTGCTTTGTTTTTTTGTTTTTTTGTTTTTTAATTTTTTTTTTTTTTTTCCTCACTTGGAGTTCTCACACAAGTCATTACTAGTGATCACTTACTGGAAAAATTGGTGGAGTTTGAGTGACAAAAAGTCTCTCCAGATTTCCAGTACTCTTCGATTCTTTTGATCACCATTGCAAATCACTTTGCGCTCTTGCAACAGCCGTTTACCATTGAAATGTTGGTGATTATGGCCAATGGCTTTCTCCAGAATTTGAGTCACAAATAATCCCCACTTATGATACTAGTCAATACTTTGCATGTCATTAAAATGAAGATTCTGGATGGTGCTTTACCTTCTCGGTCTTTCCATTCTCTCAGACACTTTACTACCATTTTCTGTCGTACAAACTGATGTTGATGCCATCACGTTTTTACTGCTACTACTACTACTAGTAGTACTACTGTTACTATTGTTACTATTATTATCGAATGCAACCATTCAGTCTCTATAGACAATGGATACCTCCTATAAAGGTGACTGTGTGAGGAGTCTACTGTGAAGCAAGGGTTGCACAATCTCTAACCACACCTCTTCAGAACCCGCATTGCTTGAGTCCAATGGCAAGAAGTCCAGGATGACTGGCAGAGAGTCCGCCCCCCCCCCCAACATACGGCACCTAGTATTCCATAAAGGTCACCCATTTAGCACTGATCAGACTCAATGTCACTTAACTTCGGTGATCTAACGGGCAACCTGTGTGTCAACGCAATTATTATTATTATTTGATCATTAGGAGTTTTCACATGAGTCATCATCAGTGATTGCTCATCGACAATAACCAGTGGTGATACTTTGGAGTTTGATTGACAGCAA
Organism: Sepiola atlantica; assembly: GCA_963556195.1. NCBI lineage: Eukaryota > Metazoa > Mollusca > Cephalopoda > Sepiida > Sepiolidae > Sepiola > Sepiola atlantica. The sequence goes on from OY744518.1 coordinate 183,344,318, forward strand.
GTCTTCCCGGATTTCCTGCACTCTCCGTCTCTTTCGATAACTCATGCAAATTAGTTGGCGTATTCGCAACAGCCGTTTATCATTGATTTCTCACTAATAATGATCGTTGGCTTTCTCTGGAGTTTCAGTGGCAATAATTAATTAATCCTCCCCAAGATTTCAATAATCTCTGCACCTCTCTACTGGAGGTCATTCCATCCTCCTTGATGCTTCACACTCATTTTGTGTAGTACCAATCTTTTATTTGGAAGTGTTACAGAATTTCTGGCAGTTTTAGTTCTCTTGGATTCTTTGTATATTTTTTATCTTCTTTTTCAACTTTTTTCTCATTGGTTGGTGCTACCTGGTTATTAGGGTTGGTTTCCGCACTGGAAGGATTTTCTTTAATGTTTCACTGTTTTTATCAGTGCCGTGCTTTGTATGGTGTCTATCCTCCCTTTGATTCCAATTTCTTCTTAGCTTTTTCTTACAGTTTTTGTTCGGGGGGGGGGGGGTTGTTTCTAGTGTTCCTACACTTATTGATATTACAGTAATTTTCTTCAAGTTATGAATTCTTTTCAGCTCTCTGGCAAGATCCATGTATTTATTTAGTTTTAAATATTATTTTTATTATTAATGTTATCATTATTTTGATTATTATTTTTATTATTAATGATATTATTTTTATTATTAATGTCATTATTATTATTATTTTTATTATTATTGTACTTATTATTTTATTTTTATTATTATTCTTATTATTTTTGTTATTATTCTTATTCTTTAATTTTATTATATTTTTTATTTTTATTTTTATTATTATCATTATTTTTGTTCTTATTTTTATTATTAATGTCATCATTATTATTATTTTAATTATTATTATTAATGTCATTATTATTATTATTATTATTGCTATTATTTATTATTATTAATGTTATTATTATCATTATTGTAGTATTATTAATGCTATTATCATTATTTTATTATTATTTACGTTATTATTATTATTATTATTTTTATTATTATTATTTTTATTATTATAAATGTTATTATTAATGTTATTATTATTATTATCATTTTTATTATTGTTATTATAATTGTTATTAATATGATTGTTATTATAATTATTTTTATTATTATTATCATAAAAAAGATTTTATTATTTATTTTTAATGTTAGTATCATTATTTTTTATTATTATTAATCAATATATTTTTTTTGTTTTTTTAGATACATTATATTTTCCAGTCGAAAAACAGTTCAAATTTCAAACAACACAAAGTAATATATATATATATATATATATATATATATATATATATATATATAGTACGTCAAGAAACTAATAAAGTGTTCGATTGTAACAAGTGAGAGCTAAAATACAAATTATTTATTTAAAAACTATATGTTACATATTTCAGAGACGTACTGCGGTTTCATCGAGATGGACTGACCCTTTATATTTTAAAAGGCCATTATAGTCGACGATTCTAACCCATTCACCAACCAATAAACTACACCAGACAATTACATCTAAACATAAATACACCATTGAAGCAGTGAAACAGCATCCGTTAACAATAATCAAATTATTCTAGATAAAACTTAATTACGATTAAGACCCATATAAACATACAGTCCGCCCCTATTTGACTCGGTACTTTCTACAAAAGGGACGCTTGAGCGAATACACCGGATTAACGCTGATCTTTGAACTCCATTCTTCATGTTGTTTTCACTTTGTGAGTCGCTGATGATTTGAATGAACTATAACGGCTTTTTAAAGGATAAAAGGTCAGTCAATCTCGATGAAACCGTCGTACGTCTCTGAAATATGTAACATATAGGTTTTAAATAAATAATTTGTATATATATATATATATATATATATATTTAACATGATATAATACTAGTTTATTCAAAAAGCATTTTATTCACAAACAATTGTTTCTGCCTATTTTTGTAAATATACACGTTTATGTTATGCAAAATTTACCAAACATTCACAAAAAGGCTTCATCAGTACATAAGACACCACAGGCCGGCTGAAAAAAAAAACAAGATGCATTCAATATTCATTTAATTAATAAAAACATATTTCATTTTATACTCCTTTTTCTCCTTTTTAACACTCCAATCAAAAAGGGAAACGTTGCTTAGATCCTGATATTTTTTTTGCATTTAAGAGTTCATAAAACATTATGTTCATGATATTTGTTTGTTTTCTTTATTAGAATGTTCATATTTGACTTAGAAAAAATATGTGACAATATTCACGCATAAGAGGACAATTATTTAATTCACACCAACCGTTATTGTCCTTATTCGACCATTTTTCCCTTTTTCCTCTTCCTTTTCTTCATTTTCACTCCTTATTTTCCTTTTTATTTTTCTCTTAAGGAGTACAGATCTATCAGATCGCCATAATGAAGCCTTTTTGTGAATGGTTGGTAAATTTTGTATAACATAAATGTGTATATTTACAAAAATAGGCAGAAACAATTGTTTGTAAATAAAATGTTTTATAATGAACTAGGATTATATCATGTTAAATTAAAAGCTCTAGTTGTATTATACACTATTGAGCTACATAAAACTTTGTGCAAACTTAAGGAAATTTATATATATATATATATATATATATATACTGGGTTCATCAAAAATTCAACTTGGAAACCACTGGATGCTGACAATATTAAAAGACCATATATTCCAGTATTTCTAGCAAGACGATGAGCTAGAAATAAAGTAGGTATAAATGACTATTTTAATAACAAAACATCCATTTTTCCATCTCATCAGAACCTCAAGACGAGTCGCAATTAATTATTTAACAAACTAAAATTTTGAAAGACATGAATTTTCATATTGTAAATAAATTGGTTCATATATTTTTGAATTTGTGTCGTCTTCATTAATAGAGGGGGAATATATTTTCTTAAAAGGTGAATTTTTGACGCTTTTTCCTTAAAAAACAGGGTTTAAAAAATTCGCACTTTTTAAACCCTGTTTTGTTTTTTAATCAACAAATACAGATGAATTATCATGTGGTCTGTGTATGGCATTAACTACGGTATACCACAAAGAAAGTTTTGAAAGGTATAAATCCGATTTTAAAAAATCAGTCATTTTTTTTTTTTAAATGAAAACTGCCGCTTCAAAAAAATTATGAAATTACTGGAGAGAAAAAAAGGCTTGCGTTTTGCGTTTTAAATTGATTGTTTTTTTTGGGGGGGGGAGGTTGTAAAATAAAATTGTAGTCTAGATGTAGATGTTGCTGTAAGCAGGATCAGAAGCTGCTGCTAGTTGTAGAAAGCAAGATCACTGCTGCTTGTTGGAGATATAAACAGAGCTACGCTAAACAAGTAATAATAAATATTTCTTGGCCTTTTGGCTAAGATCAAAGTGTAGTATCTGTTCCGATGGATTACTGCATCCCATAGACTGGTATTGTCTTGGCCTTCGATGGGTCTGTCCTGTGCAGTTCTAGGAAGTCCACCCTCCCAGGCTTCGCCTCCCCTCTTTGGGGAGGAGTAAGTTTATTGCTTACTGCCTGAGGCGCCCCTACCGGGGAATGCCGACGGGGCTGCCCAGGCAATTTTTAAACCCCACTTTCCCGACCCGACCTTGGGTCACATCTTACTTGTGGGAGTAAGATAAAAACTGGCCTTGTGCCTAACTCCTGGAGAGGAGTAAATAAAAAAATAAATAAAAAATAATAAAAAAAAAATATTTCTTGGCCTTTTGGCTAAGATCAAAGTGTAGTATCTGTTCCGATGGATTACTGCACCCCATACTGGTGTTGTCTTGGCCTTCGGGTCTTGATTTACACCGGTCAATGGGTCTGTCCTGTGCAGTCCTGGGAGGTCCATCTTCCCAGGCTTTGCCTCCCCTCTTTGGGGAGGAGTAAGTTTATTTCTTACTGCCTGAGGCGCCCCTACCGGGGAATGCCGACGGGGCTGCCAGGGCAATTTTTAAACCCCACTTTCCCGACCCGACCTTGTGTCACATCTTACTTGTGGGAGTAAGATAAAAACTGGCCTTGTGCCTAACTCCTGGAGAGGAGTAAATCAATACTCTAAAGAAGTAATCCAGTGGTGGCAGCAGAAATAGCTACATCTTTGGTGTGACGCTATTTCCTGATGCTAATGCAAACCACCGCACAACTGATCCATAAAAAGCTATGGATGACCTGGCAGTAAAAAGTCACTGTTTGCAAAGCTTTCACACATCAAAGTGTGCTCCCTACCAACAATGCCCTTCAATCGGACAACAGCTTTCCATCGTAAAATGCTAAGTGGCATCAGAAAATGAAGGCAGCACACAAAAGTGGTAATCCAGTGTTGAGAGCAACGGCAACAACAAAAATAGTTACATCCTTGGCGTGAAACATTTTTCTGATGGTAATGCAAACCACACGACACATCATGAAAAGCTCTGGACGACCTTGTGGTAAAAATTTGCTGTTTGGAAAGCTTTCATACACCGAAGTGTGCTTTCTGACACTGACCCTTCAATTGGACAATGGCCTTCAATCAGATAATGGCCTTCAATCGGATGACCCATGAATCAGACAACTGCCATCAATTGGACAATGGTTTCCCATTGGACATTGCTACATGGTTGCAGGAAATGAAGGTGGCCCACAAAAGTGGGAATCCAGTGTTGAGAGCAGCGGCTGCAACAGAAATAGCTACATCCGTGGCGTGAAACTGTTTTCTGATGCTATTGCAAACCGCATGACACGACCTTGTAGTAAAAAGTTGCTGTTTGGAAAGTGTTGTTACCCTGTTTAGGGGTTGGAATGAAAAAACGAACACAGGGTTTAGGAAAAACAAATATATTGAAGAAAAATATAACACAACAGAGAAACAAGAGTAGCGGTACATCAGTCTTGACTGCCAGTGTAGACTGGGGTTTGTTCAGGTAATTTATTCCTTCCCACCACAGGAATATGTGACAAAAAGATGAAACCTGGGGGAGAGTTAAGCCAACGCCCTTTAAGAAGGATCACTCTGGCCTCTAAAAAAATTGCCTGGGCAGCCCCGTCAGCATTCCCCGGTCAAGGCGCCTCGGGCAGTAAGCAATAAACTTACTCCACCCTAAAGAGGGGAGGCAAGGCCTGGGAGGGTTGACCTCCTAGGACTACCCAGGACCAATACCTATACCTCTGCCCAACGGATAAGGTTGTTCAACACTGATAAGCAGATGCTTCCAGTATTTATTGAGAATGGAAGAGTCCAAACGTTCGTTATATGTAAGGCACCATAACACAAAGCTTTCACACCGAAATGTGCTGCCTACCAGCAACGTCCTTCAATCGGACAACAGCCTTTTTTTTTTTACTTTTTGGTCATCACTTATCAAGGCTAAAAGCCACTCACGGATAAGTGTTAATTGGATGGAACGATTGTCAGCCAGAATTGATCAATGCAATGAACTAAGTTTGATTACTTATGGGGCGGTTCACGACAAGTACATGTTGACATTGGATTTTAAGACTACTATGTTGTAGTCTGCAGTGAAGCAATCCGTGGCAATGTCTTCCACAGAGGGAAGCCCTTGCAAATATGGGTTTTACTATTTGTGTACAACTAAATCAGGCACAACCAAGGCACGGCCACTAGGGCTGCTGCTGCTTTTCTAGTAATATAGGTATGTCAGTGGAGCAACCTTTTCGTCATATTCTAGGCAATCTCTGCCCGTCAGATCGAAATTAACTGAAATATCGTCTTGCGGTATTATTTTAAATAAAAAATGAAACGGATTTAGTGATAACTTTTAGCGATAACGATTATATGAAATAAAAAGTTTATTTTTGGTAAATTCTCGATTTTTGTTTTAATATTCCTTCTTAAGCTGGAAAAAGAATTGTTTATTTCTTACAAAAATGTTCGGACTAAATTTTAAATAAAAACAAATGACAGTTTTATTTAAAATTTGAATTTTTTAACACAATAACAAATGTACATAAGAAGAACCATAATTTTTAAAAAATTGTAAAAAGTAAACAAACAATTTTTTCATGTGTATGAGTGCAATAGTAATAAAAAAACAAAAATACCAGTCAAAATTTAAAAGTTTGAAGAAAAAAGTTTCACTTTTTGGTACACCAGTTTAATTTTTTAAATAGTAATGACAATATCATTAGTATTAAATTCGCCAAAAAAAAAAAAAAATAAAATAAAAACACATTCAGTAGTCGAAAATGAATGCTAGCTTAAAAATAAGTTTTAGAAACTTTAAAAATTGCATTTTTGTTTTTAAAGAAAGGAACACAATCCGATTCAAATTAAGACTGAACTTTATTCAAAACGATCATACGCCGAATGATAGTTGGTTTTGAATTCTTGGAACAATGTTCAAATTATTTTGATCTCAACTAACATTATATATACTAGCAAAAATATGCTCCCTCTGGTCGCATATTTTTGCTAGGCTGCTGCATCAGAAATGAACGCTCACGCGTAAACCGATGGAGCCCCAGTCATATTTCTTGGGTGGTTAGACATTGATTTTCTTTGTTTATGACCAAGAATATTTTTAGTTGAAAATAAAGAAAAAAAAATATTCGACCCTACACCGATAGAAATATTTTTAGTTTAAAAAGAAAGAAAAAAATTTTTTTTTGACCCCCCCTCAATTTTTTATTTTACCCTCCCCCATACATAGAAATATTTTTAGTTAAGAAGCGAAAAAAAAATTTTTTTGACCCCCCCCCCATAAATATAAATATCTTTAATTAAAAAGGAAAAAAAAAAAAAAAAACCTACCCTAACTATAAACCCTAATTCTAACCCCCACTTTGACATTCACCCTAACCCTAACGACAAGGTCAAAGTTAGTGCGGGTCCTAAAGTGAAAAAGCACCAAAAATCAAATACAGTGAATACGATTAGTTATGTGAATGCTCTGGGAAAGAAAGTGTACCTAAATTAAATTCATTAGAATGCGTGTGCGTGTGCGTGTGTGTGCGTTTGTTTAATGACCTTTTTTTAATTAAACAATTTGATTCTAAAATCAGTTGTATAGTTTTCCAGTACAATGTGTTCGTTTTTTTGTTGACAGAAAAGAAAAAAAATCACATAACGGAGGGAGGGAAGCAATTCAATGGATTAACGCTGGCTGTTTAATCAGTTTCGTCATAGTTATATTAACTACGTAAATTATTTCATGTATGTATATATATAAATAATAAAAGAAATAAGTAAGATTATTAGCGAGAAAAATAGCGTAAATACATGTGGAAATCTGAAAACAATCATGAGTGTAATAAAAAAATCAGAGTAAATGCCAGCGCTTTGTTTACATTTTAAATAATACGCCGTCTTGCGTCCATACTGAATTAACGGAGGGAGGGAAGCAAGCAATTCAATGGATTAACGCTGGCTGTTTAATCAGTTTCGTCATAGTTATATTAACTACGTAACTCATTTCATGTATGTATATATATAAATAATAAAAGAAATGATTATAATTTATAAGTAAGATTATTAGCGAGCAAAATACTGTGAATACATGTGGAAATTTGAATAAAACAATCATGAGTGTATATTTGCGAATAATAATTTATTAGAAGTTCAAAAGTAATTGATTATGTAAATTGAGAAATGCGCATAGTGTTTACGGCGGTTTTTTTAGTAGTATATAATGAAGCTGGCTGGCTGACTTAGTAAATAGTCATACTACTTTGATGGAGTTTCGGCTTCAGACAGACAGACAGATACATAAACTCCACTATTAATATATATATATATATATATATATGTTCGGGGTTCGCGCCCGCCGACCGTTGGGAATTAGTTCCTAGACTGGAGATTGCGTTAGCATGAAACATCGATGTCTCTAGGTATTTAAATATTTAATATTTATTTATAAAAAATATTATTGTTTATATATATATATACACACACTCTCTTGAAACAAAAATAAAAAATTATGATAAACCTGTTTTGAAAATTTAATTCCCGGTATAAATGTTTTAGAGATCAACACCCAATTGCTGACATATCAGTCACCTAGATAGCTAGAAGCAAAACAATAGCAGTTTCGCATTACCCTTTTTGTTTTTTAGTATAATTTTTATTAGATATTTTCAACTTTTGAAATAGTAATTAATAATAAATAATAATTTACTAATCAATTTTTGGGCTTTTGGGTTTTTTTCCTTTATTTGGGGAATTTCGGTCTACTTGCTGGGTTTATCTATGAAATCTTTGTAAACACCGGGTTTGGAGTCATCGTTCAGAGAGCTGATTCAAGTTTTCGAGTGTGATTATCTTGTTTTTTTTAGGAGAGGGTGATTTTTCTTTTTCTTTTTTCTGAATTTGTCACCATTTCCGCATGTGAGTTTTTGCCTTTTTCTACTTCAATTTGCCAAACATTTATCAGAACTCAATCTGGAACTTCACCATATTTTTTCCTCTCTTGTGTTTTTCATGTAACATGTTCTTTCACAATTCAACAATATATGATGCTACTCTCTGATGATTGACAAGGTTGAACTAAAAAAAATACACTTATCCAATTTTTGCCATGAAACACATGTAAGGGATGAACATTAAATTTGAAAATATTATTTTGAGTGTAATATTAGAAAAGAAGAATAAACCCTCATCGAAATATAGAAATAAAGAGACTGTAAAAACTAATGAAAATTATGATTTTGGATTGATTCCCAATGATCAGTAGAATGCAAAATTAATAAATATATATATATATATATATATATATTAACACTGATATCACTTGGACTAATCTAATCTCAATTACTTAACCCTTCGATCACTATCTTGAACACTTAATTATTAACTGGTACTTAGTCCTTGTCATTGGTAGTAGAACAAAAAAAGCCTACCATCACTTGTCGACTTATTTCGCCCAATGACTTCACAAGTAGCAAGATGGTAATGATGGTGATATTTATCATTATTACTATTATTATTATTATTTTTTAATACTATTATTATTATTATTATCATTAATATTCTTACAAACTTGTTATTTCTATTTTTATTCTAATTTTATTTATATTTATTTTTATTTTTATTTTTATTTTTATTTTTATTTTTATTTTTATTAAGGCTATTATCACTGCGACTATCGTAGGTATGATTGGCACGCGTTATCATTGTTATCATAATCGGTTTTGTTAATGCTAAAACTGGTAACACCATGAAACTTCTCTTATAAAATGATTCCACTAGTATTGATATCAGTATAATATAATCACAATTTAAAAAAAAAAAAAATATAATTACAACAAAATTCACTACAAATAATAAACAAAACATTAAAATAAAATAAATAAAATGCAGAAGTAGCAATTAATACCCTAAATTAAAATTATCAAACATTTTTATCCACATGATAATTACTTATTAGAATTAAAATAAAATAGGAATGACGGTTATAATCATAATTTTATTCTCATTTTAAATTTAACTCACTCAGGCCGTCGCCCCATCTCCCTTCCTCCCACCCCGGCCGAAATTGAGATCATCACAGCACAAACACGTGAAAACCTCCCACGCAATAATTTGAAACAAGACTTGTTGGGGTCCTCCCCCCTCCCCTCTCATGTCCCATGTCACCGTTATAGACAAAGCCCCAACTCTGTCCCCCTCCCCTCCAATGTATTTTCAATTTTCAATCTCCCATTAAGGTGAAGTTAAAACGTATGCCATTTGAATTCCATCGCTAGCCCGATGAGTTGGTCGCTATTCGCGCCAATGAAACAAAACTTGTTTTGTCGCAACTAATGGAATAAAATCAAAAAAAAATATATATATATATATATATATATAAAAAGTCAGGTTCATATTATATTCCAATAACCATAAAATAATCATTATTTTTATTTTTTCATATTTCCAAAAAACAACATTTCCGTGAGATATATTTTTTACGGTCCGTTTCATTTGTCTTGTGCCAAACAACATTTTTATGTCAATATCGTCTCTGCAACATTACAAAATCATCAGAAAAATTCACAAAGAGTAAGAAGTTCTTGGATTAAAGTGTCTTGAAAAAACCTACACTATACAGTGGCTCATTAATAAAGAAAAACACCTGCCTGTCCCTAAAAACAAAGACATACTAGGGAGTTTACCTTAAATATAACTGTATTCATATGTGCAAATTGCATGTGAACATAATGGAAGTAGTTCTGCGTCTCTAGCTGCCCCATAAAGGGGCTAATGATACTATTTTAACAATTTCCACAATGAAATTAATCTATTTATAAGCGTTAGGTTAAGAGTATTAACATATCTGAATAGCTCAGCAAGACATCTCGCTGACAACATCAAGGTTGCTGCTAAAGTAAACTCTCCCTAATATGATGTTGCATTTGATGCTTTCCACATTCTAACCCAGGCAATGCCGGGTAACCCTGCTAGATAACTTGTATATGAAAAATTAAATTACTGACATGATTCTATGATTTTATATGAATATTATAGTAATATATCGAGATAAATAGCGAGTGTGAACACTGGCAAAGCATAATTTTTCCCCATCATTTTTGACGGAAGGCGTATAACACTAGTATTTGAATAAGATTCTAATTTTATGCAGACTTGTTGTTATCTACCACCACTACCAGGTGTCACTACTACAGCTATGGATTAAATAATAGCCTTGATTGGGCAACCAGTTTAAGGAAAGGAAAACTTTAACATTATGCAAGTCTTTCTCTTCTTATCCAAGCATTGCTTCCAGTTCTTCTGGATTTTCCCCTTATCACTAGAATTAAGCAATGCCGATTCAGGGACGTTGTAGTAGGTGATTGCGCAATCCTTGCTTCACTACAGGCTCTTTGGGCAGGCACCTTTGCAGGGAGTATTCACTGTCTCGAGATTAAAATGAGTTAGAGTGAAAAAAAAAAGGGTTTTTTTTAATGTAAAATTTGTCAAATTTCAATAGTTTTGGGAAACTAGTTTGTACGGCAGCCATTTTGACTTTTCTTCCATAAAAAGATAATTTGCGACAAAAACTAACCACGAATATTATGGAATTTACCTGACGATGATGAGAACAAAAACATACACGCCATTAACACCCAACTCTAAAGTCTGTATGGTGATCAAGAATGCTGGGATTCGTGTTGAGACCCCAAATTTGGATCTGCGTCATGATACAACAATACAAAATGCGTAGCAGTCAAATTGGTCATCATACCAACTCAGTCTCAAAAGATGAGATTTGCAAATCTTAATCTATCTTTCCGAGTATATTAGCTAAATCATCATCAGTTTTGTTACCTTGGTGATACCATTGAAGCCGGTGCTAGTGTGATTGCAAAAATTAGGAGTGGATGGAGTAAGTTTAGGGAACTTCTGTCATTATTAACCAGCAGAGCGTTACCACTGTCGACCAAATGGAAGAGTCTATCAGGCACGTGTACGCAGTGTGATGATGTATGGAAATGAAACCTGACCATTAAGGGTTGAGGACATGCGTTGCATGCAGAGAAATATGAGAATGGTACAATGGATGTGCAACGTGAGTCTTAAAGACAGGCTTAGATCTGATGACCTCAAAGGGAGATTAAATTTGGACAGTATATGAGAGTTCTTGGGTTAGTAGGTGTAGAACAGTTGAGGTAGCATGTCCAGTTCAGAGAGAAAGGCCAAGGAAAAACACGGGAGAAAGTGAAAACTGGACTTGAGAGAAAGGGGGATAAATAAAGACTTGGCCAGAGATAGGATAGTTTGGAAGTAAATTTCTTAAAGCCGTCCAACACATGCCAGCATGTAAAAATGGACGTTAAACCGAATATGATGATGATGATGATGATGATGATGATCAGCAGCAGCCATTTTATTGTCTTATTTCCCTTGGTCAGGAGTATGACGTTTTCTGACAGTCCGCAATCTCAGTCTCTAAGCTTGATGGTCTTGAAGATAGAGAATCGACTTTGAACGGAATCCAGCTTTGCACATCAAGATTTCTGCATTTTCTTATCCAAGAGTCGCTTCTCTCAACGTGGCCAAACCAAAATAGCTGTCAGCTTTAAACTATTCTTATAAAGTGTTGCAACTAATTTAAATAAGCTTACAGAAAATCCGATGATAAAACCTCTACATCAGTTGAGATTAAACACGAAAATGTGTGTTGCGTTAAATTCCCTTGAAAAATATGATGAAGCACACCTGGAAACTATTGCTGAAAAAATCATGTGTTTTGAAGTGACAGGAATTCAAACCTTATAATTGTAATGTTACATGTTCGTGTGTCATGTTGAGGTTAGATGTTTTGTGAATGGCATCCAGCTTCTCTTGTTTGTTGCCATTTTGTTTGTGTTGCCCGCTGGGATCAGCTGATCCTCCTGCAGGTCTTATGTGGCCTACTGCATAGTTTTGGGTCATCAACATCGATGTGGAACACACTTTCGAGTTTTTCAGATGATTGATGACAGGTGACATGGCCGCACCAGTTCAGACATTATTGTGCGACACAATTTCTCCTGAAAGCTTTTACAGTGAGACTGGCAACTTTCTCCATTCCTCAGCATGGGGCTGCAGGCGATGAATTCATAGCCCCCACCGACAGGACAGAGTCAAATTTTGGAAGACAGATGCTAGGTATACGGGTGAGTAATGTGGGCTATAGTTTTAACTTTATACAAAGAGGGGATGGAAGCCCTTTGTAAAAATTCAGATGTCTCCGAGGTTTGTAAAATTTTAACAATAGGTATGAGACATCAATTAATAAACATTCCCCAAATTTCACTTTCTTTGAAGTCTTTTTAAACGGTTTGTAGGGGCAAAATATTGGCGAAACCTTTCATTTTAAAATTCAAATATATCAGATCTGCATTGAATTGATCCATAGATATTAAGCAAGATTCTCTAAATTTAAATTTCTTATCAAGATCTCTTAAGCTTAAGCCTTAAATTTTAGACATTTTCTAGTATTAAAATTATGTAATAGATTTTGATCAAAATTAGAGATAAGGATTCTAGACATAAGGTTTAGTATCATTATATGTTGATTTTAATCTTTGTAAGGGGATATAAAAGTGGTGCAAAATGTTCTGTTCAGAGAATTCATTTTAACCATCCTGGGATGGGTGTTCTACAACTTATAATATAATGGGCACTTTATCTGTGGTTGTCTGTGTCTGTCAATCCGTCAGTCAGAATTTGTGTAAACGAATATATTAACTTCGTTTAGAAATGGAAAATATTGCATTAATACTAAATAATAAATTCCCAACAAATAAAGCAGACGCTGTGACCAGAAATCGAAACCAAAACCTTGTGATCTTCAGTCTGACGTTCTACCAACTGAGCTATTTCTTATAAATAGATTTTAAAACATTCCTTTAACAAAATAATCATAGCTTTGACGTGATGTCATAGATTTGATTTACGTCATGTTTCAAAACATGAATTCAAACATAAGCGATAATAAATAAATAAATAAATAAATGGGTAAACATTATCAATAGCGTTGGAAATGATTTCAAGTCCAAAACAATTTATTTAGCTTCAACTATGTACTGCAGTTTTTTTTTCACAATTATATAATTCTAGACAAGTAAATAGGAACACCCTCTCACAGACAGTGAAAGAGAAGGGGGTGACGGGATAGCCTAGTAAAAACATGCGACCGGAAGGAGCATTTATTTGCTGTCCACTCATAATATAAGGGGCATTTTCTGTGTATCTGTCCATCATCAGTCACAACTTTAAAAAGAAATATCTTAACTGCTTTTAGAAATGGAAAATATTGCATTAATACTAAATAATAAAGTGGATGCCATGACTGAAAATCGAGACTGAAACTTTGAGATCTTCAGTCTGATGTTCTACAAACTGAGCTATTCATATTTTCTTATAAATAGGTCTGAAAACATTACCGTAACAAAATAATTACAGCTTTGACGTCATGTTTCAAAACATGAATTCAAACATAACCAATAATAAAAATAAATAAATGATTAAACATTAGCAATAGCGTTGGAAATTCTTTTAACAGTCCAAAATAATTTATTTTGCTTTAACTACATATTGGCGTTAAAAACTATTTAATATATAATGTATACTAGAATTGGGGCATATACTTGGGCTTCTTTCATATAGATGCATTTATTTATTAAAATACTTACATATTGGATATAATGGACATACCAATGGTTTATTACTATGAAATCTTCAGTGATGGATTCAAAGCAAGACGTACAAAAAAAAAGTATAATTTGAAAAAATATAATTGCAAAATACTTGCAGAAAATAAAGAACTAAGAAAAAAAGTCAAGTTCAAGAGAATGAGGGACTAAAATTGAACAAGGAAAAAGTATCTTTGCAAAAGACAAAGTTTCTTGGGCAAAAATATTGAAAAATGAGGCCTCTCCAATTCATTACTTATTTTAACCTGTATTGGAGGAAAGAAACCAGGAACAAGATTTTCAATCGCTTCACTGACAAAGTCCGGCTGACTGTTATAGGTCTTCAGGAAATTTATAATAAGCCTTTGTTTAAAAATTGACCGCTGATTTCTTTTCTATAACAGATTTCCAGGTTTTGATGGCAATCCCTTTTTATTTTTTTACATGCCGAAAGTTGGATAACTCCGCAAAATCTTCCAATATTAGAAAGAAAACTTTTTTTTTTTTTAATTCATCCTAAAATTAGTCAAGTTTCCTTGCTTTTGAACATTTAGTGTATATGAATTTTCATCTTAACCCTATTAAGGGCATATGATTTCAGTATACTGGCATTTTTCATGGAATGTCACCACTTTTGTAAAGGCTATACCTCAATACAATGCCTTCTCATAAGGCTTTTTGGAATTTTCTGAAAAACTAAGGTATATGGTAAACTGAAATTAAAATGCCATCAACTAGATCCTAGAACCTCTATCTCTGCCAAAAATCAGCTGAATCCATCAAATAGTTGATGAGATACAGGGTGGTATGTATGTACGTACATACGTACACACAGATAACATGATTTCATGATTGAACTTTCTGGATCTCTGGGTTGCCTTGACTAATGATGCTGAAATTCTACACACTTATAGAACCTATCATATAAAAATTTTGTGCAAAGTTTTAACTAATTTGGTTTATTGGTTTTTGAGTTATGATTGATCAAAGAAATGAGATTTCCAGCATAGGCCATTCGTGGAGTCTATTAAGGGATAGAGCACTCTCGCGCCTCCCTTGATATATAAATGGATATATGTGAAATTTGTTTTTTCATTTATTACTCCTATATTACCACCAAAACAAAATACTGCATATATATCATAGAGACGAAAGACCTAAAGAACACTTTCCATGCCTAATTTGCATAATAATTTTTAAATACTTCAAAATTAATTGATGCTTGGTGTCATTCATTCGTAATTTTATCGTTCTGTTTATTCTATACATATGCAATATTTTTGTTGATATTAACTAATTAATTAAAGTAATTTAATACAAAAAGGATAAATTATTAAATCTCTTAAAATATTTATTGATAAATTTTCAGCCGAAATAATTTAAACTAGAGAGAAAAATACACGGGGCATAAGAAATAGTTCTGAAAGAGCAAAGAATGACTGATTGACCCACCCCCCTCTCTCTCTCCCGTTAGCGACACCCTATAAAGGAAGGAGAAAGTGTATCTGACTGTTTCCTTCCTAAATAAAAATAAAGAAAACACGCACGCACAGCAAATTGATTTCCTCCTTCCGTCCATGTCTTGGTGGTTTCATTAAAATGATCGAAATTACCAAAATGTCAATATGCGTGGTTACAACAAACTCATGAATGAAATGTTTAAAATTTAACACTTTGGTTTCAAGTATTTCAAGTAGCGAACTTTGTGAAGCGATAGGCAACTGGCAAAGCCTGCTAGTGTGTGTATATATATATATATATATATATATATATATATATAGATATAAGAATTCCTGAATCCAAAACAGATAAGCTGTGCTTTCCACCAAACTCTAGCAGAACCTTGATTGAGAAAATAATGAGAAACTTAAAGAGGATAAAAAAATAAAAAATAAAAAAATAAAATTATTTCATTCAATCTGACCATCTAAGAGTTAGTGAGAATCCCCAACTCTACAAAGAAATTATTATAGTTTGGACAACTATAATAATTTCTTTATTTTTAGAATTACATTTTGATTTTTTACTTGAGATAGGTGAACAAGAACAAAAAAAAATGGCTTTAATTTTTCAATTATTTTTGTTAAAAGAAATAAAGATAAAAAATTAAAAATTCATCCATTTTCTCTAAACAAAAAAAAAAAGTAAACCTTTAATTTTTTCCTGCAGAATATTTATTCTTAGATTTTCTCTCAATAAAAGTTCCTTGAAGAAGCTGAAATCAGCAGCAGATAACAGCAAAAGCGTGTGCAGCATTTTATTTAAATACAAAATCTCAAGTCATTTTGGAAATTGAATAAAAATTTTGAATAAATTTTGAATAAATTTTTATTTATGAAATCCATGTAAAGAAATATACAAATTAAAATGTACGAATGTAAACATTGGTAAAGAAATGAAGAGAGGAGAGAAAGGAAAGAACATATTCATTTCACATGGTGAAGTGCCTGTGTGTGGGAGAGACACTAATGGTGGAAAATAGAGTCTATAGTATAGAATAGAATATAGAATATAGAATATAGAATAGAGTATAGAATATAGAGTATAGTATAGAATAGAGTATAGTATAGAGTATAGTATAGAATATAGAATAAAATATAGTATAAAATATAGTATAGAGTATAGTATAGAGTATAGAATATAGTATAGAGAACAGAGTATAGAATAGAACAGAGTATAGAATAGAACAGAGTATAGAATAGAACAGAGTATAGAATAGAACAGAGTATAGAATAGAACAGAGTATAGAATAGAACAGAGTACAGAATAGAACAGAGTACAGAATAGAACAGAGTACAGAATAGAACAGAGTACAGAATAGAACAGAGTACAGAATAGAGTATAGTATAGAGTAGAGTAGAGTATAGTATAGAGTAGAGTAGAGTATAGAAAATAGATGGAAAATGTTGCCACCAAATTAAAGTGGTCAAACCTAGATTGGACGGAAGAGTAACGATTTCATAGATTAAGAGGAGGCAGACGAAGAGGCAGTGAAAGGTGCAGCTATCGTCAGATTATTTTCCACGGTTAGACAGATGAGACACTTAAAGGTTCGTCTGATAAGAGTTACGCGTCTTTAAAGGTTCCCGTTTCTGATCTGGCAACTGCTGAAATGAAAAAGAAAAAGAAAGAATAAATAACAATAACGATAATTGGTATCATTGTGCTGAATATTGGGCGGGTAGATCACCTAGCACATAATTTAGTTGTGAATACCGGGAAATGGGACAGCCAAAAGGTGAGCAAAGATCGACGCACTAAACCCTGGGGAATGGTGACTCAGCGTGGGAATATATTAAAAACGGTTTTTACATCACATGTAAAATAGAGAGGGTAACAAGCATGCAGGCTGTTTGGAAGCACGCAAGGCCATCAAACGCATACATGAGCTGACAAGATATAACTAATTACTAGTTGCAATCTGCGCCCTACCCCCGGTCTGTGGTTCGGATCGAAGATCCCGTCAAATGAACGGCTTGCTCTCTTTCATCAGATTTGTGTAGAGTTTACGTTTGGTTTGGTTTACGGCATACCAACTATCTATGGGTTATTTAATGCTGAATAAAGTTGTCAAATGGAATCCCAAGGTATGGTAATTATTTTATATTGTTTTAAAAAAAAAAAAATGAAATCAAATTTGAAATTAAATTTTTTTGAACAGTCCAACTTCTTTGATAAAGTCTAAGAATTGGTCAGATTTGTGTGTTTAAACAGATCATTTAGATTTTTCGAGTTGTAGTATTTCCTTCGGCATTGTTGCAGATCATGACAGTTTATTAATATATGTTTGACTGTATAAGATTCTTGACATGATATACACATTGGAGACTTTTCACCTTCCAATAAATGTTTGTGAGTAATATGTGTACGTCCTATACAAAGTCTGGCTACTACAACCGCTTCTTCTCTTACATTTCTGTAGACTTGGAGCCACTCATCAATAGTTGACCAAATCTTGTGTAATTTATTACTTTGGCATTCATCTAAAGATTCTTGCCATTTTTCTTTGATTATCCTTTTTATAGAAGGTCAAAGATCAGTGTATGAAATCTTAGTATTGGTACGTATCATGTTCAGCGATTCTTTTGCTGCTCGATCCGCTTTTTAATTTCCACGAATGTCGATATGACTCGGTATCCAGCATAATTTTATTTTAAACTGCTTCTTTTTATAGACGGACGTGATCTTGTTAAAGATTTTCATGATTAAAGGGTTATCCATAGTATTGTTCTTGAGTGCTGTGAGCACCGATCTTGAGTCTTGTTGACATGCTATGCACATTGGAGACTCCATGAGAAGATGATAAATTTATCAGTCCTACTATCTTCTATTATTTTTAAAGCCAATTATATGGCTGCAGCTTCTGCACTGAAAATTGACGCCTTGTCAAGTTGTCTATACTGCATTTTTGTCTTATTTAAGATAGCTGCACATCCGACTGTCTGATTCTTTCGATCCATCTGTGTAGATGTACTTATAGTTGGGATGATGTATTTTTTAGGTTTTTAAACTCATCCTGAAATATAATTGGATTGGTTTTGTTCTTTGAAGTTATTGCCAAATCAAGGATACAAGATAGTTGTTTTAATTCCAATGGTGAAATTTTGGAAATTATTAATTGGTGAATGGGACTACAGTCCAATTTCAGTTTTTTTTTATTTTTTTTTATTAGTTCCTGGATACGGTAACTAAAAGGCCTAATGGCACTGATTTTTCTCTCAAACAGAGTTTTATATTGTAGATTAAATATGCAGCCATAGATTTAGTAGACATGACGACAACCTTGTCATATATTGAAGTGCAAACATTTCTCTCCTTAGATTTAAAGGACCTTCATTCGCTTTAACATATCAGCTCTCCACTGGAGATGTGCAAAAAGCCCCCAATGTGAGTCTTATTCTTTGATAGTGAATAGTTTCCAATTGCTTCAGGTATGATGGTGCTGCACCATAGATGAAACTTCTATCATCAAGTTTTGATCTCACAATTGTTCGATACAGCTTTAGTAGGGATTTCTTATCAGCTCCCCAATAAGTGTGAGCTACCACCCAGAGTAGATTAATTGCCTTGTTGCATTTTTGTCCGAGATACCTTATATGAGAGATAAAAGACAATTTTTTATCAAAGATAATTCCAAGGAACTTATATTCGCCTGCCATTTGCATCTCTTTGTCATTTAGTTTCAGATATGGATCATTATGCATTTTGTGTAAATTGCAAAAAAATGGACACACTTTGTCTTCGTTTCAGAGAATGTGAAACCGTTTTCTTCAGTCCATTTTCTGATCTTATTTAAAGCTAATTATAATTTGCTCTTGCCAGATGCATATGTTTTGCTCGGCAGCAAATTAAAAAGTCATCTATGTACAGTGAGCCTTTGACTGCAGTGTCAAGGTTTTTTATAATATTATTTATCTTGACATTAAAGAGTGTCATTGATAGGATACTTCCCTAACGTACTCCATTCTCCTGCTCTTTTACTTCGGAAAGTGTAGTTCCAACTCTCATTTTAAAACTTGTTTTCCAAAGAATTTTGGATAAAAGGGCCATTCTGCCCCTTAATCAGGTCTCGAAGGTCTTTCATTATACCGTACTTCCAGGTGGCGTCGTACGCCGTCTCTAGATCAAAACAGATAGCAATCAGGTGTTCCTTTTGGATGAATGCTTCTCTAATGAAAGTCTCCAATCTGATCAAATGGTCAGTAGTAATTCTTTTTTGTTCTGAAACCAGATTGTTTGACTCCAGGTACCATGTTAACCTGCTATTTATCATCCTTTCCATTACTTTACAGACACCTAATTAAAATGATGGGTATATAACCTGAAGGCCTATCAGAGTCCTTTCCCATCTTTGGTATAAGTATTACTGTCGCTAGTCTCCAGAGAGCTAGAATTTTTCTGCTAATCCATATTTTGTTATAGATCTCTAGATAGACCCCATCTAGTACCGGGTACCAACATGGTTTTACACTATATGTCTTCTCTAGCCCCCACCTCCCAACTAGTAGCAGGTACCATCATGGTCTTAGACTGTCTTCTATACCCCCACCCCACCTGTAAAAGCTAATGGTACAAAGGTTATATACAGGTTGAAGGGGGATTTTTTTTTTTTTTTTATTTGTAAAATCATCTAGCCATATTGCTAGCTAGTGAGAACTAGTAAAAAAAAACAAAAAACAAGCAAACAATAAGATCGCCTCAAAACATCAATCATCATATCTATTCTTCAACACTTCTCTCTCTCGTCCTATTTTTTATTCTTACTGAGTTCTTTCGGATAAAATAATTAAAAACAAACGAAGGACATTAATTAACAAAGAAAAATAGCAAAATTAAACCGAGACAAAAACAATCTGAAAGATTTATTTTAAGCATAAATAAATAAAACAACTGAAATTAAATATTGCTTTGAAAAAATTACATAATGTCAAATGGTCTGTTTTAATATCTTATTCTTCATAAAGTATTTTCAAATGAGATCATGCTTATTGAGTATTGTTTTAAATGCACAGAATAGGGAAATGCTTCAATATAATAAATTTGTACATAAACCTTTTAATGGCACAACAATGATTTTGAATAAAATGATAGTTATAACTAACATACACATTCACTCAATAAGCAAAGAAAAGAACTTGTGTCCCCCCCTCCTCACTCCTTAGAAAGTTAATAAAAATTATACTTACCTTTCAATTTTAGTTAACAATTAAAAACATTTTAAATTAAAAATAATTAATTTTTTTTAAAGGAAACTAATCAATGTGGATTTTAATAAACATTTCAAACTAAAATAAAGTTTCTAGCATTTTGGGTGATTTTAAGTTGCTTCATAATTAATAAATTAAACAATTTTTTTTTTTTTAAATCAAATTCATGCAAATATAATTTTATTAGTTTAATAAAAAAAAAATTAAAAAATTAAACTAATGTATTTTTATTTTTATTACTAAATATATTTAATGACAAATATTTATATTTTATGTTTCAGTGCATCAAAAATAAGGTTCATAAAGCACGTTAAAAAGGTCAAAATAATAGGAGTTTTCTGCTATCATAGTTTAACGCAGCGATAGACGACATTGCAACATCGTAATTGTATAGTGTAATAAGTATATAAAAAAAATAAAAAATTAAAAAGCTTCCCTAGATTTTAGAGTTTATGACTAAAATAAAATCTATTGTAAAATATCTGTATGACAATGTCTTCTTTTTTTGCCTGGTGATATTGTCTGCTGACTATTTGATAATATTGCTATTGTCATTTATTTGTATGACTATGTCTCCCACCCTTTTGTCTGGTGATATTGTCTTCTGACTATTTGATAATATTGCTATTGTCATTTATTTGTATGACTGTCTCCCACCTTTTTGTCTGGTGATATTGTCTTCTGACTATTTGATAATATTGCTATTGTCATTTATTTGTATGACTATGTCTCCCACCTTTTTGTCTGGTGATATTGTCTTCTGACTATTTGATAATATTGCTATTGTCGTTTATATTTATGACCATGCGTTCTTCCTTTTTGTCTGGTGATATTGTCTTCTGACTATTTGATAATATTGCTATTGTCGTTTATATTTATGACCATGCGTTCTTCCTTTTCGTCTGGTGATATTGTCTTCTGACTATTTGATAATATTGCTATTGTCGTTTATATTTATGACCATGCGTTCTTCCTTTTTGTCTGGTGATATTGTCTTCTGACTATTTGATAATATTGCTATTGTCGTTTATATTTATGACCATGCGTTCTTCCTTTTCGTCTGGTGATATTGTCTTCTGACTATTTGATAATATTGCTATTGTCAAATATTTGTATGAACACTTACAAAACTACTAAAATGTAATTGGATTAAGTATTCAAAGTTAATTTGATTCAGTACAAAATTAATTCATCAAAAAATTTAGAAAAACAGCTTACATACTTGTGAGATTCTGACAGGAAAAAAAAAAACAATTAAATTTTATTAATTATCAACTTTTCATGAGTGCAACTCGATTTTTGTTAAATTACATTCCAATTGACAAAACAAAAACAAACAGATGGTTTGATGAAGCGCGTTTTCATTACAATAGACTCTTAAGTGGATAAATAATAAAGATTGATTTTTTTTTCAAGGATTAACTGATCATAATATTATCAGAAATGCATCAAATGCACTCTAACCCCCCCCCCCCTTTTCTTGGCTGGTATCTTACCACTTGAGAACATGGAATTTTTAGCTAGCTATAGGCACAAACTTAATACTTACACAAATCGTTGATCGTCCCTTCTGACGTCGTTTGCTTAGTTTAGGGGTGTTGCTGATCTCAAATACCATACTTGGTCGGCCAGTATACTTAAAGAAAAAAAATAAGAAAAAGTGAACTTTTTTTTTGTTTTTTTTAACTTATTTTGTTATTATAAGACCTACTTCGGCTAAAAACTGACCAATAACTTCGGTACGATACACAAAGAATGCTTCATCTAAATCATGATAAATATATCTAACATATAAAGTTATCTTGTCAGATTTTAAAATTTGGACCTAAATAGCATTTAATCCGACATATTGAGCTTTGATTGTGATAATTTTCATTTGTTATTGGTGTATCATTATTAAGCACTACAACAATGCACTCCGCTACAGTTTATTTAAAAAATTACGTATTCCCACACGGACAATTGGTAATATTGAAACATTTTTCAATAACTGAAAAATTAAAATCAGCAAAGAGACAAACTCATATTTTTAATTGAAGAATATAAAGAGTTGTTTTCCTTACAACTAAGATTTTATTTCTTTTTCTGTATAAGTTTAAGATTTTCAAACAAATAAAAATTAAAAACTCAACTCATAAGTACAGCTAATTTCTTATAAACTACAGTAATCTATCTTCTATTATATAAAGCGCAGTTGTCTAGTGAAAACTCAGAAAATATACCAATAAACCAAATATAATTTGCTTCAGTATCATCTCTGTCAGGTTTTGGTAATCAATTTCACTAATATTTATTCAGTTGAGATCATCAAATAAACAAATTAATGATTGTGGTGTCAGAAAAAAAAAAGGGTTAGACATTTTGTGAATGACTTCCAACATCGGTCTGTTGCCATTTTGCTTGTGCCGTCCGCCAGGATCAGGTCGTCATCAACTGATCCCCTCCATGTCTTAAGCGGCCTACCACATGGCTTTAGGCTATAGACATCAATGCGGGACACACTTTGGAGCGTTTCAGATGATTGACGGCAGGTGACGTAGCTGTACAAGTCGAAACGTCGTTATGCAACGCAATTTTTCATTAAAGTTGTTACAGTGAGATTGGCAATTTCCTCCATTTGATGCACGACAACCAGGATTGTGTCATTTTGACATCTCGTCTCGCAGTCATACAAGAGTACAGGTCGGACACGTATATTGTACACTGTCTCTCTCACATACAATCGGATACCTACGTTCTGTAAAATTGTCAATAGCTGCCCGAAGACTCTTCATGTGACAGATGTACATCTTATTGTAGTGTCAGTTCGCCCACTTGAATCAATTATGTTGTCAAGGTAGGTGAAAATTCAGATACCTCCGATTTTTGTGAAACTTTAACAATAGGTATTAGACATCAATAAATATTCCCCAAATTTCAGTTTCTTCGAGGTATTTTAAAGGATTTTTAGGGGCATAATATGGGCATAACCTTCAATTTGAAATTGAAATATTTCAGATTTGCATTAAATTTAATCCATAGTCATTAGACACCAATTAAGCAAGATTCCTTAGATTTTAAACCCTTAAGCTTAAATCTTGAATTTTAGACATTTCAATTTTGATCAAAATCATGTAATGATTTTAAATTTAGAAAATAAGGATTCTAGACATAAGGCTTAGTATCTTTTATATCTTGAATTTCATCTTCGTAAGGGGACATAAAGTGGTGCAAAACTATTCTCTTCGGGGAATTAATCTTATCCGTCCTGGGACGGGTATTCTTCTAGTTAAGCATAACTTCCAATGCTTATCACAGTTAAATTCTTTTAAAGGGAGTGAACTCTTATAAAATTACAAAACTACTTACATCAGGCTTTGATTGTGATGTCGATGTACGTAAGCGTTTGTCAAACTGTGGAACGTTCTCATCGTGGATCCATCCTCTGACGCGTCTTACTTTGCCTGGAGTAGCGGGCCGATTTCCTGACACTTTTGTTTGCTACAAATAAAATAGAGCAGTTAAAGAATTAGAGCCGCCTTCAAATAATTCAACTTGTGATTTAGTATCGTTCTTCTTGTTTCTCAACAGTTGATACGTCTATTTCTTTAAAGCAAGCATACCTATGATATGTGAAAGTGATTGATTATTCACAAGTAATAAGCGAGAAATTTTTATTATTATACATATATATTTAGTAGTATAAATGTATACTTACGGCAAGTAAGCTACACAGAAACACTGATGTTTCATTCCCGAGGAAAATCAGCTTACTTGCGATAAGTAAATTTTTATACAACTACTAAGCGTATTGAGCACTGTTGAAGTAAATACTGAAATATTTATATATATATATAGTTTGGTTTGGTTTTGTGGTATATCAACTCTATTCGGGTTATTTAATGCCGAATCCAGTCATTTTGGTAAAAGTTTTTATGTTTCAAGTTCTTTATATCTTCAAATATTTATTCATACTGTTTAGTTTGGTTGCTTTGGAAAAGAAAAATGGTTTTTGTTTTTAGCTTTGCAGAACATGATTGAGTTATGCAAAGAGAAAGGAAAAAAAACAATAACATCAATGTTTGGTGCATTTTAAGTCAGAGAGCCAGTATCTTCTGACAGCCTGATCTGGTAGCACCAGAATATATATAGCATACTAATTTAGAATATAAGTGCATATCTAAGAAATAGTAATAAACTAGTTGTATTTACCCGGCGTCGCCTGGGTGGTAACATTCTCAGTTGGAGGGCTTAGAGAAATAATTCAAAATATAGTCATGTTTACATTTTTTTTTTTTTTAATATGATTTTAAAATATAAATCGTAGTTTTCCTTTATTTCATTTTTGATTTCAATAAATATTTGATAAATAGTAAACTAAAAAAAATAATTTAATGTGTATTCATCAAAGGTACGTAAAAGCGAGAAACACAGACACACACACTCTTGTCTGATAATTTTATTAATAACAGAGATACAATATGCACAAAAAAATTAAAATTAATTTTAGATTAAAATTTGAAAGATTTTTTTCATTGTTAGAAAATAATGGATTTAGAAAAGGAGAGAGTATTTATTTACTCCTCTCTAGGTGTTAGGCACAAGGCCAGTTTTAACTTACTCCCACAAGTAAGATGTGACCCAAGGTCGGGTCGGGAAAGTGGGGTTTGAAAAGCCAGCGCCCGAGAGGTGAGCACTCTGGCCATAAAAAATGGCCTGGGCAGCCCCGTCGGCATTCCTTGGTAGGGGCGCCTCACGCAGTAAGCAATAAACTTACTCCTCTCCAAAGAGGGGAGGCGAAGCCCAGGAGGGTGGACCTCCTAGAACTGCACAGGACAGACCCAGAGACAGGCGTAAATTAAGCACCGAAGGCCAAGACAATACCAGTTTATGGGGTGCAGTATCCATCAGAACAGATACTACACTTTGATCTTAGCCAAAAGGCCAAGAATATGAACAGAAATATAAAGTTTGAAGCAATATTAAAAAAATTGCATAATTTTTAGTAGAGAAACAATTGAAGTTACAAAGTTTTCAATTCAATTTCATCCAGGATGAAAGAAAAAGAAAAATCCATTTCAAATACAGTTTGTGCGTTTTTTTAAAAATTTTTAAAAAAATATTTTGTAAGAGCAGAGTGAGGTTTAAAAATCAATTCTTTTAAAAGTAAAACTAAGCTAAAAGATGGCAAAGTATTTAAAATTAAATCAACTATAACTTCTTTTTCAAAACCGTATTGTGATAATTTAATAAAAAAAAATATAAAAACTATTTTAAACTTATGAGAAATAAACATGTTTTTTGTTTTTTTGGGGTGGGGGTCTTTTGAAGTTGCTTACGTTTTCAGCATCACAAATTCTATTAGAAAAAACACTCTTAAATCATATATACAGGAAAGAGCGGTAAAAATATATATGCAAAATATATGAAAGAAAATAAGTTCTTTAAAAAAGGATTTTATATTCAATGAAATCTTTATAAATATTCTTTACTTTGTTACATCTTAAATGGCAATGTAATTTGAAAACTACAAATCGAATAATCATATAGAATGACAGGCTTTTGAAGAGAATCTAGGATGCTGAAAAGGTACACATTTTTTTTTTTTATTATTGAATAAGAACGTTCTGACTTTAATGTTTGCAAATTCACGATTTTATTGTAATACAGCAAATACTTTTTTTTAAATAAGTAAAAATTGTTTCTTTTTTTATAAAAAATAATTTTTTTTAAATTTGCGAATTAATCAACAAATTTTAAATTTACAATTACGACTTAGTTAAGATTTTTTTTTAAATTTCTATACTTCATCAGAAAAATATTACAGTGCACAGTTTTTTGTTGTACTGTAAATTAAATTACTTCCCTTGAAATTAAAGAAAATAATATTTTAAGAAAGATTTTGACAATTTATCCTTTTTATTATTAAATCACTTTAATTAATTACTGTTAATATCGATGAACTATTGCATATATATATATATACATATATATATATATATATGTGAAAAATAGAACAATAAAATTACAAATGACTAACACCAAACATTAATTTATTATAAACTGTTTAAAAAATAGGTATGCAACTTAGGCATACAAATATTTTCCTTTGAATCCTTAATTTAATATATATACTGCATTTCAGAGCACTATGTTGTATTATTGATTTAAATAACAGCGAACCATTTTGATGTTAATATACATGATTTTGTATTTATTCATTTAGATTTTTATATATATATATATGGCACAATCACGTTGACACACCGGTTCACGTTAGATCACCGAAGTTAAGCGCCGTTGAGCCTGGCCAGTACTAAATGGGTGACCATTTAGGAATACCAGGTGCTGTATGTGCTCTCTGCTTATCTCGGCATTGTTTCCAGTCGTCTTGTATTATTACTTGCCATTGGAATCAAGCAGTGCCGACTCAGGAGAGCGGTCGTTGGAGATTGCGCAACCCTTGTAATTACAAATTCCCTGGCGGGGCACTCATACGTCGAAAAATCGACGGGAGAGTCCATCATATATATATATATATATATATGGGTAAGGTACACGATAAGTCATGAAAATGAAATGCCGTGGTAGACAAAATGTGTGAAAAATGACAAACGGAAAACAGGTTAAAATGCAGGAGAAAAAACAAAAACAAGAGATTTGACCGGTTTCGTTCGTGTTAGCGAACGTCTTCAGAAAAAGTGAAGATTTGGAAATAGTTTTATTTTGAAGGCACACAGATGGAGAAGGAAAAGATGATCCGATTGGACCACATGAGAAAACTTTTAGTGACATTGAAATATGATTTGACAAGTGGGTGACACATTCTTCTTTATTTTTTATTCTTTTTTTTATATTTTTATTTATTTTCTTTTTCACTTTCACACCTACTATATAGGGGAGGTGGTAGGCGGATGGGGTAAAGGCGATAAGAGGGAAGCAGACAGAGAAACTAGCCAGGATAAACACACATATAGTGGAAGATATATATATATATATATATATAAGCATGCATGCAAATATGTATGTAAATATATATAAGTATAAATAAACACAAACAAAACATCACACATAGGAGTAGGCATAAAATATATATATACAGGGTGAGTCATTTGTGCGAAAATGTTTGTCTAAGCGTAAGAGGCAGACTTCAGAGCTGTGTAAATCAAGAAGGAAAACAGTTTGAACACTTGCGTTGATAAATAACATTTAATTTTCATTAATATAATTGTTTTATTACATGTAATTGTACGTATAAATGATCTCTAAATAAATGTTTTTACTGTCCACCTACTTTTGGCTCACCCTGTAATATATATATATATATATATATATTATTAAAAATAACCGACAATTTTTGTCTGGTTATTTTAGTATTGATCCCTTCAATTTTCCGGATTAAAATCTTAATCTCGGAAGAAATATAATATACTTAAATGCTTATAATACCTAATAAATATAGTTTCATATTTAAATTTTCCCGCCATAATTAATTATAAATCTCACTCCAGGTCTTTACCTGTTTGTCATTATTCCACTGACGATGGACCCAGGCGGGTCAGAAAGTACTCTGGACCAACATGTACATTACGGAAGTTTCATCAGCCAATTTTCTTCCGAGATTAAGATTTTAATCCGGAAAATTGAAGGGATCAATACTAAAATAACCGGACAAAAATTGTCGGTTATTTTTAATAATACGTGTCTTAAGGAAAAAATGCTGCCTCGATATACATATATATATATACATATATATATATAAGAGAGAGAGAGAGAGTGTTTGAGACAAATGCGATAATTTTTTATATTCCTTTATTTCAGAGCCACTTGATATGTTAATAGCAGTAAAGTATAATGGGTAGCTGTTTCTGTGTATTATAGGTGAGTTTGAGATCTGGCGACCATGGATGACTGGAAAACATTGGAATATTGGAAAAAAATGACATGCACCATCGTGATGCGTGCCAGATTAAAAACTTTGGAAATCTTAGCAACAGCTCGGTGCTCCTTGAATACCTTGAACATTATAAGATCAAGATCCTAGTAGTGTTATGGTGTCATTAAATGCTTGTAATCAGAAAACTTTTTCAAATGATCAGGAAATCCTCTCTGTGTGTGTCTACTAGACTACCCGTGACCCATTGGGTCACAGCCACTATTTGTTCCATTCACAAACTGATATACATGTTAAGAAATGCTTCTGGTATAACTGAAAATAACAAGTTTCTTGATTTCTATATTATCCTTTCGGCTAATATAGAAATAAAGTGACTTATCATTTTGCTATCTAATTTACAGACGTGTTTACGAATACAATATGTAAATCAGCTGAAAAAAGAAAGTCACTCTTTCTTGATATCTATGTACAGAGTAACTTCTTAAACTAATCAACGGATTATTATGAATTTTTGAATATATATATTCGCGACAACCTGTAAACTTTACCACCCAAACTTGTCTCTGCCTCCAAAAGACTTTTAAAATAAGTTAGATAGAAAAAATTTAATAGAAAAGAATTGCTCTACATAAAAATTTGAGTTATACTAAGTAATACATTTTTAAAAAGATTGATGCGTGTGTGAGCGTCAATAATATGTATCTGCTTGGTAAAATCCTAAACTATTGACCTTATCAATTATGGAATATGTATTCTAGGCAACAGGGCGAATAATTTGGGCATTAAAAACTATTAGAGAGTTGGCGAGAAAAATACAGAGTCACTCTTTCTCTAAATGCTCAGAGATTCAAAGAAATTTTAGAGAATGGTTAAATCAATATAGAGTGAGAGCGGGGTGTACACAAATACATAAATATTTGAGAGAGATGGGGGGAGGGGCTTGTTCAGGTAATTACAAATTTCGGTTAATTAAAACAATTAAAACAGAATTTTCTTTCAAACATAACTCAATCCTAGAAAGGAAGAAAGCCTTTGCAGAAACATACATTGATTCACCCATTTGCTATAATAAAAGCTTGTAGATAATGTAAATGTTATATGCAATGTTTTATTTCTTTAAGAAAATAGTTAAAAAGGGGGATAATCCCTAAAACGGCATAATATGTTGGATAATGACCCTGTGGGGCCGGACGCATCTTGAAGTGGACGCATGTGTGAGGGATCGTTTCGTTTGGCTTGCGCGATTTAGTGCAGGTGAACCCGTACGGTCGAGTGCAAAATAAACTGGTTCTCACAGTTGGAGCTCCCACACGTTGACGGGGCCACACGTTGACGAGACCTCAGATCAAGGGTCAAGGTGCACCTGCGCATGAGGGCTCTGTGTGGGAAACAGAGTTTTGCCAGTCTGGGTTTTGGAAGCGGGCCGAACGGACGATTTCTCTATGTAGTCTTCAAATGATTAAGGGAATTAAATTCCCTAAGAGAATACAGGCATGAGATTTCTTCTTCCCCCTCCTCGAATGGCTAAGGACTTAAGCTAGGAATTAACTACGATAGAGTAGTAATTTGGTCTCTCCCTCGACGTTAGTGAGGCATCTCCATGGCCGACAGTAATTTGTCGCCTGAATAAAACAGAATCAAAAGTTTAAAAGATTGTTTGTCTCGTGAATCGGTCATGAAGGTTTTATTGAAGACACAGCAAACGGCGATGTTCACGGCAGAAAGAAAGAAGAAATAAGTCAACCACTAGACGACATCGAGACAACACACCCCTCCACGCGACGAGGAAGAAGAGAAGGTACGAGAAATTAAAGGTATGCAACATATTCGTGTTTGGTGTTCAAAATGACGAGTTGTTTAAGCGAGAACTGCCACGCCCCATATTGGGGAGGTATGCAACAAATATACAAAGAAATAAATGTTGACCATGAAGGTGTGATAAAAAAATAAATACATGAATCAAAAAGACCCTCTTATTCCTCAAAATTTCACAAATACTTACTTGAGTTCTGTTAACAGATACGGGGCTTTTCCTTTTACGCTTGGCTGATCCAGAGCGACTTGCATTTGTAATTTCGTCGCTTACAGAATTGGGAACGTTCTGCAGCTCAGTAGGATATGTCGATCGCAGATGTGCAGGCACCATGGTATTTCGGCGGCGGATTTCAGTGATACGTCCCCAGTCAAATGTTGCCGGCTCATCTTCACATGAGAACATTTGTGCACAAACGGCTGGTAAAGATAAAAACGAATGTTGAAAAGAACAAAAAATCATGACGTATTTCCACACATTATAACTTCAAGGGTTGTATCTTAATTTAGGTATCCAAAACCAACATTTTTTACCCCCATTATATCGCAAAACTTTAATGTGGGCACAAAGCAACCATGTTAGGGATTGAGTGGACTGGATGTCCACTCAATCCCTAACATTCCTATTATTGAAAATAAAAACTTCTTCGGATTACTATTGATCAAAGTTTCAGATTATAGCATGCTTTAAAAAAAAAAAAAAACTGCCCGTTAAACTTTTAGATGAGAGTTGTTGGTTCTGTTTTACTGGTGTAGAACAGTTGAGGTAGCAGAGTCAATTGCCAAGAAAAGGCTAAGGAAAACACAGGAGGAAGGGATAAAGATGGATTTGAGTGAAAGAGATAAATAAACACCTGACCAGAGATAAGATTAGTTTAGAAGTGAATTTCTGAAAGCCGTCCAACACATGCCAGCATGTAAAATGGACATTAAACCGAATATGATGATGGTGATGGTGATTTATTCTTTGCTTATTACCCTTATTCCTCTCCATATACGTGAATTAATTTTGCAAGCTCCCTCCCCATTAAAAGAATCATTAACATAATTAAAAGTATTTCTTTCCTCAGCCTTTTCAAGATTCGGCCTACCAACGGGGAACCACGAGCACTGTAGTAGCTTGCCCTTTTTTTTAGAATTCTTTAGAACTGGACCTTTCAAATACAGAATACCCTAAAACGCTATATACTTCAGATATATAAATAACATCCTCCTTTTTCTCCCTAAGCGAGCAAAAAAATCCCCGAGAAAGAAAAAGAAAAAACAAAATTCAAAATTAATGTTATATGTATTGCTTATTATACCCATCCTGGGATGGGGATTCTACTATTTTTATATATACTAGCAAATATATGCTCCCTCCGGTCGCATATTTTTGCTAGGCTGCCGCGTCAGAAATTAACGCTGTGTAAACTGATGTAGCCTCAGTCATATTTCTTGGGTGGTTATACGTTGATATTCTTTATTTATGACCAAACATAGTTATAGATGTAAATAATGACAAAAGAAATTTCGACCCACCCCGATTTTTGTATTAACCTTCTCCATAAATAGAAATATTTTTAATAATTTTTAAATCAATATTTATTTTAATTAAAAAATTTGATTCAGTAAAATCGTTAAAATCAACAATTTAAAGAACTTAATACAGCAAACAGTATTTTTTGAATCGGAAGAAAGGCGTACATAAAATAAAACAATAAAAAAATCTGTATTCTTTTACTGTAGGATCTATGCTGACTTTGACGATGATCCAAACACTAACCCTAACACCCACTTTAACTCTGACCCTAACCCTAACGATGGAGTCAAAGTTAGCGCGGGTCCTAAAGTGTAAAAGCACCAAAAAATCGAATATACTAAACATGGTTACTTATGTAAATAGTCTCGGAAAGAAAGTTTACCTAATTAAATTTGTTAGAATGTGTGTGTGTTTGTGTGTGTGTGGGTGTGTGTGTGTGTGTGTCTTAGTAGTAATTTTTAAATCGATTTTTATGTAAATTAAACAATTTGATTCAATAAAATTGTTAAAATCAACAATTAACACAAAACTAAATACAGCGAACAGTATTTTTCGAATCAGAAGAAAAGTGTTTATAAAATGAAACACTGTAAAAAATCCGTACTCTTTTATGTGTGTGTGTGCGCATGCGCGCGTGTGTGTGTGTGTTTTAATTAACTTTTTTAATTACACAATATGTTTCTAAAATCAGTTATATTATTTTTGTTGTTGACAGAAAATAAATAAAATCACATCTTTTATTTGGAATAATAACAGTTTGTGAATTAAAGCTTAACAGCGTAAGTTAAAGTAACACGATAAATGCCAGCGTTTGTTTACAAATTACGCGCTTGTATTGCGTCCAAACTGAATTAACGGAGGGAGATTGTTTCAATGGATATACGTTCCGCACGCTGTTTAATCAATTGGACGTAGATAAAATAACTACGTAACTGATTAATTTTTAAATCAATTATTATTTTAATTAAACAATTTGATTTAATAAATTTGTGTTTTAAAACATAATGGCTAAGAATAAACAAACTTAGAACGGTTTTAAAAATGGAAAACTGAGCACGGTGTTTGCCAGCATTGTTGTTTACATGTTTAACGTGCCAGATTAACGTCGGCTGCTTAATCAGATCGCCATATTTAATTACCGGAGGGAGGGAGGGCATACTGATTCAACAGGCAATCGTCTGCTTAATCAGATCGCCATATTTAATTACCGGAGAGAGGGAGGACACTACTGATTAAACAGCCAATCGGCTGCTTAATCAGATCGCCATATTTAATTACCGGAGGGAGGAAGGACACCACTGATTAAAAAGCCAATCGGCTGCTTAATCAGATCGCCAAATTTAATTACCGGAGGGAGGGAGGACACCACTGATTAAACAGCCAATCGGCTGCTTAATAAGATCGCCATATGTAATTACCGGAGGGGGGGGGGGCACTACTGATTAAACAGCCATTAGGCTGCTTAATCAGATCGCCATATTTAATTACCGGAGGGAGGGAGGGCACCACTGATTAAACAGCCAATCGGCTACTTAATCAGACCGCCATATTTAATTACCGGAGGGAGGGAGGGCACTACTGATTAAACAGCCAATGGGCTGCTTAATCAGATCGCCATATTTAATTACCGGAGGGAGGGAGGGGACTACTGATTAAACAGCCAATCGGCTGCTTATCAGATCGACATATTTAATTACCGGAGGGAGGGAGGACACCACTGATTAAAAAGCCAATCGCCTGCTTAATCAGATCGCCATATTTAATTACCGGAGGGAGGGAGGGCACTACTGATTAAACAGCCAATCGCCTGCTTAATCAGATCGCCATATTTAATTACCGGAGGGAGGGAGGACACTACTGATTAAAAAGCCAATCGGCTGCTTAATCAGATCGCAATATTTAATTACCGGAGGGGGGGAGGACACTATGGATTAAAAAGCCAATCGGCTGCTTAATCAGATCACCATATTTAATTACCGGAGGGAGGAAGGACACTATGGATTAAAAAGCCAATCGGCTGCTTAATCAGATCGCCATATATAATTACCGGAGGGAGGGAGGACACTACTGATTAAAAAGCCACTCGTCTGCTTAATCAGATCGCCATATATAATTACCGGAGGGAGGGAGGACACGACTGATTAAAAAGCCACACGGCTGCTTAATTACCGGAGGGAGGGAGGACGCCACTTATTAAACACCCAATGACTTTGCAATTTTAACAGTACTCGCGTTGAAATGGTTTAGAAAACACGCCGATTATGATGAAAATGACTGTAATTAATTATATGAATAATGTTTATTAATATAACCTCATCGGAAAATATTGTAAATACATATATAAATTTGATAACAGTAGTTATAAGTGTATATTTGTAAATATTAATTTAATTGAAGGTTTAAAAGAATGAGTTATGTTAATAGCAAAACCCATCTGGTGTCTAAGCGACTTTTAGTGACAGTATATAAAGAATTTCAAAAAGATTAATTTCAGTAAAATAGTCATACTGGAGTTTCGGCTTCAGACAGACAGACAGACAGACAGACAGACAGATACATTAACTCCATTATTAATAGATATATATATATATATATATAAGGTTAATACAACAAAAGATATGAGGCAACTAATATCTTTAATTAGTGAACATCCGGATAAATATATATATACACACACACACACACACATATACATTTTGTAGACATAAACTTGCTGGCCTGGTTTATACTTTACAACCCAACCTTTTTTGTAAAAAAAAAAAAAAGTTATCAGTCTTTCTATTAGCCCCCCACCTCAAACCCATTCTTATTTTCGTCTAAGGATTTACTGAATACTATGAAACGCGTTCGTTCGGCTGTTAAAATTACAAAGAAAAAAAGAAAGATTGAAATACTTACACGGTTTACTTGTCTTGGAGATATTGGAAACATTGGATGCGAAGGATCTAACACTTGATATGGAATTTCTACTCTGGAAGCTAATCAACACAAAAAAGCATAAAATGTAAACAAAGTCATCCAACTAATCTACATATTCAGAAACAAAAATAACGTCGAAAAGCAAAGCGAATCATTAATTTTATAACGAAGATATAACAAAAAATATTTTTCACATTAAATTTTATTGTAAAATTACCAAAAGTGGAGAATACCATCTTCCCCAAGAGAGGCATTTCAAGATGGGAGTTCCTTCATGATGCATGCTTGGTAATTTTAATGGGTCCCAATTAAAATTTTGTCATAAATTATAGGGTTAAAACTGTAGGACTCCAGATCATCATCGGTTTAATGTCCGTTTTACATGCTGGCATGTGTTGGTCAGCTTTTAGAAATAGACTTCCGAGCAATCTCTGGCTTGGTCTTTAAATTACATAGCCTAAAATGCGACTGATTTTCTTTGAAATTCCTTAGCTGAGACAAGATATTTTATAGGGCATATGATCTTCCTGACGCCAACCTAGTGAGGTGATGGGGAACATTCCTTCGTATATTTTATGGTTTGTCCAATTAATAATATATTAAATAATTTTTAAAAAATACTTCAAGTTTAATAGTAGAAGAATGAAGTTAAAACTTTATTAAGATATAGTTTTTTTAAAGTTTTTTTTTTTAATTACTAAATTGACAGTGAAATTTTAACTTGAACTCGCTGTATCTACTAGGCGTTGTCCTGTAGTTTTTTTGGGTTTTTTTACTTGAATTTTTTTTCATTTTTTCAATTTTTTTTTCATTTTCATTTTTTTTTTTTTAACTATACAGTATTTTTTTCTTAAAAATATTTTTTTGTTATAAAGGGAAGTAATTTGGTATAGAAAAATAGAATTACGTCTTTTTTTTTTTTTTAAGATGGCTTCAATAGGAAAATAATTCCAACCCGGTCAAGACATTTTTTAGAAGATATTAAATTGAATTGCATTTTATTGTTCTTAATAAGACACTGCGATGATAAACCAAAAGAATGGATGAATCAGAATCAAATATTGATTTTGTAAATAGAAAGCTATCAAAGACGAAAATCAAGAAACAGACAGACTTTACTTTATATATATACTAGCGGAACCCGTCGCCCGGCATTGCATGGGAGAAAGTACTACCTATTGCATGACGTCGAATAAAAAAAGATACGGCCTATTGTTGTTTTCTCACCCGTCTACCGTGTTGGCGAATGTTTTAAATTTAAAAAAAAAAGAAAAAAGTGGTAGAATAGAATGGGATCGAACGCTAAAACTGGCGATCATGAAACATGCTTTCTTACCGACTGCGCCACGATTCCAGGTTAAAAATACATGTGAAAATAGGCCAATTAACTGAAGCTTGATTATTGGCATGCGTGTTAAATTTATATCAGGCAAATAATAAATAAGAACCGGTCTTTTGTGAAAATTAAACTATGTTTATTTGTTCCCGGTGTCAATGAGTGTAGTGACAGTACAGAATTGTTAGGGAGAAAAGTTTTTGTTACCACCTATATGGAGTTGGTTTGGCGGAGAGTCGTAGATGCTGGGCCAAATGTAATATTTAGTGTTTGTTGGTGAAAAATAATGAAAATTTACTAAAACACGCTCGAGTGAATAAGTGTAGTATAGTGGTCAGTTTAGTAGCCTGTGATGCATGTGGTTATTTTCCTATACTCCGAGAAGGTACAGGGGAAAAATCCTCTCTACTTTATATATTAGATAAGATTATAAAACAAAATTCATACTTAATCACAGTAGAGTTAAACTATATTTTTTTGAGAATTTTTAATAAATAAACATACAAAGATGATGTAATTATTTTCTTAAAAGATGATTTTACTGTGGAAAAGAAGCTCAAAATTGCTTGTAATTATACAAATACCATTAGCGATTCAAAAGTTAGAAAAATTTAAAGAGCATAAAACTTGTGTTTTTCTCACATTTTTCTTTAATAATCCTTTAAAAAAAAAAAAATTGGCCAAAATATGGACCTTATTTCAAGAAATGCGGTAATTTCTCCATTTATTTATTTTTGAAGCCTATTCTCATGAAACTTGGTACTCTTATGTAAAATTATGTGCTCTTTCTGATTATGCAGTCAGATTTTAGGTATCTCTTTACCTTAAACCATGAATTATAAATTCAGATGTGTAAATTTCAAAGTTTTTAAAACTGGCACATAGTATCATACAGATTGTGATTCATGAAGCGATTAAAAATTCACTTTCTTGAAGACACCAGGAAGATCATTGATGATGTCATCCATTAAAATAGATCATAGACGACCTGTGACGTAAAGGATCACTGGTCTTTGAATATGAAACAGGAATCTTATTTAAAGAAATATTTTTCAAAATAAAAGTTATTTAAACATGAAAAACTAGTTCAATGTTTTTTCAAAGAGAAACTTTTTTTTGTTTATTTATTAAATAATTCAATAAAAAAGAAATCAAATTTTACTGTTTTAGGTGATTACATCATTTGAATCCTCCACACTCAGGCAAAGTTTTAGTTTTCAGAATATTTCAGCAATATTCAACCAAATTTAACCCTAACGCACATTTTAATCGAAATGTAACGTCTGATTTAAGAATTCAAAAAACAGTTTCCAATTCTGTTATTGTCAGTTTTGACCATTTATTTTCATTTTTAACTTACAGTATAAAAATATTACATATATAAAAGCACACAAAATTAACATCGTAATGCTTATTTTATTCTCTTTCCATCCATATAACGGTTTTAAAAATTGCCTCACAAATACAACAGATATGGCCTGTTTAAGCATATTAGGTGCAACATTTGGCTGATATCCAACAAAAATAGGCTATTGGCTTGTAATGATAATGTAATAAAGCTTTTAATTTTATTTGAATTTCAACCTAATTAATAATTACTAGTATATTTGCTAGTAATTATTAATTAGGTTGAAATTTTCCCAGAAAATACTAAAAAAAAAAAAAAATGGAAAAAAAGACAAATTTCTCAAAAGTATCTTTGACCCTTTCATGAAAGTAAACAGCTATTACGCTTATAAGTTTGGGAATAAATTCTTATGATAAGCAACAAACATTCTCAAGAATGGTACCGCCTGATGAATCTCTGCCAGTAAAGGGGTCTCACCTCATTGGAGAAATATTGAAGTCCTCTACTCCCATTGTTTTCAAAGTGTTAGATTTAGACCTCAATTCATAAGTTCGTTTGGTTATTTCTTGGATGTCTGGGCTGTCAAGTGAATCATCTGAGGTGAAAGAAATGGTTAACAAATATAAATATGTAGTTAATAATTAAAAAAGTAAAAAACGATCAAATTAAATTTTTAAAAATGAAATAAAGTTTTGTAAATTAAAAAATGAAATAAAGCTTTATAAATTAAAAAATGAAATAAAGCTTTATAAATTAAAAAATGAAATAAAGCTTTATAAATTAAAAAATGAAATAAAGCTTTATAAATTAAAAAATGAAATAAAGCTTTATAAATTAAAAAATGAAATAAAGCTTTATAAATTAAAATAAGAAAAATTTTTGTAATGTAAAAAAAGTAAAAAATAAAAATAAAATTTTAATTTCAAATAAAATCAAAATTAAGAATATTAAGAATGAACAAAATTTTTTTTTAGTAATTACCTTTCAAAAAACACTTTTTTTTACAAAGTTAAAAAAATAAATTAAAAATTATATTTCATCATTAAACATGTGTCTTGGTGAAAAGATTTGGACACCTAAGTCACGAGTTTCTAAACCCAAGAGTATGTGTCTACTCAAATGGCTGTCCAATTAATAGTACATCTACCACCTTCTTGATGACATTAAGCATAAGATATCTCTTCGAAAAAAGGTAGCATTTTTTTTTTTACTTTTTTTGAGTCAGAATTTCAGAGCAAATGTATTGCTCAACTTGTAGGACCCTCAACCAACCTTCTAGTATCATGACCATCAGGTGATTCTATAGAGGGATACCTCTCTGCTGGCGAGGTGGGGAAATTACAGAACTGCTATTGAAATAATGAAGGGAATCTTGAAAACTCTTACTTGGAAAATCAATTTCGTTACTGCCACTGAAGAGGGCATTTCCCGCCTTTTCCAATTGTTCCGATAAATCAGAAATCTTTCGCTGTAAAGTTCGATTTTCTTTATCTGTCAAACAAAACAAAACAAAATTGTCATTAAAAACTTCTTTTTTTTTGTTTAGCAAAAAAAAGATTTTACCGTTTCACAATCTGCAGTACAACATAATTACCCTTGGTTCTGCAGTGTATCATAGAAATACTATCTTAGCTTCTTTGGCAAACCAGAAGAGTACTCAACTCAAAGTCAGCAGCAAACTGTGTTCGCTCAGATTTAGTTCCTGATATTAAAGACTTCCTGTTTTGGGTTGCTTACTCTTTTGGTCTGCCAAGTTTTGTACTAATTTTTTTTTATCAATTTATTTATTAAATTGTTACGTGAAAGTACAGAATAGTTAAAGATGTTAAGAATAGCTTTTAAAATAATTTTCTGCAGTTGAGGGACCATGCTGAAATGTTATTTAGAAAGCCATTCTTAACATGGACGGGGGGGGGAGTGGCTTTGTTAACTATTCTGTACTTTCACCTAACAATTTAATAAATAAATTAATAAATTTGGGAAACTAAAACTCTCGCTGATAGTTAATATTATGGATAAGTTTAATATTAAAAACTAAATCTGACCGGACACCGTTTGCTGCTGATTTTGAGTCGGGTACTCTTTTGGTTTGCTGTTTCTTTTTTAAAAGTGGCATTGTGACAATATTGTCGATCGGCCGTCGGTTGGATTCGAACTCAAGATCTTGTTTTTGCTTTTGGGGAATTCCAGATTAATTTTTTTATTGTTAACTGGAGGGAAAGTCGATCTCCGATAGGAGAGAAAAGAATTGCTTTTTTTCTTGGGAGTTGGTGGGTGAGAAATAACTTATGGTAGAGATACAAAGAGGATATCATCCATCACTGCCAGATGGGGGTTGTTGAGATTAAAAGTTCCCAATAGTGCAATGACAACAGCCGCTGGGCCACCTGGCCTTCATATGCCATAATGCCGATTCTGGAAGATATAATCGGCTGAACAGAGATAGCATAAGAACGAAAATGCTTTCTTAAATCGTTAATATCAAAAGAATTAAAGGATGGTTCTTGGAATGTTATTATTGTCTCTGTCGAAGAGAATTTAAATCGGGAATAGGCCATGAAGTTACTGTGACGAGGAAGTGGGCATCGAGTTGTTGACATTCCTGACATTGAATGGACGTAGGTTAAGATAACGAGCATCCAAGAACGAACACACATTTTGCAAAGAAATAAGAATTGAATTGTTTTGCAGGGACCCCCCCCCCACATCGCCGGCCTGGTGTGGCCGTGTGGGATGATGGGGGAAGGTGAGGTGTCTGTGGGATGATGGGGGAAGGTAAGGTGTCTGCAGAATGACATTCCTCGTATTTGCAGGTTAATGAAAATATATTTTTCTCTTCTATGAATAAGTTTCGAGGAGGGGAGGAATCTCATTCCCACTGGGGTAACGGTGGGGAATGGAAACAAAGTGTTTTTTTTCTGTGAATGAGTTTCAAAGGAGAGGGGATCTCCTCCCTCCCACTGAGGTAACAGTGGGAGATGGGAACAGATGAAGAAGAAGACAAGGCGGGCAGATTAAACATACACTTGGCCATTTCTGAGTTATAGGAATGAATTGGAAAATCCTAATATGGAAAGTAATGCTAATGATAATATATTTTTGTTGCTGTTGAATTGAATTCAGTTGGAAGAGTTGGGAGGTGACAAGGTCCCACCCAGTCTCAACACACCTAATTCTCAATAAAAGGAAAGTGTAACAGACTTTCAGAGACTACATTTTGCTCGCTATCGGGATCCACGTTTTACCCTAATAATAATTTTTCTATACAAAAACATACATCCGAATTTGTCCATTATGTTTTTTGCTTGAAATTGCCTTTGCCCCTCAGAGGTACAAACTTTGGAGACCAGCGCCGGCCGATTACCCTCTTGATCTAACCACAACATGGGGAGAACGATAATTGAAGGACCTTTCAACACCGACGGTCTTCATCAGTACGACAACCTTTGCTGCAGACAGGTACCGAGTGACCAACCGAAAATCAAGAATGGCCAACTTCGGGGACGTCACAAGAGGGTGGGTACATTTTAATGTCGCTGCGACCAGGAGTGTCACAGTTTCATGGTACCCCACAGAAGGAGGTACATTTTAGTGGTACCGTGCAAGGGTGGGGTACAGCATAGCGTACTTTAGAATTTCGTTTTGTAAAACTAAACTTTATGAGTGCAACATTTCATCCCCATAAAAATGGATATGTCGTCATTCGCAGAGGAACGATTTTCAAAAGGTTCAGCACTAAAGCGTTAAGACTAGTTTCAACGTTAGAAGATTTTGTAACAGTGCTGCTGGTCGGAGTCCTTGTAGAATTCCTTATCCATGTAACTACGATTGCATCATTGAAAATCCATAGATTGTCGTAATTCTAATTATGTAAAGATAAAAAATTTCTACTAGAAATTAAGTTAACGTGTTCAAAACAAATGACATCATAGGAAGTCTCCAGTGAGATGTGGCAAATAAGCTAGTCAAATTTTTCACTTTGAGTCGTATTTGTCGACGAGGACAGACATGTTTTGTGGAGGTCCTCTTCCACAATCCACTCCTAGATAATCTCATAAATAGAGATTCTCTCCGTCACTCCCAATTTTTTTTTAATGTAATAAATACATTACGGAATTTGCCTCATTTCGAAATTTCAGAGATCTTAATTACTTTTAAAAATGGAGAATATTGCATTGATAGTAAATAATAAATTCCCAACAAATAAAGTGGATGTCATGACCGGAAAT
The DNA here is from genome assembly GCA_963556195.1 of Sepiola atlantica. NCBI lineage: Eukaryota > Metazoa > Mollusca > Cephalopoda > Sepiida > Sepiolidae > Sepiola > Sepiola atlantica. The sequence goes on from OY744518.1 coordinate 183,386,165, forward strand.
TGAAACCGAAACCTTGAGATTGCCAGTCTGAGGTTCTACCAACTGGCCTATTTGGATTTTCTTATAAATAGAGCTTAAAACGTTACATTTTAAAATAATTATAGCTTTGCCATGATGTCATAGATTTATAAATTACATCATGTTTCAAAACATGAATTCAAACATAAGCAATAATAAAAAAATAAATAAATGAATGTGTAAACATTATCGATAGTGTTTGTAATTATTTTGATAGTCTAAAACCATTTTGCTTTAACTTATATAATTTTCCCAGCCTAGCAAAAATATGCGACTGGAGGGAGCATATATTTGCTAAGTTATATTAAAGGAAAAAAATAATAACTTTTTTCAAAAATTGCAAATCCCGGTGAATCCAGTTCTGACACAATTTGCATTTTTGGTGTTTCTTTCGTTTCACAATGAGATGTTAGGCCTCTCTTAAAATAAAAATAGCTAAAGAAATGTATAAACTTTGTTATGTACTTAGGTGGTACCTGAAAAGAAGACTGTACACCAAAGACTACGCAAATTCATCCAGTATTTATTAAATTAAACATAAAAAACGATTTTATCTATCATCGCCATTTTTGTTAAACTTTGAGTTTTTCCGAGAAAAAAAATCTGAGTTATCTCCCTAGCCTAATCAGTAGGCGGAATTGGGTAAAAAAATGTCTAGCGATACGTAAGATCGTTCTTTTTCCCTTTTCTTATAATTTAATAAATACTGGATGAATTTGCGCAATTTTTTCTGTACAATCTTATTTTAATCTAACGCGTAACTACATAACAAAGTTTATACATTTCTTTAAATATTTTCATCTCATTGTGAAACGAAAGAAGCACCAGTTTTTACAAACGATTGTATATTCTATTTTTCCTTCTAACTACAAACTATGCAATATGAAGTAATAGGGGAGGGGTAGTTCTGTAGAAAGAGGAAAATTTCCGCTATAAATTAAGATTACATGTTCAAAGGAAATGAAGTAACAGGAAGTCTTCAGTGAACTGTGGAAAATACGCTTGTCAACTCCTTTTCTTTGGGTTTTGGCCTAAAAAAGGAGTGGACGTGTTTTCCAGGCATTTCTTATCCGATTGCCCCCCACCCCCCCTCATATGAGGGAAAATCCTTTCTATTAGTATGTGCAAATGACAATGCCGCCAAGAAAAAGAGATTAAAGATTAAGGGCTATGGGAAAAGGTTAAGAGGACAACTAAATGGAAGGTGGTTGGATACCCTACAACACGATCAGAAGACGGTCAGATTTCACCGTTACCAAGCCCTCGACTGTGTATAGTGGAGGGAGAAATTCAGTGGGGATCCATGGATCAGTGATTCACTTAAGTCCAAGATCTACCGAACTGTGATGCGATCTGTTGCTGCATATGGTTCAGAGAAAAGAGGCAGAAAGCAGATTATCGGTCATGGAGATAAAGATGTTGCATTAGACTTCATATCTGACCAGACTCGACTTTGCCTGTAATGTCCATATTCACAACTGTTATAATGTTACACCAATCTTAGACAAAATTAAATGTACTTCATGCAAACCAGGGCTGCGGTTGTGGAGTCAGAGGTTTTGGAAGGAGTCAGAGTCGGACTCATAAGAATATGAGGAGTTGGATGTTTTATTCTGAATATTGGAACACTTTAAAATAAGGAGTCACAGTCAGATATTTTGAAATTCTAGGAGTCAGACCTTATATCTTCCGACTCCGGGATTCAAGATGGAGGCTCCTGGGAAAGTATCAACAGGACAAACAAAATAAAGGTAATTGGGTATCCTATACAGAGATCTCAAGATCAAGCCATTGACCGCATAGGGTGGAAGCAGAAATCCAGTGCAGACATGCTGCGTGGAATAAACGCAGAAGAAAATGATGAATGATACAAAATTTCTTGATCATTTGAAAAAAAGTTCTTGATTAAAAGAAATAACATTTAATAACAACATAAGCAAAACTTGAGCAGAATCTGGATCGATTAAATCATCATAAACCTAATTTTACACATGCATAATAGGATTTCAAAGAAGATACAAATTGAAAGCAAAAAATTCATAAACCAATTACAATACTAGTTATTCATATTATCTAGGTTTTCATATTATCTTTTGGCAGTTATTTAAAAAAAAAAAAAAACAGAAAAGAAAGAAAACAGAAAAGAAAGAAGAAAACAGAAAAGAAAGAAGAAAACAGAAAAGAAAGAAGAAAACAGAAAAGAAAGAAAAAACAGAAAAGGGAAAAACAGAAAAGGGAAAAACAGAAAAGGGGAAAAACCGAAAAAACAGAAAAGAACGGGGGAAAACAGAAAAGAAAAACAAAAGAAAGAAAGAACAGAAAAGAACTGAAAGAACAGAAAAGAACTGAAAGAACAGAAAAGAACTGAAAGAACAGAAAAGAACTGAAAGAACAGAAAAGAACTGAAAGAACAGAAAAGAACTGAAAAACAGAAAACTGAAAAACAGAAAAGAACTGAAAAACAGAAAAGAACTGAAAAGCAGAAAAGAACTGAAAAGCAAAAAAGAACTGAAAAGCAGAAAAGAACTGAAAAGCAGAAAAGAACTGAAAAGCAGAAAAGAACTGAAAAATAGAAAAGAACTGAAAAATAGAAAAAACAGAAAAGAAACAAAACAGAAAAAGAAAAAAAGAAAACAGAAGAGAAAGGAAAAAACAGAAAAGGAAAAAACAGAAAAGGAAGAAAAAAACAGAAGAACGAAAAAAACAGAAAAGAAAGAAAAAACAGAAAAGAAATGGAAAAACAGAAAATAAACGGAAAAACAGAAAAGAAAGAGAAAACAAAAAAGAAAGAAAACAAAAAAGAAAAAAAACAAAAAAGAAAAAAAACAAAAAAGAAAAAAAAACAAATAAAAGGAAAAAAACAAATAAAAAAAAAAACAAATAAAAAAAACAGAAAAAAGGGAAAAGAGGGGAAAAGGGGAGAAAAGGAAAATAAAGGAAAGGGGGGAAAAAAAGGGGGTGGGGAAAGAAAAGGAGAATAAAAAAAAAAAATAGAAAAACGACAAAAAAAAAAAAACCGCAAAGAAGAAAACTTTTTATTACCATAGGTTCTGTACTTTTCTTCCTCCCTCTTCAATTTGTCTGCCAATGACTTCTTCTCCTGTTCCAAGCCAAACACCTTATTGGTAAGTTTCTCAATGTTTCTCTGGTCCAATTCATTTTGTTGAATTACTTTAGACAATTTATTTTCTTCCCGGTTTTCATAATGTTTGACAAGTTTTTTTAAATTCTCAATTTCCGCAATACTTTCCGTGTACTGTTCTTTGAGCTGTGAAGAAAGACAAAAGAGAGATCACTTAAATGCAGCTTAAAATATACAGACTCAATACAATAGAATCTGCTATGAAATGGCATTGAAAAAAATCATCCTCAAAAAAAAACAAAATTTCATATCATTGTGTAGTTCCCACGGATGTGTAATTTTGAAAAATATATTAACTTAGTTTTATTTACTACCCATGCCCAATTGGGTCAGTATTTGTTAAATCTATATGCTATGAATTATATATATATATATATATATATATATATATTATTTGTTATTGTTTTGTTTTTAACAATAGCGACCAGTGTTCTTTTACGTGCATCCATGTCTAACTTTTGTGTTCGCAAAAAATTAATTTGTAAATTAATTATAAAAATCCGTATACAACAAAATTGGTTTATAAATTAATTAAAAATCTCTCTCTCTCATATATATATATATGAGAGAGATTTTTTCAACTTTCTGAATATTTTAGATGCGGATTGATAATTTGTATTTGGATTATTCAGACTACTGTTCTCATCTTGAGTGTTATTTTCACAACGTTTCGGCCGATGTAACCTTCGACCTTCTTCAGGTGTATCTTGTTGAACTCGGGAATCTTTCTGTCGAACTCGGCAATCTGTACAGAATTTTTAACGGAACCCTTTACCTTTATTTAATCTACGCGGGTAGCATGCTCTCGTTCCGTCAGCCATAATAGTGTAGAAGGCTTAAGTAATTCACAATTGTATTCTTAGTAATGCCCACACTGAGGATTGAACCTTCAACCCCCAGAAGAGTGTCACTTAGAACTGAATCTTACTTAGTACTTTGTCTGTTACGCCAGTTCTATTTTTTTTATATCACATACCAATAAATAGCGTAATTGAGTGGCTAGTCAGAACCAAATATTAATTTTGTAGGACGGTAGCGATCGATGACCAAAATTGACAAACTGACTTGACAAGATAACCAAGTCTTCTCCTTCAAGTGTTCATGTGCTGTAACCCCATAACATGCCAAACAGAACTACTCATACCATCCTCCCCTGAAGATAAAGCAACTTCCCCACTGCACATATAAGCAAACATAAGGTAAAAACAGAATAACGCATTTTGATATGGTTACAGTTTCTAATCATGATGGAAGATTGTAGATAGTGATTGAAAAATATATCTTGAAGATGCTTAGAGATTAGTCCTCGGTGACGGGCTAGTTTCATAACTAGTTTCAATTTTCTCAACATCCGCCACGCTCAATCAGTAATTCCAACCTTGCTTTGAACAAAAACAAGAATTCCATCTTGAAAGAGACACGCTATGCAAATAAATGTCACTTTTGGACTGAGGAGAAGTGGGGGACTAAAACTTAAAGAGGGTAGGAACTGTGGTCGCGATTCTTGGCATAGCACCCCCCCCCCCCCCCATTCAACCGGGGTTTACAACTATATGTTGCTTTCAATTTCAAAACATGTATTTATTAAATTACAAATAAAAACGATTTTATCGGCCGGTCGCCATATTGTATTTATCAATCAAAATGTCTACAGATACGCAAGATCGTTTTTTGGGGGTTTCTTTTTTGTATAATTTAATAAATACCGAATGAAGTTGCGTAATTTTTTCTGTGCAATCTTATTTTCAGCTAACACGTAAGTACATAACAAAATTTATACATTTTAGATATTTTAATGTCGTTGCAAAACGAAAGAAGCACCTATATTTCTTAATGTCTCTGAACATTTAAAGAAAGAGTGATTCATTTTTCAGTGTCATAATCTAATTTACATACGTATGGCTGTACATATCACAAAGACATACGTAAATTAGAAGGCCAACTAATAAATCTCTTACTTCTATAAAATACTAAATAATGATACTTCGATATAATAATAATAATAATGATAATATAGAAGTAAAGAGACTTATTTTTCCTTAAAAGATAAGTCAGTTGAAATCCAAGTTCAATAGCGATAGTGGTTGTGACCCGATGGATCATGGGGATGACTAGTAGATATATATCTACAAACACTGAAAAAAAAAAAGAAAAGAAAAAAAAAAAAAAGAAAAAAGACTGTTACCTCCTTCTTCGCAACTTCCGTTTTCTTCTGATAAAGGCTCACCTCTTTCTGAGCCACCTGCAGTTGGTTAGACAAAGATCTATTCATTTCTTTAGCTTTCGACAAAATCTTCATGTTATCCACAATCAGCTTCTGTTCTCTTTCGCGCAACTGCCGTTCGACTTTATCGCACTTGCCTTGTCTGGTCCTGCACTCTTCGTTCAGTTCGGCGATATGCAAATTCAGACTGTCGATTTGATCCTCTTTCGATTTTAACGTCGACTCGTGATCATTCTTAAAATGAAAAATTCCATGGATCAATATTTAAATAAAGGTAATTTGTAGAAGGCAATAAAATGCAGAAGTGTAACGGATAGACACAAACTGAAGCAAATTAAGACATATAATAATGGAATGAGTTATGCAGTTTCCACCTTTTTATTAATACAATATATACATATTTTTTTTTTATTAATTACAATCTTACTTGCGTCAGTGCGGTTCGATGGAAGTTCTGTACAACATAATATTTTGAGAACAAAATTTCCCTTCTTCAGAGGTGTGTTGAACCTTAATTCAAACATGCATAGGAAAACCGTTGCCAGTGAGGACTATTCGCTTCAGTTCATGTTTATCAGTTACACCTCTGCATTGTATTGCCTTATATAAATTACCTTTATATACACACTAAACAATGCTTAAATAAAAACTACATTGATCTATTTTATTTATGTTTTTAACAGAGCTACCTGGCGTCCTGGCTAGGAAAATAGAATAGCTGAAAAATATTTTCTCTCACTCTATGCAGCCTCAGTCATGTTACTTTTTTTAACACATCCCTCCCTCCCTCCTACTACCCCGTCTTGGATTTATGTGCAAACTTTGGCAACCGATAAAAAGAAAAAAGAAACCAAGGAAAAGTCATCAGCAGCTGACTGACTGTTTGACATAGTTTCAGTGTTCTTTTTCGAACATCTACCAGTACTAATGAAGAAAATTTTTTTTTTTTATAATGTTGTATGGTGATTTCCCCTGTCATCAATAGCTTCCATAACAAGTTTCATTAAAAATCTATTTTGTAAGTTGAAAAGGGCAGATATTGGTCTATATTGTTAGACACAAATTTTTTATTATCGCTCCGTTTATTAGATTTTCATATTCAATCCTTATCAATAATTTCTTTATTTTTGTTTCATGCATAAAGGAAATGGAAGGGCTCTTCACTCCCTATTTCATATGTATTCTTAATTCTACCCATTAACACCAGGAACATCCTTTAAGAGGGTACGCTCCCTCCTACTACTACCTTCATGTTTCATATGGACAGCAGCTCAGGTTATACTGAATCAAAATATATAAGCAGGGATGAGAGTATTGATTTACTCCTCTCCAGGAGTTAGGCACAAGGCCAGTTTTTATCTTACTCCCACAAGTAAGATGTGACCCAAGGTCGGGTCGGGAAAGTGAGGTTTGAAAAGCCAGCGCCCGAGAGGTGAGCACTCTGGCCATTAAAAATTGCCTGGGCAGCCCCGTCGGCATTCCCTGGTAGGGGCGTCTCAGGCAATAAACTTACTCCTCCCCAAAGAGGAGAGGCGAAGCCTGGAAGGATGGATTTCCTAGAACTGCACAGGACAGACTCATAGACCGGTGTAAATCAAGCCCCGAAGGCGAAGACAATACCAGTCTATGGGGTGCAGTATTCATCGGAACAGATACTACACTTTGATCTTAGCCAAGCCAATGTAAGAAAAATCAAGATGAATTTCCATGCCCCCCTCCTCACTCTGTGAGTTTGTGTGTGCGTGTGGAGAGAGGGCAGCACAACTCCAATCAGTTCCAACTAAGAAAGTCAAAATTAAGAGAAAGACACTGAGTGCACATGTAGAGACAAGGAAACAGGAATCCATTCTTTGATGAAACAAAAAGTCATCTAACTCCCTTACCCCCTTCATGAATTGTTTGAAGTCTTAGCCCTCACGTCAAAATTAACATATTAAGTTTTCAGAGAGAATTGTCATAAGAGGGAAAAGGAAGGCAAGACGGAGAGAAGAAACAGGCACAGAGAAAGAAAGATAAAGCGAGAGAAAGGAAGAAAGAGAAAGTGAAATAAAATCCAACCTAATAGCAATGAAGAAATAAGGAAGTAAGGCTGTAGCAGTTTGACAGAAATCTTTTAAATAAGACCGTCAAGAAATGAGAAAAAAGAGGAAATTAATTCACATGAACGATAGTGTGTGTGTGTGATCGTTTTTTGTAAGTTAGAAATTTTTCATTGAATTATTGAAGAAAAAAGAAAACACCCACACACAATGAAAAAAATATGACACGGGTCGCTAACGGGAATGAGTAGTCTCTCTCTTTTCTCTATATGATGTCGCTAACGGGAGAGATAGAAGAAAGTCAGTCAGCCTCTACCTTTTCTGTCCTCATGCTTATGCCTCATACATCTTTCTAGTTAGTAATTTAAATTACATCACCTGAAAATTAATCAGCAAATATTTTAGAAAGGTTTAATATTTTATCCCTTTTTTATTAAATTACTTTAATTAGTGTTAATATCGACAAGACTATTGCATATACATGGAAAAAATAAGACAATAAAATGACGAATGAATAGCACCAAACATTAATTTATTATGAACTGTTTAAAAAATAATTATGCAAATTAGGCATCTAAAGATGTCTTTCAGTCTTTCGCCTCTACGATATATACAGTATTTCAAAATACTATGTTGTATTATTGCTTTAAATAACAGTAACCCTTTTGATGGTAATATAGGAATGATAAATGTAAAAACGTTCGCATTTATTCATTTAGATAATATATTGTTAATATTTCATTTAAATGTTCATTTCTTATTTCAGCCTGGATAGTTTTAGAACATCTTGAATTTTTTTGGAGAAAAAAAAAAAAATTATTTCATTATTCACTTTTTTGAAAACGAAAAAAAAAAATGATGTTGGATTAATTGTTTATTTTCGTCTTTGTAAATACAGATTCAAGTCTGAGCACGTTTTGAACACGCATCACATTTTGTATTAAATAAAAAAAAAAAATGTTTTATTCTTTCATGATTAAAACAGATTTAGTTAAAATATTTTTATGAACAACTTTTGCTTACCTTAAGTTTGTTGCATTCATCTTCAAGTACAGAGAGTTTTTCTTCAATAAGAAACTTTTCTGTCTTCAATTGCTTTTCTGTCTCTGCGTGAACAGCTTTCATTTCTTGTTCTTTTAACGAAACGGCTTCTTCAGCTTTCATCTGGGAACTCAAACAGTTCTGCTGAATCTCTTCATACTTGGCATGCGATGCACTCACTTCTTGCAGGTGGCATTCTGGGAATGACCAAATATATAAATTGTTACAGTTTCCATTTAGTAATGAGACATTTTAGTTTTAATTATTTAAAGAATATTTAACTGACAATGGCAATTATTTTTACAGATGAAGAAAGAGACATTATTGGTACTGGTACCGCTTTTGAACCGGACTAAAACCGAACTGTTTATTTCTTTTTAAACCCTAACTTAGTTGGTTTTTGTTCAGTTCAAAAGCTGTACCAGTACCATATTATTAAATCTTACATACATATTATTTCAAATTAAATATTGTTAAAAGTAAATTATGCATATAGATGAAGAAAACAAGTGTGGAATTTCCTAGTGAAGAAATAAATGGATGAAAACGATTCTATGTAAATCAACACTAATAAATGATTTATTTAACAATTTTACAGCTGAAAGAATTATTATGATGAGAAGGGATTAATTGTCTGTCGCTAAGCCAATTTCGGTAACATCCTCCATTTTGAATGTCCATTTCTGTCATATCATGTGATCTATGAAAAGGGGATAAATCCTACTTCAAAATGTCTCTTGGCAAGGGAGAAAACATTAGGGAACAAATGAGTCAACTCCCTTTAAACATAGAAATATTAAAATTTTATAGGTGAATTATTTATTCATTTAACAGAATTATTATTTCGGATTAACTCAGTCAACATCAGCTTATCGAAATTGTTAAAATATGAAACAGCGGTAGGATAATTGAAGAAAGTAGACCTTTTCTATCTTATTATAAAGATTTATTTGAAGTATCTCACTCCTTGCACAATCCTCTACCTGTATAAGAGTCAAATACGTCACAAGATGGAGTTCTGTTGCCACATCTGGGAAGGTGCTGCTCAGCTATCCTTTCCCGCCTTGACAGAATACAAAACTAACTTCAAAATCTAGTGGGCGGTGTCCTCTTCACCTTACAGTTTATTTCGATTGAGCACTAAATTCATTGCAACTTATTTTATTCATCTGCATATTAGAAATCAGTACCCTCAAATATCTGTAAATTTAATTAATGTGACATACATCGAACTCTCATCCCCTCTAGTTATTTTTAACCTCTACCCATCTATTTCCTCCCTTTGTCTGCCAATCTGCTTTCTTCCTTTCTTTCTTTCATGGTGACCAGTTGAAATACAAATCTGTCGAGAATTGGATATTAAATATAGTAGATATATTATTTATACTGATATAAGAATGATATGGTGGATGTGCAATAGTAGCCTTAAAGACAGGCTTGGTTCTGATGACCTCAGAGGAAAAGTAAATCTGGACAGTATCGGGAGATGTGTGCAGAAGATTAGATTTCGATGGCATGGCCACGCTGAAAGAATGGATGAAAGTTCTTGGGTTAGTAGATGTAGAACAGTTAAGGTAGCAGGTCCAGATCACAGGAGAAGGCCAAGTGATAAAAATACACTTGAGAGGAAGAGATAAATAAAAACCTGGCCAGAGATAGTTTACTTTAGAAGTTAATTTCTTAAAGCCGTCCACCACATGTCAGCATGTAAAACGGATGTTAAACCGAATACGATGATGATGATGACTGTTGAGCAAGAGATTTCTTGACTGAGATTTAAGATCAAATAATCTTACATAAGAGCTAAAAAAAACTTGAGGGGAATTCTAACGTAGATAATGATATAGTTTTAGTTAGAAACATACACATAATATTCTTTACAACAAGATATAAACATAACATTCTAATAACGTGTTTTGAATTAAATCTCTACCAAACTCTACATAGACAGTAACAGGAGTTAATATAAAAATAGAATAATCAGAACGCAACGCGTACGAGGAAGCAAGCTACGATATTTAGACTCTTGATTCTGTTTTGCCGGCATCGGTACCCCACTCTCCACCCCAATATTATCAGGTAGTCATAGTAGGGACATCCAAAATCAAATTTTCACTATAGAACCAACTGGACATTAACACAAGTCGTCAGTCAGCATTGGTATCCACCTCGCTACACCCACCTCCCAATAGAACAATAATTTTCCATTTTTGAGATCAATAAAAAAGAAAAAAATATCTTTAAGAACATGTAATAACTAGCTTGTTCCAGGATGCAGTGAAGTTATTTTATTTTTTAAGCACTTAAGGTAGATAACTCCTATTATATTTTTCAATTTAAAATGAGTTATCCCCTTGCTGATTTTTATTTTCAGGTGATTATTTTAAAATGTTTCATATAAGCAGTCATCTGGGCTGGGCTAAGTATGTCATTATATTGTCAATAACACAATACAACAAAAACAAATAAAAATAAGCTAGTCAGAAGCAAAGTTTCATTTGTCAACTTCAATGCTATTTGGGTCTGACTTTAAAAATCCGACAAGATAACTTCATATGTTAGATCCCTCAGAAATTTTTGTTAGAAACTAAATCTCCATTATACTTGGAGTTTTACCGTTTTCTAACTGATGGCTTCATTACTTCATCGTATTCTAAATTTCTTTGTTGTTGTACAAAGAAAAACAAAAACTTTGAAAATATGACATAATATCTTTGAGAAATGTGAGTTTCCTTATGACAGACACCAAATTACTATTATAACAAGATATATATTTATTCTCAAGCAATAACAGATCATCCCATTTTTTTTGTCTTGTAAACTTGCACATCATCGGTTTTAGGTCCATTTTACATGCTGGCATGTGTTGAACGGCTTTTAGAAATTGACCATCCCTTTTTCTCTCAAATCCTTCCTCCTACGTTTTCCTTGACCTTGTCAACTGACCCTACTACCTTAACTGTTCTATATCTACTGACCCATAAACTCTTATCCCTTCTTTCAATGTGATCAAACCAACATAATCTCCTGTTCTGCACACACATCCCTATACTGTCCAGATTTAATTTTCCTCTGAGGTCATCAGATCTAAGCCTGTCTTTAAAAACTCGCATTACACATACACTGTATCATTCTCATATAATCTCTCTCTGTACAATGCATGTCCTCAACCCTCACTGGTCAGGTTTCTTTCCATACATCATCATACTGTGTATACATGCCTGATATACTTTTACAAAAAAGAAAAAAAAACGATAACCGTTACCTTTAAGTTGGTCAATTTCTGCCTTGTACGTCGTCTCCAGTTCGAATATTTTCTCTTTGTAATCTTGCTTCATTTGTTCAAATTCTCTGTTGTAGTTCTCGGTCAGCTGTGAGATTTTGTCCTGGTTGCAGCTCTCCAATTGGTTGACCTGTGTCCGCAGCTGATCACTTTCAACTTTATGCATCTCGTTTGCAGTGGACAGCACCTGCTGAGCCGTGTCCAAGTGCTTTTTCAGCGCCGTCACCTGCTCTTCGAGCCTCTTCTTTATTTCATTAGCCTGACGTTCGCCCTCCGACTTCTCGTTGACAACCTGCTCCTCAAGGCAGCTTACGTGCATCTCCTGCTGCCTGAGCTTCTCCTCCAGTTCAGACACCCTCAACTCGTAAGCCCCCACCGATGCCTGATTTTGTTCTTTCACGTTCTCCGATGTGGCGACAATAAGAGCAAACTCAGCACGCTGCTTCGAAAGTTCTTTTTCTTTATCGCTTAGCTTAGCCATAATGTCTGCCAACTCGGACTTAGAAGCGGCAATCTCAGCCGACAACTCTTGATTCCGATGTTCATTTTGTGTGATGAGAGCTTCGTGTTCTTGTTGCAACGCTGTCACCTTCTCCTGCAATTCCACATCCTGGACCTTCCGTACCTCTAGCAACAAATTCTCCTTCTCCTCCTCTACGACCTGCCGCGGTACGTAATCAGCAATTAACTTCTCTTCATAACTGCTTTCCAGATTCTTTAACGAAAGCTGGTGCTCTTCAGTGATCTGATGGACCTTTTTCTCGTGGTCAACAGCCAACTCATTCTGTATTTGCGTTATCTCGGCCTTGTGTTTCTCTTTATGTTCCGCAAAAACACTGTTAGCGATAAAATCTTTGGTAATCTTTTCCTGGTACTCCCACACAACTTTCTCTAATGCTGCTTTGTGTTCCTCTTGTTGCAATTCCATTTTGTTACAATATTCTTTAACATTCTTCTGTAATTGATCCACCTCAAGAAAATGTTTCCGATTCTGCTCTTGCGCCTCACAGGACAATCGAGTTTCAAACTGAGCCTTCAGATCACTCACACCAGCTTCATATTCAACCTGAAGATCTTCCACAACCTTTTTATGTTCCTGTTCAAGATTTTCCCTCAGTTCCTTGATTTCAGTTTCACGTTTCTGATTTTGCTCTTGTTCCTTACAAGATAATTCAGTCTCGAATTGAGCCTTCACGTCACTGACGCCAGCTTCATGTTCAACCTGAAGCTCTTCCACAACCTTTGTGTGTTTTTGCTCAAGATTTTCCTTCAATTCTTTCATTTCAGTTTCATATTTCTGATTCTGCTCTTGCATCTCACAAGACAACTGCGTCTTCAGGTCACTAATGCCAGCCTCATGTTCAACCTGAAGCTCTTCCACAGCCTTTATATGTTTTTGCTCAAGATTTTCTCTCAGTTCCTCAATTTCAGTCTCACGTTTCCGATTCTGCTCTTCTGCCTCTTGGAGCATTTGGGTCTCAAACTGATTCTTTAGATCATTCACACCAGCCTCATACTTAACCTGAAGCTCTTCCACAACTTTTTTGTGCTCCTGCTCAAGAAATTCCTTCAGTTCCTCAATTTCAGCTTGGCGCTTCACTTCCAGACTCACAATCACAGAGTTTCCGACATAGTTTTCACAGATCTTGTTTTCATAGTCTGCAACCACGGCGTCAAGTTTCTGTTCGTAGTCCAGCATCATTTCTTGCTGAATTGCTGCCATCGCAGACTTGTGTTCGTCTCCGAGTTTAACTATTTGCCGCTGAGTTGCTTCAAGGGTCTCCGACAGATCGACAAATTCAGTTTTCTTCTCCTCGAGGAGGGCCTCTTTTTGCTCAAGGTTCGATTTGAGCAGATTTGTTTCGTGATCATTAGCCGACAACTTTTGATTCAACGTTGCTATGGATTCTTCCAGGTGGCTTTGGTTCTCCAACTGACTTTCAATTAAAGAGTTCTTTTCGGTAAGAACCAAACTCATTTTGGAAGCGTTCTCTTCTGCAGTCAGTAAATGTAACTTATTCTCACTCAGTTCTTCCTCGATTTCTTTACGTTTCTGTAATAGTTTTTCATTATCGGCTTCTAACTGGCACATATCTTCACGGACAGACTTTAATTCGTTATCAAGCTCGTTAGATTGCTCCTTCAATTCAGTCACAAACGCAGTTTTTTCTTCTAACAATCGACTAGCCATGCTACCCTCTGCAATGGCATTCTCAAGCTGAGTCATGAAGCTTTCCTTGTCGCTAACAATCTGGCTATCCAGGACCGTTTTCTGTTCCTCCAGACTTTTAATAAAAGCCGCATTCTCTTCTAGTTGGTGCTGCTGTTCACCTTTTACGGTCTCCAAGTATTGGCATTGGTCTCTCGATTCTTCCAGATTTCTCTCCAGCATTTTGGCTTCCCGGTTCTTAACTTGCAGGTTTTCTTCCAGTTCCAAAAGCCGGGTCTCTTGCAATGTACATCTCTCTTCGGCAACAGCCAGTTTCTTGGAATTATCTTCGACTGTATGGAAAATATCCTTTCCAACTGATTCCACAAGCTTTCCAATATCCAAAGACTGGTCTGTGACGTCTCCGATGCTCAACTCTACGTTTGTTACTTTTGCAACTTGATCAACAAAACATGCCAGATTTGATTTAGAGTTTTCGATCTGCTGATTCAAATTAACAATCTCCTGTGAGAGGGCTTGCCTTGTGGCACCCAGCTCTTTTTCATGTGACTCAACAAGGTAGGTCTTCTCAACTAATAACTCATCCAGCTTGCTTGCCAAGTCGGTCAGTTCAGATTCTTTGCATGCCAACTGGCTCTTAGTCGTTACAAAGTTGGTATTCAGCAGGAAGTTCTGCTCTTGTGAGTGGTCATGCAGCTGTTGTAGCTGCGACAATTGATCCTGCAAGGTCTCCGCCTGATGCAATTTTTCTTCAAGATCCTGCCGGGTTTTGGTCAGGAGATCAGTCCGTTTCTGCAGCTGGGATTTCAACTCAAAGTTTTCATCCAACGAAGACTTCAACTCTCCAGAGAGTTTCTCCAAGGCACATCTGGTGCTCTCTGCAAATTCTGTCCGTTCTTGCTCAAGAGTCTTAATCTGAGTCTCAAACATTTTCTTATCAGAACTGTTCTTGTCAATCCAATGCTGGGATTCTTCAAGAGCCACTTCATGCTTCTTTTCAAATTCTTGCAGTTTCTCTTGGCAATCCTTTTTATCCACAATCAATTTATTCAGTTTTTCAGTTAATTTTCCAATATTCAGCTCAAATTCCTCACATCGCTCCCCAGACACTTTCATTTCTGTCTGCAGCTTCAGGTTCTCTTGTTTATCCAAACGGACCTGTGATTCTAACTTGGACACCTTACCTTGTAAGTCAAACTTCAAATTGGTTAACGATTCTACCTGACCATCGTACTCGTCTATTTTCTCACGGAGTTGATGCCGAAGGCGTTGGCTTTCCGCTTCAGCCACTTTTACGTCTTCCTTCAACTGGCCAATCATTTCGTTCAGTTCTTCTTCAACCTCCTCCCGTTGAGAGGTAAGGTTTCTTTCTACGTTCTCCCGCAGTCTCTTCTCCGTTTCCAACTGCTGCTCAAGATCTTTCCGTTCCATCGCAACAGACTCGTTTTCAGCCAACAATTCTTGCTCCCTGGAGGCAAACTCCATCTTCAGAGTTTCCAGCTGAGATTTCAGACTTTTGGCCTTCTCTTCCACAACTGCCTTTTCTGCCTCATATGTTTGTTCCAGTTTCTTCTTTTCATTCCGCAAATCACCAACCGACTGCACCAAAGTTTGGCGCCGCATTTCACTGCTCTTGTTATCATTTTCCAGTTGCTGAAGAAAATACAAACAAAAAAGATAAAATTAAAAAAAAAAAAAGACAATAAAAAAAATGGCTAAGAATGGAAGTACTATTGACAGAACGATTCTCTGCATTCCTGGACTCTAAAATAATATACATTACGATTAATAGGATTTTCATGTTCTATGTAATTGTTTAGCATTTAATAATTCCTGTTGTTTGCTTTAGTAATGTTTTTCTCGATCACTATTATTTTTCCTTAACAAGTAAGTCGGTGCTTCTGCATATCAACCCTGACATGTTAGACTGCTCTTAAAAATAAAATAGCTAAAGAAATGTATAAACTTTGTTATGTACTTACGTGGTAGATGAAAAAAAGACTGTACACCAAAAATTATGCAAATTCATCCAGTATTTATTTAATTATAAATAAAAAACGATTTTATCACTCGGTAGATATTTCCACCATTGTGTATCTTAGATTTTCCAGTGGGCAAGGACGGTAACTCATTTTCACGATTTCGGGGTTTGGGGTCTCCATTGTTTACAAAAATGTCAAAATGTATGTAAAATCATTTTTTTTCTTTTTCTTATAATTTAATAAATACTGGATGAATTTTCGTAATTTTTTCTGCACAATCATATTTTCAGCTAACACGTAAGTACATAATAAAGTTTATACATTCTTTAAATATTTCAATGTCAGGGTTGATATGCAGAAGCACCAGTAAGTCTTCCACCATTTCACAGGTAAGCACTAAATCAGCAGCATGCAGCATCTCTTCTAGACAATCCATACAACATTCCCTGGGCAACCTTCTAAGACACAAATGTAAAGCAACGGACTCAGAATAGAACCTGATGTACCTTCCACTTTAATATCAAAGCTCTCACTAAATGTGTTGTTAACACGATTTTGAGCATTTCTGTACGTTGTTAAACCACATTCACCAACCATTCACTTGCCCCTAATTTATGCAAGTCATTAATCTCGATCTCAACTAAAAATAAAACGTGTACTCAGGGTTCCAAACTATGCAAATTTATAAGCACTTCCTTGTGATCTTTATGTAAAACGCAACGGCAACTTTATAATAATACTAGAAATTCTTGTGCAAAATTATCGGTTCCAAATCGGCTCTAATTAAATTCAAAGAATTTTTAACTATAACAAAATAATTGGGCCGACATAAAACTGCTCATGAGTTTTATATATACAGGGTGTCTCAAAAAAATATTCCTAATGACATGTTTCGCGACATTTGCGAATCCCTTGGTGCGCGTTATCAGCTTTGTTTGAACAATAATGGTCATCAGTTTGAACATTTGCGAACATGATTCTTCAATTACATCTGTCTCATGTATTCGATGCTATTACATTTCACTCTATGTTCATAAATAAAAGTTTTCTCGTCATTCTACGAGTGAGTACATTTTTTTGAGACACCCTATAGATCACAAGGAAGTGCTTGCAGGTTTGCATAGTTTTGGTAGTTTGGTAGTTTTGTTTTACAGCATATCAACCCTTTTTGGGTTATTTAATGCCGAATCTGGTCATTATAGTAAAAGATTTATGCTTCAAGTTCTAAAAATAAAATAAAAAAGGGGAGGGAGAAAGGGAGAGGGGCTGTTGTTTTTGTTTTTGGTTTTGTAGAACATAATTAAGTTTTACAAAAAAAAAAAAAAAAAAAAAAAAAAACGTCAATGTAGGTGAATTTCGTCTCAGGGAGCCACAGGGCAGCCTGATCTGGTATCACCAGTTGCATAGTTTTAAAACACGGAGTACACACATTTTTTTAGTAGCGACCGAGATTGATGATTTTGTTAACCGACAAAAAATAATACTTTCTATGAACTTTAAAGCAGAGTCAATTTTTATTGCAGCAGATTTTGGCCTTTTGGGTAGGAACAAAGTATAGTATCTTTTATAATATTAGGTGTGGGACGTAATGGGTGAAAATTTCAGATTCATGCGAGTAGTATTTTTTTGTGTTCATTTATACATAAATAACACTAAACAATCAAACATTTTGAAAATTTTGCAAAATTCAGAAGGTGCAGGCCAAAAATAGCCGTTAGGACTCCACGGGACTCAAAATCCATCATTTTTCGGTGAAAAAGTGGTTTCATGCGACATTGCAGGTCCTAAAACATCTTCAAAAGCTATGAATGGATATAGATGGTTAAATCTGATATAGTACTGTAATTTAGGGCCATTTTCAGGCTGTAAAAGGGTTTTCATGAATGTAGAATAGCCAAAAACTAGTTGGCCTGCACCTTCTGAATTTTGCAAAATTTTCAAAATGTTTGATTGTTTAGTGTTATTTATGTATAAATGAACACAAAAAAATACTACTCGCATGAATCTGAAATTTTCACCCATTACGTCCCACCCCTAATAATATTCTGATATTACATTTCATCTTTTCTGTCCTCTGTCAGTGAAGGAAAAATCCTTAGATTGAGGCAATTTAAATTTTTGACACAATCCAGAGTGCCCCCTTTTTGCAGATCTAGATTTTCCCCATATTTAAAACTGACCTTGTGTCTAACTCTGCCCTCATGTGGAGAGATAAGTAAGCAGAGACTACACAGGTCAAAGGTGAGCGCAAGGTTTTGTTTGTTTTTTGGGGTGTTTTTTTTTTAAAGAAAATTATTGGGCTGTTTACTTACAGCATTTGCCAACTTGAGTTCCGTGCTGACACAAGACAATTCCATCTGCGTTTGGCACATTTTCGTCTGCAGTTGTTGATGCTCTGTTTTGTATTTCATTTCTGTTTGGTGCCATTGTGCTTCTTTCGTGACAAATGCGTCCAGGTTTGCAGTCAGCTTTTCAATATTACGCTGGCTCTCTTGTAAATGGCGCTGACACTTCTCGAGGTCAATCTCAAAATCTTCATTCTTTTTCTTGAGCATGTCATTATCGGACTGAACTTGAAAAACTTCTTCGGAGAGTTTCAAAGATTTTGACTAGAAAAGACAAAAAACAAAAACAAATTGAAATCAAAAAAATAGCAAAACCAAATAATCTCGTGCAAATTTTGAGAGCTGTCTATTATTTTTAGACAATTGTCAAAGATTAAAACTCCACTAATTCGGTTCAAAGGTCAATGACTGTTTTTTGTTTTTTTTAATATTTTATCACCAATTTCCAGTCTACCGGCTAGAAAATTTCTCACCTCTGCCAGTATCCTATATCTTCAAAAAGACACTAGTCGCCCATGCATGGAGTATTGTTGCCACATCTGGGCTGGTGCACCAACCACTAATCTCTTCCTCTTGGACAGAGTGCAAAAAACAAGTCTCAACCTAATAAGTTTCATACTGTCAACAAAGTTCCAGCCCCATCGCTGCAATGTTGCATTCCTGTGCTTGTTTTACAAGTACTTCTACAGATTGCGCTCTGATGAACTCACTGCATTTGTACCCTTTCAACATAAATACCCGTGACCTACCTAGCTATCAGCAAAATCCTACCCCTTCACTCCCCAGATACGGGAAAACTTTCTACTCTAATAGCTTCTTTCTTCGATCCATTTGCCTTTGGAATTTCCTTCTTGCTCTTTTTCTCCAGATTTAACGAACATGCAGAATTCTCGTCCTTTTGGCCAAGATCAAAGTGTAGCATCTGTTCCGATGGATACTGCATCCCATAGACTGGTATTGTCTTGACTTTCGGGGCTTGATTTACACCGGTCTATGGGTCTGTCCTGTGCAGTTCTAGGAGGTCCACCCTCCCAGGTTTTGCCTTCTCACCCTTTGAGATGGGGTTAGTTTATTGCTAATCACCTGAGGCGCCCCTACCGGGGAATGCCGACGGGGCTGCCCAGGCATTTTTTGTAGACCAGAGTGCTCAACTTCTCGGGCGCTGGCTTTTCAAATCCCACTTTCTCGACCTTGTGTCACATCTTACTGTTGTGGGAGGTAGATAAACATCTGCAGAAATTTAAATGTAATATGAACAAACATCTTGCTGCACAACTCCTCATTTATGATGCCTTCTATAAACCTGGCCCCTAATCACAGTAACCCCTTACGTCTCAGTGGCAATATGCCCCCTTGTTTGAGGTGAATAAAAGTAAAAGTTAAAAAATTCTTACATATCAGAAGATCAGACTAACATCTTCAAATATTTATTACATAAACAACTCTTTACAATTCCGGTAAATTTTATAATTCTGCGAAATTGCCTGTTATGCGACATTTACTAGGTATCACAAACCAGCCTAGAGTTTAACGTGCAAAAATGGGTAAAAGTGTGAGTGAAATTAATTTCAATTTGTGATATCTTGTTTATTTTGGGGGTTATTTCGATAAAATTTGGATGTTAACAAAATTTGATCTTTTCCTTTTATAAATGTACAATTCTTTTTTTTTCTGATGTTAATTTTCTTCCAGGCTACGTTAAGTTATGTTACTATTTTTGGTTACACGCAATTTATTTCTTAACGTTTGGGTTTATAAAATTTGGTGTGAACAATACTGTGTATCCTTATGCATATAGAAAAAGTGTAACTTGTCAATATGATGATAATATAGAATTTTAATTGTCTGGTTAGGGTGTGAACGATGCATATAGAAAAAGTGTCACTTGTCAATATGATGATAATATAGAATTTTAATTGTCTGGTTAGGGTGTGAACGATGCATATAGAAAAAGTGTCACTTGTCAATATGATGATAATATAGAATTTTAATTGTCTGGTTAGGGTGTGAACGATGCATATAGAAAAAGTGTCACTTGTCAATATGATGATAATATAGAATTTTAATTGTCTGGTTAGGGTGTGAACGATGCATATAGAAAAAGTGTCACTTGTCAATATGATGATAATATAGAATTTTAATTGTCTGGTTAGGGTGTGAACGATGCATATAGAAAAAGTGTCACTTGTCAATATGATGATAATATAGAATTTAAATTGTCTGGTTAGGGTGTGAACGATGCATATAGAAAAAGTGTCACTTGTCAATATGATGATAATATAGAATTTTAATTGTCTGGTTAGGGTGTGAACGATGCATATAGAAAAAGTGTCACTTGTCAATATGATGATAATATAGAATTTTAATTGTCTGGTTAGGGTGTGAACGATGCATATAGAAAAAGTGTCACTTGTCAATATGATGATAATATAGAATTTTAATTGTCTGGTTAGGGTGTGAACGATGCATATAGAAAAAGTGTCACTTGTCAATATGATGATAATATAGAATTTTAATTGTCTGGTTAGGGTGTGAACGATGCATATAGAAAAAGTGTCACTTGTCAATATGATGATGATATAGAATTTTAATTGTCTGGTTAGGGTGTGAACGATGCATATAGAAAAAGTGTCACTTGTCAATATGATGATAATATAGAATTTTAATTGTCTGGTTAGGGTGTAAACGATGCATATAGAAAAAGTGTCACTTGTCAATATGATGATGATATAGAATTTTAATTGTCTGGTTAGGGTGTGAACGATGCATATAGAAAAAGTGTCACTTGTCAATATGATGATAATATAGAATTTTAATTGTCTGGTTAGGGTGTGAACGATGCATATAGAAAAAGTGTCACTTGTCAATATGATGATAATATAGAATTTTAATTGTCTGGTTAGGGTGTGAACGATGCATATAGAAAAAGTGTCACTTGTCAATATGATGATGATATAGAATTTTAATTGTCTGGTTAGGGTGTGAACGATGCATATAGAAAAAGTGTCACTTGTCAATATGATGATGATATAGAATTTTAATTGTCTGGTTAGGGTGTGAACGATGCATATAGAAAAAGTGTCACTTGTCAATATGATGATAATATAGAATTTTAATTGTCTGGTTAGGGTGTGAACGATGCATATAGAAAAAGTGTCACTTGTCAATATGATGATGATATAGAATTTTAATTGTCTGGTTAGGGTGTGAACGATGCATATAGAAAAAGTGTCACTTGTCAATATGATGATAATATAGAATTTTAATTGTCTGGTTAGGGTGTGAACGATGCATATAGAAAAAGTGTCACTTGTCAATATGATGATGATATAGAATTTTAATTGTCTGGTTAGGGTGTGAACGATGCATATAGAAAAAGTGTCACTTGTCAATATGATGATGATATAGAATTTTAATTGTCTGGTTAGGGTGTGAACGATGCATATAGAAAAAGTGTCACTTGTCAATATGATGATAATATAGAATTTTAATTGTCTGGTTAGGGTGTGAACGATGCATATAGAAAAAGTGTCACTTGTCAATATGATGATAATATAGAATTTTAATTGTCTGGTTAGGGTGTGAACGATGCATATAGAAAAAGTGTCACTTGTCAATATGATGATAATATAGAATTTTAATTGTCTGGTTAGGGTGTGAACGATGCATATAGAAAAAGTGTCACTTGTCAATATGATGATGATATAGAATTTTAATTGTCTGGTTAGGGTGTGAACGATGCATATAGAAAAAGTGTCACTTGTCAATATGATGATGATATAGAATTTTAATTGTCTGGTTAGGGTGTGAACGATGCATATAGAAAAAGTGTCACTTGTCAATATGATGATAATATAGAATTTTAATTGTCTGGTTAGGGTGTGAACGATGCATATAGAAAAAGTGTCACTTGTCAATATGATGATGATATAGAATTTTAATTGTCTGGTTAGGGTGTGAACGATGCATATAGAAAAAGTGTCACTTGTCAATATGATGATGATATAGAATTTTAATTGTCTGGTTAGGGTGTGAACGATGCATATAGAAAAAGTGTCACTTGTCAATATGATGATAATATAGAATTTTAATTGTCTGGTTAGGGTGTGAACGATGCATATAGAAAAAGTGTCACTTGTCAATATGATGATGATATAGAATTTTAATTGTCTGGTTAGGGTGTGAACGATGCATATAGAAAAAGTGTCACTTGTCAATATGATGATAATATAGAATTTTAATTGTCTGGTTAGGGTGTGAACGATGCATATAGAAAAAGTGTCACTTGTCAATATGATGATGATATAGAATTTTAATTGTCTGGTTAGGGTGTGAACGATGCATATAGAAAAAGTGTCACTTGTCAATATGATGATAATATAGAATTTTAATTGTCTGGTTAGGGTGTGAACGATGCATATAGAAAAAGTGTCACTTGTCAATATGATGATGATATAGAATTTTAATTGTCTGGTTAGGGTGTGAACGATGCATATAGAAAAAGTGTCACTTGTCAATATGATGATAATATAGAATTTTAATTGTCTGGTTAGGGTGTGAACGATGCATATAGAAAAAGTGTCACTTGTCAATATGATGATGATATAGAATTTTAATTGTCTGGTTAGGGTGTGAACGATGCATATAGAAAAAGTGTCACTTGTCAATATGATGATAATATAGAATTTTAATTGTCTGGTTAGGGTGTGAACGATGCATATAGAAAAAGTGTCACTTGTCAATATGATGATGATATAGAATTTTAATTGTCTGGTTAGGGTGTGAACGATGCATATAGAAAAAGTGTCACTTGTCAATATGATGATAATATAGAATTTTAATTGTCTGGTTAGGGTGTGAACGATGCATATAGAAAAAGTGTCACTTGTCAATATGATGATAATATAGAATTTTAATTGTCTGGTTAGGGTGTGAACGATGCATATAGAAAAAGTGTCACTTGTCAATATGATGATAATATAGAATTTTAATTGTCTGGTTAGGGTGTGAACGATGCATATAGAAAAAGTGTCACTTGTCAATATGATGATAATATAGAATTTTAATTGTCTGGTTAGGGTGTGAACGATGCATATAGAAAAAGTGTCACTTGTCAATATGATGATGATATAGAATTTTAATTGTCTGGTTAGGGTGTGAACGATGCATATAGAAAAAGTGTCACTTGTCAATATGATGATGATATAGAATTTTAATTGTCTGGTTAGGGTGTGAACGATGCATATAGAAAAAGTGTCACTTGTCAATATGATGATGATATAGAATTTTAATTGTCTGGTTAGGGTGTGAACGATGCATATAGAAAAAGTGTCACTTGTCAATATGATGATAATATAGAATTTTAATTGTCTGGTTAGGGTGTGAACGATGCATATAGAAAAAGTGTCACTTGTCAATATGATGATGATATAGAATTTTAATTGTCTGGTTAGGGTGTGAACGATGCATATAGAAAAAGTGTCACTTGTCAATATGATGATAATATAGAATTTTAATTGTCTGGTTAGGGTGTGAACGATGCATATAGAAAAAGTGTCACTTGTCAATATGATGATGATATAGAATTTTAATTGTCTGGTTAGGGTGTGAACGATGCATATAGAAAAAGTGTCACTTGTCAATATGATGATGATATAGAATTTTAATTGTCTGGTTAGGGTGTGAACGATGCATATAGAAAAAGTGTCACTTGTCAATATGATGATAATATAGAATTTTAATTGTCTGGTTAGGGTGTGAATGATGCATATAGAAAAAGTGTCACTTGTCAATATGATGATAATATAGAATTTTAATTGTCTGGTTAGGGTGTGAACGATGCATATAGAAAAAGTGTCACTTGTCAATATGATGATAATATAGAATTTTAATTGTCTGGTTAGGGTGTGAACGATGCATATAGAAAAAGTGTCACTTGTCAATATGATGATGATATAGAATTTTAATTGTCTGGTTAGGGTGTGAACGATGCATATAGAAAAAGTGTCACTTGTCAATATGATGATGATATAGAATTTTAATTGTCTGGTTAGGGTGTGAACGATGCATATAGAAAAAGTGTCACTTGTCAATATGATGATAATATAGAATTTTAATTGTCTGGTTAGGGTGTGAACGATGCATATAGAAAAAGTGTCACTTGTCAATATGATGATGATATAGAATTTTAATTGTCTGGTTAGGGTGTGAACGATGCATATAGAAAAAGTGTCACTTGTCAATATGATGATGATATAGAATTTTAATTGTCTGGTTAGGGTGTGAACGATGCATATAGAAAAAGTGTCACTTGTCAATATGATGATAATATAGAATTTTAATTGTCTGGTTAGGGTGTGAACGATGCATATAGAAAAAGTGTCACTTGTCAATATGATGATGATATAGAATTTTAATTGTCTGGTTAGGGTGTGAACGATGCATATAGAAAAAGTGTCACTTGTCAATATGATGATGATATAGAATTTTAATTGTCTGGTTAGGGTGTGAACGATGCATATAGAAAAAGTGTCACTTGTCAATATGATGATGATATAGAATTTTAATTGTCTGGTTAGGGTGTGAACGATGCATATAGAAAAAGTGTCACTTGTCAATATGATGATGATATAGAATTTTAATTGTCTGGTTAGGGTGTGAACGATGCATATAGAAAAAGTGTCACTTGTCAATATGATGATAATATAGAATTTTAATTGTCTGGTTAGGGTGTGAACGATGCATATAGAAAAAGTGTCACTTGTCAATATGATGATGATATAGAATTTTAATTGTCTGGTTAGGGTGTGAACGATGCATATAGAAAAAGTGTCACTTGTCAATATGATGATAATATAGAATTTTAATTGTCTGGTTAGGGTGTGAACGATGCATATAGAAAAAGTGTCACTTGTCAATATGATGATGATATAGAATTTTAATTGTCTGGTTAGGGTGTGAACGATGCATATAGAAAAAGTGTCACTTGTCAATATGATGATGATATAGAATTTTAATTGTCTGGTTAGGGTGTGAACGATGCATATAGAAAAAGTGTCACTTGTCAATATGATGATAATATAGAATTTTAATTGTCTGGTTAGGGTGTGAATGATGCATATAGAAAAAGTGTCACTTGTCAATATGATGATAATATAGAATTTTAATTGTCTGGTTAGGGTGTGAACGATGCATATAGAAAAAGTGTCACTTGTCAATATGATGATAATATAGAATTTTAATTGTCTGGTTAGGGTGTGAACGATGCATATAGAAAAAGTGTCACTTGTCAATATGATGATGATATAGAATTTTAATTGTCTGGTTAGGGTGTGAACGATGCATATAGAAAAAGTGTCACTTGTCAATATGATGATGATATAGAATTTTAATTGTCTGGTTAGGGTGTGAACGATGCATATAGAAAAAGTGTCACTTGTCAATATGATGATAATATAGAATTTTAATTGTCTGGTTAGGGTGTGAACGATGCATATAGAAAAAGTGTCACTTGTCAATATGATGATGATATAGAATTTTAATTGTCTGGTTAGGGTGTGAACGATGCATATAGAAAAAGTGTCACTTGTCAATATGATGATGATATAGAATTTTAATTGTCTGGTTAGGGTGTGAACGATGCATATAGAAAAAGTGTCACTTGTCAATATGATGATAATATAGAATTTTAATTGTCTGGTTAGGGTGTGAACGATGCATATAGAAAAAGTGTCACTTGTCAATATGATGATGATATAGAATTTTAATTGTCTGGTTAGGGTGTGAACGATGCATATAGAAAAAGTGTCACTTGTCAATATGATGATGATATAGAATTTTAATTGTCTGGTTAGGGTGTGAACGATGCATATAGAAAAAGTGTCACTTGTCAATATGATGATAATATAGAATTTTAATTGTCTGGTTAGGGTGTGAACGATGCATATAGAAAAAGTGTCACTTGTCAATATGATGATGATATAGAATTTTAATTGTCTGGTTAGGGTGTGAACGATGCATATAGAAAAAGTGTCACTTGTCAATATGATGATGATATAGAATTTTAATTGTCTGGTTAGGGTGTGAACGATGCATATAGAAAAAGTGTCACTTGTCAATATGATGATAATATAGAATTTTAATTGTCTGGTTAGGGTGTGAACGATGCATATAGAAAAAGTGTCACTTGTCAATATGATGATAATATAGAATTTTAATTGTCTGGTTAGGGTGTGAACGATGCATATAGAAAAAGTGTCACTTGTCAATATGATGATAATATAGAATTTTAATTGTCTGGTTAGGGTGTGAACGATGCATATAGAAAAAGTGTCACTTGTCAATATGATGATAATATAGAATTTTAATTGTCTGGTTAGGGTGTGAACGATGCATATAGAAAAAGTGTCACTTGTCAATATGATGATAATATAGAATTTTAATTTTCTGGTTAGGGTGTGAACGATGCATATAGAAAAAGTGTCACTTGTCAATATGATGATGATATAGAATTTTAATTGTCTGGTTAGGGTGTGAACGATGCATATAGAAAAAGTGTCACTTGTCAATATGATGATGATATAGAATTTTAATTGTCTGGTTAGGGTGTGAACGATGCATATAGAAAAAGTGTCACTTGTCAATATGATGATAATATAGAATTTTAATTGTCTGGTTAGGGTGTGAACGATGCATATAGAAAAAGTGTCACTTGTCAATATGATGATGATATAGAATTTTAATTGTCTTCCGCAATAAATTCAAAGTAGAAACTTCAGTGAAGAAAACATTTTCCCTATTATCAAATTGTGTTCTTGTCTCTTTTTACCTGATCCAAATTGGAGGTTTTTCATTGGTTTACTATTAAAAGAAAAATCTAACTTGATCTCTAATATTTAAGATTTAATGTGTTAGTTGTTGAAATGAATCTTCCATGTCATTTTTGCATATATTTTTCAAGGAGTAATCATTTGGTTGTTTTGTTTTACGGCATATCAACCCTTTTCGGGTTATTTAATGCCGAATCCGGTCATTTTGGTAAAAGTTTTTATGCTTCAAATTCTTTATATCTTCAAATATTTATTTATGGTGTTTTTGGTTGTGTTGTTTTGTAGAGGAAAATTGTTTTTGTTTTTAGCTTTTCAGAAAATGGTTGAGTTTTGCAAAGGGAAAGTAAAAAAAATAATAACATCAATGTTTGGTGCATTTTAAGTCAGGAAGCCGGTATCTTCAGACAGCCTGATCTGGTAGCACCAGTCAAGGGGTAATCAAATTTTGCCCAATGTTTTAGACTGGTTTGCACTAATAATTATTGTTCCCATTATAAATAATTTTCATTTATCACAAGATGACATGACATTTTAAAGGATTTTTTTTTTTTACTTATTTGAAGACTACATCTTTAGTTATAAACTGTGAAAATTGGCTTCTGGACCAATAACACACTAGTCGGCAAATTTTTAAATTTCTAATGAAATTTGAACAATCATAATTAGGTGGCTAATTGTGCTACCAAAATAAATTTTATACCATTGTTTATGTTTTACAAAGATCTATGTGCTCACATTAAAAGTTTTTAGATGTAATGAAAATAAAATTTTAATTTAGGATACCTACTGATAATGTTATCGCTATCATTGGAACAAAAAATAAAATTTTGGTTTGGGATGCCTCCATTTACCTTGGAAATCAGAGCAAAATTGGAAATGAAACCTTTGTTAACCCGAACTGAACATTCTTAAATTTTAGAATTATTTTTTTGCTTAAAATTTTTGTTTTCTTTAAATGACACTAAAATTATATTAAGACTATGTTGTGACCCCCTTCCCCAGTTTGTTCGTCCAGGCTATGAAAATAGTATTTTTTTTTTTTTTAAATGACACAAATTATATTAAGACTATGCTGTGATCCCCTTCCCCAGTCCGTTCGTCCAGGCTATGAAAATATATATATATTTTTTTTTTTTAATTTGTATTTAGTTGCACCTTTAACTTAGGATGGTAAAAAAAAAAAAAATAAATAAAAAATTAGTGTGAAACAAGTTAAATGTCGTAAAAGAAAAAGAAATTGTTGAAATTGTGTTCAATTAATAATTTAGTGATCAAACAATACCATAATAAAATTTGACTTTCAAAATCCTATTAAAAAATGTAATAACCTGTTAAAAAAAACAAAAAACAAAGAAACAGCATTGTTACAAAAAATTACCAACATAATGAAACAAATAAAAGTAAAAACAAAAAAATCCCCAGGCAGCACTAGGTAAATACTTCTATTAATTAACGTCACTTTTCCCTTGTTCAGGGATAAGACGTTTTCTGATATTATGCAAGTTCACTTTCCAGTTATCACGGTTCATCTAGTATTATATATATAACTAGAAGAATACCCGTCCCAGGACTTGACAGTTTTGCACCACTTTTATGTCCTGTTACAATGATTAAAATCAAGATATAATTATACTAAACTTTATGTCTAGAATCCTTATTCTAATTTTGATCAAAATCCATTACATGATTTTGATTCTAGAAAATGTCTAAGATTTAAGGTTTAAGCTTAAGAGGTCTTAAGAAGAAATTGAAATTCAGGATATCTTGCTTGATTTGTGTCTAATGACTATAGATCAAATTCAATGCAAACCTGGAAAAAAAAAAAAAAAAAAAAAAAAAAAAAAAAAATTTTCAAATGAGAGGTTGTGCTCACATTACGACTCTTAGAAACACTTTAAAATACTCAAAAGAAAAACGAAATTTGGGGAATGTTTATTAATTGATATCTAATAGCCATTGTTAAAATTTCACAAAAATCAGAAGTATCTGAATTTTCACAGAGGACTTCCACCCCCTTTTTACCCCTTTTGCATAAAAGTAAACTAAACTAAATATAGCCCACATTTAGCTGTGTTCCAAAATTCATGATGATCGGTAAATTAGTTAAGGAGTGAATCATGTACATATAAACACACATAACTTTAAAATAATAGAAATAGACACAGACATCCAGTGAAATGATCATACCTCAAAAGAATCTCGTTCCGTGACAATATTTGCCAGCTGAATCTTCAACTCTTCATGCATGTTGGGTTGTATCCATGTGCTTTTTAAGTCATCCAATTCTGTTTTTAGCTCATCCATTAAATAGTTGGTTATCACAGACATCTTTTCACCAGGGAGCTCGTTAGCTACAGGGGAGGAAAAAAAAACGACATCTAACAAAGTTATCTTGTTGGATTTTTCAAAGTTAGACCCAAATAGCATTTAAGCTGACAAATAAACTTTCCTTCTGACTAGGCAATTTTTATTTCGCATTGTTGTACCATGTTATTGGCAATAATATAACTTACTTTAATACAATTTATTTAAAAAATTACTTAGTCCAGCCCCGACAACTGCTAATACGATACATTTTTAAATAATCAAATAAAAATAAAAATCAACAAGGGGGGGTAACTCATATTTTAGATTGAAGAATATGATAGGAGTTATCAAATAAAAGTTAAAAACTAAAATGACTTCACAGTATTTTATTTACCTCCTCTTCAGGAAGTTAAACACAAGATCAGGCGTGGTTCTGAAATGCCAGCACACTAGAATTATCGTATTCGTGTCTTCAAAAAAATGCTCGAGTAGCCTGTTGGCATTCCCCTGTAGGGGCGACTCAGGCGATTAGCAATAAACTAACCCCTTCTCTAAGAGAAAGTAAAGCCTTGGAGGGTGGACCTCTTGAGATTTAACAGAACCAGACCTCAGCGTGACAGAAACAAAGTCACTGTTGAGCTGATAGTCAAAGAATGCCAAGTAGGTACAGCTAGTAATATATATATATATATAGATATTTGTCGCTCCTCGAAAAAGTAGAGCACTGTAATGGTAGTATTAACACAGCATGACGTCACTTGTGCTGCCATCGTCAAAATGATAATTATCATCTTGCCTAGACAGCCAGTTTACTCGGAATCACACTGAGACAAAGGAAGCAATGAAAAACAAACGAATTCCATTTAAATAAAAATCCTTTATTCCCTGTAAAACAGGTAAAAAATCTGAAAACAAAAAATAAACAAAAAGGTAACTCACTACGACGAAGAAGAAAAAACAAGTATTCATAGATAAACGAAAGGAAAAAAGATGAAGCAAATCAGTACAATAAGATAGATGAGTTAATTTAACTACTAGGGGGAGCGAGGCGAAGGAGGTAGAAATCTCAGGGGCCGTCGTAGGAAACCTGAGCGATGCCGGGAATGAGTTGTAACATTGTTACGACGGGGAGACATTGTTAATGAAAACATGAGAGGCATAATAAGGAGGATTAGCTTAGCAAGGAAAGGAGAGAATTAATTTACATACCAAGTTATGTTAGCGGGGTGTAAGAATCTGCGGAGCGAAGCGCCCTTGTGTTTCGTTTAATGAACTGCAGGAAAATGGCGACGGTTGAAAAAACCGCCAAAAGAACAAGTCTCTAGCAAGTCACGCTAACGAGAGTGGGTGATAATTGTTATTAGAATAAATAAATCGAAAATGAAGAATTAAAACAGGATAAAACTAGTTAAAATTCTCATAGGAGAAGGCAGAATAAAAAAGGAATGAAGAAAAAGAAAGACGAAAAGAAACATGTCGTAGCGAGAATGAAACGTAAACAAAAAGAAAAAGCGGTGATGGGATGAATCTGTCCCTGATGGAAAGAGGGGCCGGGTACGAAACAGGACATCACTTGCTTTATAATGCATCGTTCCTTCCCTTAAAAGAAGTAGAATGATTAGACGTTAAGCCCGCCGATAAAGTGTTAAAATTATCATTGTTTATTCGCTATTTAAAATTGGCCGAGTGGTTAAAGACATCAGATTTGAGTTGAAAAATACTTGTAGTCCGGGGTTTCGAATCGCATGACCGGTAGTGAATAGTCATATTTCTATGCTGATGAGTCCCGATTTAAAAAGGACGAAACGTATACGTACATAGATAATAAACAATAACAAGTATGTATATTTGGTAGATTCTCTGCACAGACAGAGTTTTCCTTTGGTGTTTATTATTTTTGACAAAGGGAAGTTTCTTTTTTTCCCCGAAATATTAAATAAATGATTTTTAATAATCATCCGGATAACACACAAACAGCTAACACCACACTTACTGTTATGTAAGATTTGAAGAAAAAATAAATAGTAAGTCACGTTTCGATTTCGATTTATTATTTGTTCTTCCAGCTTACATCTTACCCGGGACTTTGCATTGCCCACAGCCTTTTAAAAACATACTACTAATATATATATATATATATAAACATCACAAGTTAGTTGAAAAAAACAATCAATCCCGAGAATCGGAACCCAGATGCGAATAACTAATTATCATGACTACTTTACCAACTGAGCTAACGAACCTGCTACTGTGGCTGAAAACAAAAAAAACTTTTTTTTATTCATTTGTTTACATTTTACAATACTGATAACCGAAAGGACTCAATTGCTTTTATATATATATATATATATATATATATATATATATATATATAAAAGCAATTATATGGTTCTATGTCTGGCTAAAATTCACAAACTAAAATATTTTGATAAAAAACAAACAAAAAATTCTTATTCAGCATTTTCATAGTAAGGTTTTGTTGAAAAAAAATATAGCTAAAAACTTTACATAACCCATACCCAAACACATCACTAAAGCTGAACCAAGATATTTCGATCGATTCATTCAACCATATTCAATTGGTAAAAATAATCCACGGGGGTAGTTAGTCTTGTTCTGCCAGCCATGATTGTATAGGAGTCTTAAGTAATTCTGCCGATCAAGTCCCGTTTTAAACTCACCGTTTGTCTAGTTCCTTTTTCTTCTTTTTTTTTCAATACACCTTCATCTGTATTGCCTTCACACATTGGCTCAAGTTAATCTTTTATTATTAATCAGTTTGAAATGAAATACGCTGGTTGATTGAGTGTTCGTTGGTTTTACGACATGTCAAAATTGTACTGGTGTCGTTTTATACGATCGATTTGTAGATTAATTTGATTTGTAAGAGCGCTTTGTTACATACAAAATCTGATCTTCCCAAATGAGAAGTGATAAGGATGGACTTGAGAGAAAGAGGGATAAATCAAGATGTGGTTAGTTTGAAAGTCAATTTCTTAAAGCTGATCAACGCATGCCAGTATGTAAAAATGGACATTACACCGATGATGATGATGATGATGATGATGATGATGATGATGATGATGATGATGATGATTCGAGCAACAACGATGTAACACAAAACTTGTATCATTTGGATTATTCACGGTACTGTTCTTGTCTTGAATTTTATTCTCACAATGTTTCGGTCGATGTAACCTCCGATCTTTTTCAGGTGCGTTTTGTCAAACTTCGGAATCTGTATGGAATTTCGAACTGAACCCGTTATTTAATTCATGGGGATGGATCGCTCTCGTTTCATCAGCCATTACCGAGTAGAAGTCTTAAGTAATTCTTTATTATATTCTTACTATCGCCTTTACTGAGGATTGAATTTAAGGACTGAAAAACTGCTTCTCCATGGTCATGGCTGACAGAATGAGAACAATATACCCCCATGAATTAAGTAAAGAGTTCCGTTTGAAATTCCGTACAGATTTGCGAGTCTGACAAAGATTCCAGAGCTTGATAAGACGCAGCTGAAGAAGGTTGGAAGTTACATCGGCCGGAACATTGTGAGAATAAAATTCAAGATGAGAACAGTAGTCCAAATTATCTATCATTTCAAAACTTCCGAAACGTAACACAAAACATTAGGAAATCACAAAAACAAAAGAAAATTATAGCGGCGGATCATTTCGCTTACCGGATTGGAAGACGACAAGTTCTTCATTCTGTCTTTTCAGATCTTCATACATTTCCTTCATTTTCACTAAATGATCCTCAGTGAAATTCTTACTGTTGACGGCATCGTCTAACGCCCTTTGCTTCAG
Source organism: Sepiola atlantica (assembly GCA_963556195.1). Classification (NCBI taxonomy): domain Eukaryota; kingdom Metazoa; phylum Mollusca; class Cephalopoda; order Sepiida; family Sepiolidae; genus Sepiola; species Sepiola atlantica. The sequence goes on from OY744518.1 coordinate 183,419,356, forward strand.
ATCGAGATTTGCCTGCAATGAAGCAAATTTCTTCTCTCCTTTCTGAAGTTCTTTGACATATTTTTTGCAGTCAAGTTGTAGAATCTTAAACTGACTTTTCTGGAGAGAAAAATTTTTTTTAAATAAATAAATAGAATCAAATACATAACACATTCAAACAAATGAGTCTACCTATACGAAAATGAAAACTAGAGCTTAAAACTAATTTTATAAAACCAGTTTTCATATGATGACCGCAACCGATTTGCCAACAATCCTAGAAGTCCCCATTGTTGCTGGAGTAAAAATTAATCTGTCTACAAGAGAAGAGTTTGTTTTTTTTAATCTCTGCATCTCAAGCAAGACCCCAGTTCAATTGTGGACCTGACCAGATTGCTAATCAAAAAATGTGTCGACACAGCAAGCATACCAAATTAACGACTCTACAATGATGATCCCATCCAGTCACTTTCAGTCACCACAATGTCATTAATTTGAATTTTGCATAACCAAGCCCTTCTCTTTGCCATTGTGAATGTACTAACAATAATTAGACTTTGGGGTGCTTATGCTGATTAGCGGCCATATGAAAATATTATTTTTTATATAAAAACAATAATATATACTTATTAAGCATTATATTCTTACTCACTGTACGAAAAAGTAGAAAAAATTACCACTAGAACTTTAATTACAAGTATTTTTCCATTCTGCGCATCATAACAGCGACTCATTCAGTAAGCCTCCATCTTGTTTTTTTAAGAAGATTTGAAGGGCAGCTAACTGAAATCTTCTTAAAAAACAAGATGGAGGCTTACTGAACGAGTCGCTGTTATGATACGCAGAATGGAAAAATACTTGTAATTAAAGTTCTAGTGGATAATTTTTTCTACTTTTTCGTACAGTGAGTAAGAATATAATGCTTAATAAGTATATATTATTGTTTTTATATAAAAATAATTTTTCATATGGCCGCTAATCAGCATAAGCACAGACTTTGGTGATATCGTTTCGTAGATTTTTTTTCTATTATGTTGTGCACTATAACATCATTACGAAACAAGATTATTTGACGAATTAAAACAATCAAGAAAGATATAGTGAAGCAGAAGAATTCTGAAGTATTAAACAATATCTGCTGAAATGAGGGAATGCTAAGTAAATACATACAATTCAATTATTTTCTTTACATGTACAATGTGCATTACAACTTCATGTTTTTTCACATTGAGAAATATACATATAGAGGATAACCTCTATTCTGCAGGTTGTCAGTCCGATATAAGTGGAGAAGGACTGGTGTTATTTCAAAGTTTTCTTTCTCCTAGGCTAGTTGCCCTACCAAGGGTTGAGAGTCTAGTCTACTCTACTATTTCAACCACAGTCGGTGGTGAGGAGAGATGGGTTCGTACTTTTCTGTTCCGAAGATTAGAGAAATTGGCTTTATGTATCACTAGCTTTACCTACCCGGTGTTGCCCGGGATGCAGTGAAATCATTTGAGTTTTTAAGTTTTGTTAAGTTTGCACATATAAGAATTAAAATTTTAATTGTTGCTCTTAGTGATGTAAATGTAGATTGTCAAGACCGAATTAAGTAATTTTAAAAAATGATTTGTAGTGAAGTATGTTACTATAGTGCCAATAACATGGTACAACAATAACAAATGAAAATTTGCTAGTCAAAAGCAAAGTTTGATCTGTCATCTTAAATGCTATTTGGGTCTGACTCTGAAAAGGTGAAAGGATAACTTTATAGATATAGACAATATATGAATGTTAAATATCCATGTTAATCAACAACAAAATTTAATTTTTCACATTTCAATACTAAGTTTTGTTTAATTTTTTTTTTTTTCTACAAAATTATTTTAAGAAACAAAAAAGATTGTTTAAAGAAAAAAAAGGATAATTATTTGCATAGGAATTTCATTAACTTTTTTTATTAAAAATATAAATATTTATTCAATAAATAACATTAATAATATGTCCTTTTTCAAGTATCAGAAAGTTTCATCGGATGTCCTGATGGCTTTCTTTTTCTTGTCGTGTATGTTGTGCACGACAACCTCACGTTTCTTCACACTGAGAAATGCAGACATTACATCGAGGATAACCTCTATTTTGAGGTTCTCAGTCCGCAATCAATTTGACAACATTAGTTTTTGCAGTGATATAGTTGTCCTCCCACATACAGCACTTCGTATTCCCAAATAATCACCCATTTAGTATTGACCTGGCACAACGTCGCTTAACTTCAGTGATCTAATGAGAACTGGTGTGTCAACGTGATTATTAATCACAGAAAACAATTTGAAAAAGTCAAAGAAAAAGAAGCTATTTTTAGATACAAACCATTTCTTTTAGATCGTGAAGTTCTTCATATAATTCGTTTATTTCCTTCTGTAGGCTGGAATTCTGAAGTCGAAGGTCTTTCAGTTCTCCAACAGAAGATTTAGATCTAAGAATAAAAACAACAGTAACAGACAAAAAAAATGATACGAAGGATGCAACAATATGATTTGTTACAATACGATATGCATCATGATAAAAGTAGCAATACACATTAAAACATTTAAATTGCTTAAAATATCTCAATAATGGCACATATAAAAAGAGCTTGATGATCTAAGAAAGAATCTTTTTTATTTTTTTTTAAATCTGACTAAAAATAAGGAAGTTATGACTATTTTTGTGCCTTGCACAATTGGATATTTTTCCCTCTTTAAGACTATATGCGTTTCGTCACATTTTTACGCTAATTTTTCAGTAAAAATGATATATCTTTGTTTAAGCACAAGATTAAGCAATGAAATTTGCCATATAAGTGTATTTTTGTACAAGGAATCAGAATATGCCACTGAAAATCTCCCGAAATTAATAATTTCCAAGTAATCTGCAGTAAATGCACATAAATATACTGCAATACCTTAGAAAATACCATACCATGTATCCATTAAAAAAAAGAAGTTAGAACTCAAAGTTGAATTGTAATACATTTTATGTACAAGAAACTGAAATCTAATAATAGGACCATTTAAAAATGAATATATTGCAAGATTTCTTTGGTATTATTGTAGATTATCTTCCGCAAAATCACCCCCTTGCCTCCCCAAAATATGAGATTCTACTTTTTTTTTTAGGCAATTACATATTAACACCCTGAAAAACTTGGCAGAAAGAAAGAAACAAAAACAGTTATTTTAGAATTTAGAGTAGAGATTAGTTACACATAAATTAAATGTAAAATAATCCCCAATTTCAGGGCTGTTCTAGCGTTTTAGGGCAGTTAATCATGGGAGATAAATCCTGTACGGTTTCTTTTTTTTTTTTTTTTTTTTTTTTTTTTAGACAATTATGTGTAGCTTTAAGAGGGTCTTTGCAGGAGGAGATGGGGCTTGCCACTCTGACTTCAGGTTAATGGTAATGTAAAATAATTCACCATTTCCTCGTTCTAATTAATTTATCAATTTTTTTCTGTGAGAAATAAATCCTGTGCGTTTTTCTTTATGGGCATCAGCTTTTATTTAATTTTTTTTTAATTTAAAAAATTTTTTTTTTTTTAGCTTTATAGACGATTGTGGTTTAATGGGCTTTTTGTAGGATTGGGGGCGTGTCACTCGGACGTAGGGTTAGTGATAAGGTTAAGGAAGGGGTTTTGTTTGGGATGAAGGTTGCCATTCATACTTAGTGTTAGGATTAAGGGAGTTTTTTTTTTTTTTTAAGACAAATGGTACGATATCTTTAAAAGAAGAGAGGGGGGGGGGGTAAAAATTTTTTTAAAACTGACGTAAAGGGCCGAAAATGACATTTTTATGATTTTATTTGCTGAAAAACTCTTAAAATATAATATATGATGTAGATTATTATTTATTAATGCATGTGAAAGGATATTCATTTCCAAACAAAATGGTGAAGGAAAGTTGGAAGGAGTTGGAGTAAGACGTGTAGAGATTATTACTGAATATTGGAAGACTTTAAAATAATGCGTCTGATATTTGGGAATTCTAAGAGTCGTAATTTTTTTTAATTATCAGAGTTGGACCATATACCTTCAGACTCTGCAACCTTGTCATCAAGTAATGGATAAATTCAAGATAAATTATTTGCAATTTAATTTCTTTACGATTTATTTTCACATTAAATATATTTCACACTAGCCGCATCTATCTGCCGTTGCCTGGGGGATCATTTTAATTTCATTTTTGTTTTGCTTTTTAGATTTTTTTCTAAATATAATTTTGAAAGTTTGATACTTACATTATTATTTGGTCATAAAATTATTAATTGAACCAATTCTGCGGTGAGTTTTTGATTACAATCATATATTTGCCTGCCCAAAAACCTCATTCTTCAGTAAACAAAACCTTTTATGTTTTTAAAATATACATAAAATTGGCTTCTTTTCTAGAATTATAACACATCAAGAAATATTGATGTTATTTGGATTAGGAACGCAGATAAACCGAATTTTGCCTATAAACTTTTATTTGAGCCAAAAATTAGTTACTAATCTGAAGACTTCAAAATCACTTTCGAACACAATGTTTGGTCCCAAAATTATTAATTGAACTAAATTGTAAAAGATAATTATCAAAAGTTAACAGCATTTTTTATGAAAAAAATGAAAAACAAATATTTAGTTGTCTCTCCCACGAGAACCAAACCCATAATAATCATATTCAGTTTAACGTCCGTTTTACATATTGGCATGTGTTGGACGGCTTTAAGAAATTGACTTTTAAAGTAACCTATCTTTGGCAAGGTTTTTATCCCTCAGATCCATATTTGTCACTTCCTCTCATGTTTTCCTTGGCCTTCCCCTGAAAACTGAACCTGCTACCTCAACTATTTTACATCTACTAACCCAAGAACTCTCATCCATTCTTTCAACATGGCCATACCATCAAAGTCTACACTTTTGCACACATCTCCCTATACTGTCCAGATTTAATCTTCTCTTGAGGTCATCAGAACTAAGCCTTTCTTTAAGACTCATATTACACATTCATCATATCATTCTCATATCATTTCTCTTCATGCAACACATGTCCTCAATCCTCACTGGCCAGATTTCACTTCTATATATCATCACACTGCATACACATGCCTGTTAGACTTTTCTCTTGGTCACCAGTGGTAATGCTATGCTTGTTAGTAATGGCAGAAGTTCCCTAAACTTAATCCATCCACTCAGGAAACGGGTCTCTTATTCATTATGCCTCTGCGACCGCTGCAATTTAATCTTTTGTGGTACTTGTAAATATTAGATACACAAGAAGTGCAGTGGAATTACTGATAGTACAGGTAGGTTGAGAGATGATAACCAATTTGTGTGCAAGAAGCGCGAGACAACAGAGACGGATGAGAACTCAGATGTAGAGAAAGTATATTTGGATGGCGAGGTAATCATGGTTGTTCAGAAGTTTACCTTGGTGATACTATTAGAGCACAGGAAGGAGTTGGTGCCAGGATGATTACAATTGGATTCTTTTCTAATTGCCTTATAATTTTAAGAGTTAATGGAGTAAGTTTAGGAAACTTACTTCCATTACTAACCAGCAGAGCGTTACCACTGTCAAGAGAAGAATCTATCAGGCACGTGTACAGGCTTAGATCTTATGACCGCAGAGGAAGATTAAATGTGGACAGTATAGGGAGATGTATGTAGAACAGGAGACTTCATTGGTATGGTCACATTGAAAGAATGGATGAGCGTTCTTGGGTTAGTGGATGTAGAACAGTTGAGGTAGCAGGTCAGCTGATAGAGGGAAAGCCAAGGATATCATGGGAGAAAGTTATAAAGATAAGTGACTGGCATCAGATTACAATCAGACCACCCATATAACAATTGCTTAATAAAAGATCAGAAATTTTTATTAATTGCAAGCATCATCATCATATTCGATTTAACATCCATTTTACATGCTGGCATGCATTCGACAGCTTTCAGAAATTAATCTAACCTATCTCTGGTCAGGATTTTCTTCATCCTTCTTTCTCTCAAATCCATTCTTATCACTTCCTCTCCTCCCATGTTTTCCTTGGCCATACTCTGCCAACTAACCCTCAACTGTTCTACATCTACTAATCCAAGAACTCATCTATTCTTTCAACATGATCATACCAACAAAGTCTCCTGTTCTGCACACATCTCCCTCTATTGTCCAAATTTAATCTTCCTTAGATCATCAAATCTAAGCCTGTTTTTAAGACACATTACACATCTATTGTATCATTCCCATATAATTTATCTCCATACAATGCCTGTCCTCAACTTTCGCTAGCTAGGTTTCACTACCATATATCACACTGCGTACATATACCTGATAGACTTTTATCTAGGTAGATAGTGGGACCCTCTCTGATGGTTAGTTATGGCAGAAGTTCCGTGAACTTATTCCATCAACTCCAAGCTCTTACAATCACACCAGCGCTTGCTTCTCTCTGTGCTCCAATGGTATCACTAAGGTAACACAGCTTCTGAACAACCTCAATGGCTTCACCATCCAAATATACTTTCTTCACACCCGATATCACTAGACAAGTATTATACTGTGTTTGAAAGGTTTTGTTCCAAGCAAGCTTTTTCAGTTGTATTCAATAAATGTTTTTTTGTTTTTTTTTGAAAGATGAAGTAAGAGAGAGAGAGTTGAAAAGAAAACTGGAATAGTGTGCTCACTTTTCTATCTCTGTTACCATTTGATCATACTCCTCCTGCAATGTATTTAATTCATCCAGTTTGTCTTGAAGTTTTTTTAAAGATCGATTCTGGGTCATAAGGTCACGGATCTTGTCATCTAGAGTTTGGAAAAAAGGAAAATAGAAAATGTTGAAGAGGATCCCTGGAACATTGAAGAATAATCAGAAGATTGGAGTGTTTAATAAAAAGAAAACATTGCTTTAAACAGTCACACAATGGTTTCAAATGACACTGAATGATTTTGAATATCTAAGAATGTGTGTGTGTATATATATATATATATATATATGTGTGTGTGTTTTTCGTTCAAGTTTTAAAGTATTGCATGGAAAGTTAATAAAATTGAAATGAAAGCCAAATTAGCAATACAAGATTAATTTATTTATTTATTTTTTTTCTTACATTAATCCTATCGATTACGGAATAAAATTCCTTCTTCAGGGGTGACCAGTATTGAGTCATTTTCTTTTCTTTTTTTTTTTTGATTGAAAAAAAAAAAAAAAATGACTCAATACTGGTCACCCCTGAAGAAGGAATTTTATTCCGTAATCGATAGGATTAATGTAAGAAAAAAAAAAAAAAAAATAATAAATTAATCTTTTATTGCTAATTTGGCTTTCATTTCAATTTTATTATATATATATATATATATATATATATATATATATTATTCATATAAAGTTAGCTATGTATATATATTTATATATAGTTGTATGTACAGGATTCACTCCTAAACATTTTCTAGAATCAAAATCATGTAATGGATTTTGATCAAAATCTATAAATGGAGAGTATGTATCTGTCTGTCTGAAGCCAAAACTAAATTATTAGTTTTGATCGCTCTCTTTTTATATCTACTTATCAGCTCCTATATATACCCATTCCAAAACTTCCCCAAACATCACGTGTCTTTCAAATTTACATAATTAATTTAAAGCGTCTAATAAATTAATATTCGCAAATATACTCATGATTGTTTTTTTTTCAGATTTCTAGATGTATTTAAAATATTTTCCTCAATAATTTTAATAAAAATTATAAATAGAAATAATTAAAGACGTTTTTTTTAAAATCTATATAATGGAGTTATGTAATTAAATTAGATTGTAATTGAATATAATGGAACAGTTGGCATCCACTCCAACATTTGGTTATCTGCTCTCTGATTATTACGTATAACATTTTATTTCGAACGCACAGAAAGTTCTATTTCAAGAAATCCATAGGTGTTACCATGACGTCAGGAGAGAGAGAGAGGGAGAGAGAGAGAGAGAGGGAGAGAGGGAGAGAGAGAGAGAGGGCTGGACACAAGACAGGGGCGCGTTATTTGATTAATAACATGTAAACAACACATTCTCTGAGATTTATCGTACGAGTCGCTCAAAAATTATATATTTACTTTGATTTTTTTTATTAAAACGTTCTGGGTTTGTTTGTTTTTTAAATCTTATTAGAAATTATGTTTTAAAGCACAAATTTATTGAATCAAATTATTTAATTTAAAAAATAATGAATTAGAAAAATTTCAAATTCATATAAATCTGTTAGGTTTAAAATGCTAACTAATGTAAACAATAGGCTCGCAGAATTATCCTAAAGTGCGAACTTACATGATTTAAATTCCAAAAAGATAAATGGTTCCATCATGGATATTATTTTTTTTAGCGAAAATAAAATTAAAAATATAGTTGATCAAATTTAATATCTAATTATTTATTTTAATCTATTTTTGTCCAATTCAAGATTTTAGACTGGAGGATGGGTCATCTATAGGTCGACCAAATATAAATTTTGTTATGCCGTCTTTTGAAACAATAAAATAACTTCCAGTTAACAACTTTCTTCTATTTATTGAAGAGAATTTAAAGATTTTATTTTCTAAACACTTTCCCTTAGTTTAAAATGTAATGTATGTAAGATGTAACTTGAATATGCGATTGAAGGGAGCATATATTTGCTAGTTAGAATAAGGATTCTAGACATAATGTTTAGTATCATTATATCTTGATTTTAATCATAGTAAGGGGGCATATTAGAGTGGAGCGATGGTATAATTATCACTCATTTAGTCTATCTAGTGATCAGGTTTCAATACCCAGCTGTTTCATGAAATATTTTTCTGGTTTATTAATTATTTTATGGTGTTGTATTTATATTTATATAAATACATATAAATAAATATTTATAAATCGCCTTTTGATCTTAAGTGAGATCAACTGACGGACATCGCCGATTAAAATGTTATGTTAAACACATCTAAAAATAGGTCAAAACAAGTAAACTCGGCACAGTTTTTATGATTTCATGACCCCTTGAGACTCACACAAGTAAAAATGTTTGTTTTTTTTTTAAATTTTACCTTTGGAGTTTATAGTTTGAACTTTTTCCTGCATCTCCAGTTCAACGTCTGAACGCAAATGTCGTTCCATATTCAACTCACTCGACAATTTCTTTATGAGGTTCACTTTTATCTCAATATCATTCTGTTTAATAAAAAAAATAAAAAATTGCAATCATTCATTTTGTGAGACATCAAAATATTGAAGTATGTACCTCAAACCATAATTTTATTTTTTATTATATCTAAATACTTTTAATGAGGGCACATAGACATGGGTACCAAATTTATTTTTCGTACCAATATCAATCACTAAATTATAACTGTTCAAAGTTTGTTGGAAATTAGAAAATTTGCCGTCTTCTGTGCTATTGGTCTAGAAGCCAAATTTCACAGTCTGTAACTAAAAATGCAGGCTTCAAACAAGTTAAAAATCCTTACAAATGTAATGTTATTTTATGGTAAATGAAAATAAATCTGAACCGAAGCAATAATTATTATCAAGCCAACCTAAACATTGGGCAAAATTCCATTACCTTTCGAAAAAAAAGTACAAAAATGACACGGAAGTCCAACTTTGTTAAGATAATAAGATTCATTTGAACACATTGAATCTTTAATTCATAGCATAATAAATATCAAGCTAGATTTTTCTAATAAAAAAAACCCCTCAGATTTGAACCAGATAAAAAGAGACGGAAACACAATTTGATAATAGGACAAAAATTTCATTCACTAAAGTTATCAACTTAGATTTATTTTTCCTTTGAAAGACAACTTAAAACCCACCCTATTTACAAGTGGCCAATTTTCTTTCTTTAAGATAGGATTAGCTATATATACATCGAGGAACACAATATCACGCTCACCAAATAATTTTTTTTTTTTTTTTTAAATCAACATTTTCGTCACTTAAAATAAATTGCCAGTCACCGAAAATATTAACCTAACTTGAAGTAGCATGGAAAAAAAAAAAAATCTTAATGACTAAAAATTGTACAGTTACAAAGAGAAAATTTTATTTTTGTCAAAATTTTATCAAAATAAACAAGATATTGCACACTAAATATGCTGGTTTGTGATACCTAATTGAACTTTTATTTATTTATTTTGTGGCCTATCAACCCTTTTAAGGGGTTATTTAATGCCTATTCCAGTTATACTGATAAGTTGCTCAAGTTCTTAATATCTTCAATTATGTATTCATGGTGTAAATTTGTTTTGTACAGTAATTTACAAATATTAACTTATATTTATATACATCGACTAGATGCAGCCATGACACGTTGGGTCACAACCACTATCACTATTTATTTCATTTCATGAACTGTGACATATCCGTTATGGCATTTTTCTTGCCTAATTAAAAATAATAAGTCTTTACTTCTATATTATCCTTACGTATTATAGAGAAGTTGTTAGATGGAAGCAGATTTCCACCTCACAATGATGATTAAACGTTTTGTATTCGAAAGGGAAGTAACTCTTTGCTCTTTGTTGTCTTCCTTGAGATAATGCACATTTTGGAAAGCAGTTATGTCCTTTGCCTTCGGCCAGCCGACATTGGGACAACCACATTCAATGGACGTTCCGCACAGCGACTACAATTAATTATGTCCTCATTACAAAGTAATTCTTTTTCAGTTGTAATTACATAATAAAAAATTATATTTGTTGATCTGTACAGAAGCGTTTTCAGACAATTTATTCTTCATATTTGTGTATTACCACTCACAAACACTACATTATATCAGAAGGAAAGAGACTTATTTTGCCATCTAATTTACATACATGTTTGTGGTGTGTACAAACACTATGTAAATTAGGTGGAAACGCTAAAAAAGAAGTAAGAGATGGGTAACTTGTTCAGTTAATTACAGATTACGGCTAATTAGAACAACTAAAATAGCATAAATTTCAAACCCATATAACTTTCAAAATATTGATAATTTTATGAAAAATATTCTCAAATTCACTTGATCAAATATAAAAGGGATAATTAAGCAACGAAAAAACGCTTGCCTCTTTTTAGATGGGTAATTAAAAAAGTGAAAGGAAAGAGGTTAAAGCCAATCATACTTTTTAGTGTGGACATTAACACTTTATTGATTACTAGCGGAACCCGTCGCCCGGCGTTGCACGGGAGAAAGTACTACCTATTGCATAAAAAAGAAACGGCCTATTGTTCTTCCCCCCTCTACCGTGTTGGTGAATGTTTGAAATTAATAAAAATAAAGTGGTAGAGTAGAATGGGATCGAACGCTGAAATTGGCGATCATGAAACCTCCCTTCTTAACGACTGCGTCACGGTTTCGAGATAAAAATGCATGTGAAAATAGGCGAATTAAGCTAAGCTTGTTTATTGGGAGCTTCTGCCGACAAATATAAAGTTTAAAAAAATGACACGGTTTAGGTCATTTATTTGGGCAAGTTTTGGGCGTGTTAAAGGTGTATGATTTTGAAATTGTAAATGTATCGGGTTCTACGAGTATGTTGGCGCTTATTGAATTAAATAGGATGTCGATTCGATCAAGAAATTGTAGCTGCTATGTTGAATGAATAAATGTTGCAGGAACTGTGTTCGTTAATTTCATTCGCTTAATTCCGGAATGAATATAAATATAAAAGTCATAGGTAGAATTTGAAATAACGTAATCTGATATTCGCAGAAAATCATCGGAGTGAACGGGAGCGGTCATTAAGTCTTTGCGTATTGCTTTATATTATGTAGTAAATTAATACCAAGCAAATACTAAATAAGAACAGAGTTTTTTGTGAAAATTAAACTGTGTTTATTAGTTCCCGGTGTCGATGAGTAGAGTGACAGTACAGAATTGTTAGGGAGAAAAGTTTTTGCTACCACCTATATGGAGTTGGTTTTTCGGAGAGACATCGATGGTGGGCCAAATGTAATATTTAGTGTTAGGTAGAAAAAAATAACAAATTTACTAAAACACGCTCGAGTAAATAAGTGTAGTATAGTTGTGAGTTTAGTAGCCTGTGATGCATGTGGTTATTTTCCTATACTCCGAGAAGGTACAGGGGAAAATCGTCTCTACTTTATATATTAGATATGTGTATTATCCTCCATATTTTCCTTTGAACCTGATAGCAGTGTTGCAGAGTCGGAGGTTTTGGAAGGCGTCAGATTTTTTAATCCCCGAAGAATCAATAGTATGAATATTTGAAGACTTTAAAATAAAGAGTCAATTCGGAATCCTAGTAGTCGGACGTTACACCTTCCAACTCCGCAACCCTGTTCGATATCGCTGAAAAGATTTGACACCAGGTGAAAAGACTTCTTTTTTGTTTTAATTATGGACGATCATTTTGGCCTTTTCTTTTCTATGCTTGGTACATGTTAGCTTAATACTATCTGCCTATAATGTACTTACATATATGTTGGTTATGCATACATATTAATACACTTATTTTTACCTACACGTGCATAGCTATAGTTTAACATCGTGTAATAGAACTATTATCTAAAAAATTACTTCCCTACATTCGTTTATATAGCTTCATTTTTCATACAATATGCAATAGCACATGTGATACCCTGTCCCCATCAGCTGCCAACCAGGGAGGGGTGGTAACAGTTTCGGAAGCTAAGGCAGTACACTCACTCCTGGCACGACTAGCGGCTTTTGCCACCGGACAAGGTATAAAAACAATGTTTATTCATTTTTGCAGATATGTATTATCTCATTGAAATGCGTTTACTCTTGGTCGATAATGACATTACACGTCATCAACAATGATTCTTTGATTTCACGTAAACAAGGGAGAATGGTAACTTGCCACGGGTTTGCATATGTTTTGACCAAATTCAGCTTGTATTAACCTGCATTATTATTACTAGCGGAACTCGTAGAAAATTCTGTCTTCAAATTCTTCGTAAAAATAATTGTCAGCTACTTTATTTATGGTAACAATCTAAATCTTAAAAATAACATCACTCTTAAAAAAGCTATATGCTTTTTATAAAGTACTAAGCTTCAGAAATTTGAACACAATCAGATTATTAGTTTACAAATTACAGTTATTTTCAGTGAAGCTACTGTTGCAAATTTTCAAAACAATAAAACAAAACTGAATTTTTTGTGTTGATAAAGCATTGCTTCCTGATGGGAAAAAATACTGTTTAAGTAAAGCAACGGCTTGATAAGTGTTATTCAGACTGCCCCCATCAGAAACAACAGTTAAGACGTGGTATGTCCATACAGACAAAAATGATGTTGAATGCTCAGGTCACCCAAATTCAGCAGTTGTCCCAGAAAACATTAAAAAAGTCCACAAACTAGCTTTGGCCAATTGTAAGTTAAAGTTGCATGAGATAGCCAAGGGCAGTGTATTCACCACAATTTGGAATGAACCTTTCTCAATGAGAAAGTTGTGTTCAAAGTGGGTGCCACCTTTGCTCAGTCGATCAAACAACAAACTGTCAACGATTCAGAATGTTGTTTGCAACTGTTTCAACGCAACAAAAAGGAGTTTTTGCACCAATATGTGACAATGGATGAAACATGGATCCACTACTTATTTCCAAAGTTAAATCGACAGTCAGCTGAGTGGACAATAGCAGATGAAAGCCGTCCAAAGGATGCAAACATCAGCAGGCAAGGGTTTGGCCTCCATATTTTGAGACACGCAAGGTATTTTGTTCAGAGATTACCTCGAGAAAGGTGGAACCAGCAATAGCGAATATATAGCATCATTGGTACACTTGAAAGAAGAAATCACCCCCAAAACGGCCACAAAAGAAGAAAAAGTGCTCTTTCACAAAGACAATGCACCATGTCACAGTCAATCGTAACAATGGCAAAACTGCATCAACTGCACTTGGAATTGCTTCTGCACCCAGCTTTTTCTCCAGATCTGGGCCCCAGTGACTCCTGACTGTTTACAGACCATAAAAGAATGTTCCATGGTGAGAGATTTGGCTCAAGTGAAGTAATATCAGAAACTTAAGAATATTTTGTGACCAAAGACAAATCATTCTACAAAATAGGCATAGAGTTGTTAAAAGTGTTGAACTTAGTGTATAACCCTAGAAGGAGACTATGTTGATGAATAAAGTCGAATTTTGTCTAAAATTTGTTGTTCTATAAGTTAGGTCTGGGACTGATTGAGTGATGTGTTATTGTTGTTTTAATCTATAAATGATTGGATGTAAATGGCTACGAAAACTTTCAATTGAGGATTGGCTAAGAATTTTAAAGTCAGAAATGACTATTCGAGTTTCAATGCTTCCAATTTCTATTATTCGAATTACTGTTCTCATCTTGGATGTTATTTTCACAACGTTTTGGCCTATGTAACTTCTGACCTTCTTTAACTGTACCTTGTTGAACTCGGGAATTTTGAACAAAACCCTTTATTTAATCTGCGGGGGGTAGCTTGCTCTTGTTTCGTCAGCCATTACTGGGTAGAAGTCTTAAGTAATTTGTAATTGTATCAAGGTGATCCATAGTATCCATGGATCGCCTTGAATTGTATTCTTAGTATCGCCTGCACCGAATTACTTAAGACTTCTACCCGGTCATGGCTGATAGAACAAGAGCAAGCTACCTCAACGACATTATGAGTCTTCTCAAGCCCACTCTACTAAAAAGGTCTCCCGACAGAGAAATGCAAGATTTTACACCATTCAACCTTTTCGCTTTCTTTTACTCTTTAAAGTGAATAACATGTGCATTTTCTTATTATCGATACAATTATACTCTTTGCTTAGGACTCATTTCTGTGTACCCTTTGTGTATTACAAGTCTTTCTTGCCATCTTTATATATGTCCTAGACAAACTGTTAATAAACTAAATCGTTCTTTGCTTTGCGACATTCAACTGTATTACCAACAACAATGCACAACGAATAATGGTGGCCTCCATGCGCAGAGAATAGTTTTATATTCTCCACACGTGTGTCGGTAAAAATGATAAAAGAGAGTATTAAAACATTCCACTGATATTTATTTGACTGATACAAGAAAACCAAATGACTCGAACAAAATCAAGTTCAAATTCAAGGATGATAAATAAAGAGGGGAGAATCTGATCTGAAATAGTAGAGCGTGAACTATAAGACAGACAGACATTTGATAGATTATAATAAATTTACTTAGTTGACTATGTTTTTTCTCTCCAAATACTTAACAGGTAGTTTGAATATTGTTTTTCTGTTCAGTTAGTCCGTTTTACAACAAATCAACCTCTTTCAGGTTATTTAATATTGAAACCCGTTATAAACGATTCATTGTATACGATTATTAGAATACAAGTTGCTATGATGTTTTTTTGGTTTTTTTTAAATCATTTCCTTTCTTGTTTATAGGTGATGCAGTTTGTCATAAGAAGTCCACACCTTTTGGGTACTTTGACTTCAGAAAAATAAAAATTATAATTTCCTTTAATTTCAGGGTAAGCGTATAAGCATTTGGGTAAAATGCTTGACTGTTGATCACAGTTTGATGATTAAGCGATCAGATAGTCAGATTTTGAATCTCAGTGTGAAAACACTCACTACATCTAGCTACAATGAAGAGCTGTGATATGATGAAACAGCTGTCTGTGAATGGCATATATATATATATATATATATTGGGTTGGTGCATAATTATCATGGCTTTTTTTTTTTCAACAAATTTTATTTAACAAAAACAATAAACTGGTGATTTGTTTAGTTTGTTTGATAAAAAATAATCCTTTCTTTTCAGAATGCGTATTGAAAATTGGATTCACATTCGTCATATTATGCTCTACTACTTTGAGAAGCGGAGTCATTTCGCGATCTCAATGAACATTTTTGGTGAAGGAACAATCTGCAAAGGCCAAGTTGAAAGATGGTTCAGGAAGTTCAAATCAGGTGATACAAGTTGAGCAGATGAAGAAAGAAGAGGTCGACCATCAAATTTTAACGACAGGTAGTTTTGGTTGCCGTGGAAGAGGATGAAGAAAGTTTTACAAAGAGAATGCTGACCAAATATTTCAATGTGGACCATTTGATCGTTGTGCGTTGTCTAAATAAAACTGAAAAAATTATGGAAATTGGCTGAGTGGCTCCCCACAAACAAAACATTATTGTTTGGAATTAAATTTGTTAAAAAAAAAAAAAAAAAAAAAAAAAGGGAATAATTATACACAAACTTAATATGTAGAACTCGAACACTATTTTCACTATAGTATTGTTTTTGATTGCCTTTTAGTACTTTGATGTACAACCATCTTGCAGTTATTAAAAAGTTCCAAGCAGTGTTACAGAGTAGGAGGTTTTGGAAGGAGTCAGAGTCAAAGTCGTAAGAATGCTAGGAGTCTGAGTCGGATTTTTTTTTTTTTTTTTTTTTTTTTTTTTTTAACGCCGAACAATTAATCTAAATATTAGAAGATTTTAAAATAAGGAATCAGAGTTGGATATTTGTGAATTCTAGGAGTCAAGTCAAAGTCTGACCTTATGCCTTCTGACTTCGCAACCTTGGTTCCATATGAGTTTGAAAAATTTGAATCGCACCTGCTAGTAAAAACATAAATCTCTTTCTCGCAAATTTCACATTTTCGAAAAACCTAAACTGATTAGATACCTGGTTTATGGAGAAATTCACCATAGCAGGTGGTGGATGAGAGCATTGCCGTTCATGGCAAGGGATTACATACAATCAATATTAGACAAACTTCTAAGAAATACTACCAACAAGATAGTCAGGTTTCTCCCCCTTTACGTCCGATGAGAGGAGGTACAGATAGAGATGTAATTAATTTATGCTCCTTTCCTCAGGTGTGCATCATCACTTTATACTAATCATGTGACATATCCTACATGTTCTGAGCAGGGTTGCGGAGTCTGAATCAGAATAAATCTACCATTTCTTTTTAATTGAATTTAAATTGTGTATATTAAAATAAAAACTTTAAATTTATGGACTCCACACCCTATCATGTAGAAGGAGCGCTGGCAGATTCCCCAGAGACAGGGCTATCAACGATGTCATCCAACGGGCCATAGAAATCGCTGGCTTCTCATCTATCCTTGAACCAGTTGGCCTCGACAAAGGGGATGGCAAATGGCCCGATGGCTTTCCCTTCTCATATGGTGAATTACTAATTTGGGATGCGACTTGTCAACACTTTTGCACCCTTAAAGCAATCGTCAACAAACCTTGGACATGCAGCAGCAGCAGCGGAAAACCATAAGCGATCAAAACACGCCGGTCTTCGCGACAGATTTGTATACCAACCAATCATTGCGGGAATAAGTAGAGCGATTGGTCTCGCCACGATCTATTAATGACATGGCATACTGGAGACTGTTGCAAATTGATTTGGTTCTACAAGCGCCTCTTCATCACCATTATTCAAGAGAACGCTTCGAGCCTGCTCTCGGCCTACCAACCCAACAGGACAGTCAATTGTACTTCCTAATGTCCTGAATACAGGCTTTTTTAGATTTGGCAGTTAAAAAAGATTAAGAATAGTGCAGAAACAAAGTAAATGTTTACATGAACTTTTAAATTTAAATCTAATATTCATATTTTGTCAAATGTTGATTTATGTATTTACAGAATACATTTTCATTTTTTTACCCATTAACAGAGGCCTTAAATAGAATATGTCCATATTCTTTAAAATAAAAATTCTATATATATATATATATAAATGAATAAATAAGAAAGTTTTCTCCACCTATCATAACAGTTTATGCTTATTTAATTCTATCATACAACATAACATTTTGAAATACTATATATATATATAGTAATCTGAAAACATCTACAAACAGCTTTAGGTATTTCTAATTTGCATATTTATTTTTTTAAGTTTCTACACTTTGATCTTAGCCCAAAAAGTCCCTATTTACTTGCCTCCCCACAAGGGCAGAGTTAGACACAAGGTCGGTTTTTAATTTGGGAAAATCCAGCTCCCTGGATTGGGACAAAAATTTTAATTGCCTCGATCTAGAAGCATTTCTTAACTGACTGAGGACAGAAAAGATAAAGTGTAGTATCAGAACAGATATTACAAAAGGCCAAATGTAAAAATAAAAAAGTAAAACCTTGCATTTTTTTTTTATTACTGTGAAAAAAAAAAAAAAAAAAAAAAAAAAAACGGAAAAAAAACTGATAAATTAAAAAAAAAATAGTAAATTGGAAAAAAGAAATGCTCATAGTGCACGGTAAAACTGGAACAAGTGAATAATCAGGAAAAAGCGTCGCAAGGCAAGAACATAGAAAAGGGACAAGCATAATAAATATATGTCCTATGTGGAAGATGAATTAGTTCAGTTGTCAGTGGTTCAATTATTGAACAGAACCCATGACTAGAAACATGTGTTATTGTAATTTTTATATTACTAGTTATTGGCTGTATGAGTAAGAGACAATCCTGTGTGGAAGATGATCACCCACTTTCCAACCAGATAGTGGTATAATTATGTAACTGTTTTACTTACAAATAGGCTATATTGCCGGTCCCGGCAAAATAACGATTCCTGCGTTATTTTGCCGTGACCGGCAATATAACGATTCCTGCGTTATTTTGCCGGTTCATGTATATTTAACTAAATTGTTAAACATACAGTGACGCCCGGCACAATAATGAGTCTTACGTTATTTTGCCGGCTCGTGTTTATTTCACTATAAATTACTTTTTTTTTTTATTATTTAAATTATTTTTTTTGTATTATTTAAAACTTTATCAAACGAAATTTCATTTATAATTTAAAACTTTGCCTGATTGTTTTTTTTTTGTTTTTTTTTTATTTAAAACTTTGCCTGATTGATTTTTTTTGTTTGTTTTTAATTAATCTTTGCCTGATTGATTTTTTGTATAATTTAAAACTTTATTAAGCGACAATATATTTTAAAATAACGATAAAATTAATTTTTACTTCCGGTTGATTCGATTAGGAGTGAACTCTTCAAAATTACGACTTATTTTATGATTTCATTGAAAGAACATTTTAAAATAGAAACTGTTTAAATCCAGTGATTTTCTTTATATTTTAACATTATCAAAGTTTTTCTTCATAAAGAAAATCAGAATTTTACATTAAAATCCTTCCTTTGTAAAGCACATTTTTAACAAGTAAATGTTACCAAAGGCAACATAAATTATTCTTCTACCTGTATAAGTTTATTTATTTATTTGATTGTTTATTTTTATAAAAAAAAATCATTTATCAAAATAAATAATAAAATAAACAAATAAACTTATACAGGTAGGTAAAATAATAATTTATGTTGCTTTTGGTAACATTTATTTGTTGCTTATTTTTTCTTTATATATAACTTAAGGAAAATTTCAATTACTTAAATCGAGAGCAGACTTAGTAATGTTGGGAAAATTCATCAACATTAATTCTATTATGAAAAGTAAGCAGATATTTCTTTAACCGACACAATAGGGCAGGTCGATTTTTTTTTATTTCTTTAACCGACACAACTGATGATGAAAACAAATTGTTTTTAAATATTTGCCCTTATTTATTTAATTACCTTTTCTTTCGCAAGGCCATAACAATTAGATTTTTAAAAATAATGAACCGGCATAATAACGATCCCTTTACATTAGTAAATAATTATTGTGCCGGGCGTCACTATATGTTTAACAATTTAGTTAAATATACATGAACCGGCAAAATAACGATTCCTGCGTTATTTTGCCGGGACCGGCAATATAACGCAGGAATCGTTATTTTGCCGGGACCGGCAATATAGCCTCTTCCTTTTACTTAACTATTAGTTGTAACCATGTTCTTGTTTTTAGGGGGGGGAGGGGGGCATTCGGACTTAGTGTCTAGATGGCAGTGCTAGGGTTACAAATTTTATCCAATCTTTTTTTTTTCTTTCCAGTATATTACGGAGGAAATATATACAAGATCTTACAGTGAAGCATTGAAACTAACCTGCCGCAACGTTGTTTAAATAAACATTTTAGTGCAGTGTAATGCTTTAAAAAATTGTTTTGTTCTTCGGTTACACAATTTATTTACATTAATAGCGTTGTTACTGTCATACAGACACTAGTGTAGTTACTTAAAAGAAATGAAATCTATTGAAATACCTCACAATCTGTATGATACAATGTGCCAGTTTAAAAAAACTTTGAAATTTACACATTTAAAATTCATGACTTAAAGTAAAGAGATACTGTTACGTCTGGATGTTTATACGTTTCCGTTAAATTACAACTCAGAAAAATGAAGGAAGTACGAAGTGGAACCGTTAACAGATTTATTTAACAAACACACTGATTAAGTTGGAATGTAGAAAAATCGCTGAACGCGACATGCATGTTTGATTGTGAGACCGTTCTGTTTACTTTTGACTGTCCGCAGATGACTTCTTTAATCCAAGGACGATAACTCTTACTTTTTCATTCAAGGGAAATAACTCGATTTTGTTTTGTTAGGTTGCCCTAACAGATACATAAAATCTGACTGCATAATCAAAAAGAGTACATAATTTTACATGAGTACAAAGTTTCAGAAGATGTACATATTTTGGCCCCCTTTATTTAAGGATTATTGAAGCAAAATGTCCAATGAAAAACACAAATTTCAGCACTTTAAATTCTTATAACTTACATATAGTGTATATCGTCGGGTCCTGTTGCTGTATCATCGGATTTTTTGAGTCTTTCAGTTCAGTAAGAGTAAATGTAAACTTGTGATTTTCTGTATTGTTTGATGTGAAGTTTAGTTTTTGCCTCTCAGCAATACTCCTCAGTTTTTGAAATGTAAGATCACAGTTTACTCGAGGAATCGTTTTAGAAGTCTTCTGCCAACAGGTTGGCAATAGTCTCCCTTTCTGTACATTTTTCTCCATTTAGTTTTTTTTAATGAAATTTGGATGTAGTCATTTTTCCATTCATATTCTATATTTTCTTATTTGTGCGTTGGTATTTATTTAGGAAATACATTGTTTCCAGGCTTCTTTCTTGCTTTTTTTTTTAAATAATGCACACGGGTTTGTTGATATTTTTGGTTTGGTTGTTTTGTTTTATGGCATATCAACCCTTTTCGAGTTATTTAATGCCAAATCCGGTCATTTTGGTGAAAGTCTTTATGCTTCAAGTTCTTTATATGTTAAAGTATTCATTCATGGTGTTTGGTTTGGTTGTTTTGTTTTACGGCATATCAACCCTTTTCAGGTTATTTAATGCTGAATTTAGTCTTTTTGGTGAAAGTTTTTATACTTCAAGTACTTTATATGTTCAAATATTTGTTCATGGTGTTTGGTTGAGTGAAATAGTGGGAATGGGAGAAGGGAGGGAAATTGTTTTTTGTTTTGGATTTTGCAGAACATGATTGAGTTTTGCAAAGAAAAAGAAAAACAATAAAACATCAATGTTTGGTTGAGTCAGGAAGTCAATAACTTCAGACAGCCTGACCTGGTAGTGCCAGTAGGTTCTATTTGACCCATAGATGGGGCCCTTATAGGTACTACTACTCGGGATAGAGTGGACCTGGGAGCAATGGCAACTAAGGGACAACTTCACATTCCCCACAGCTCCCAAATCGAGGCCTCACCACTGGATGTCTTAAGGTCATTGATATTTTTGTGAATTGATTGTAGTAGGGTTAGTTTCAAATATTCTTTTTGCTTTTTCCATTTTTTGATGATTTCTTTACATTCTGTATTGAACCAGGGTTTTTGTTTTGTATGTGAGTTTGCTAAGGGTTTGGGGATTGCTTTTTTGTTTTTAAAACTTTGATTCACTCCAAACAAGGCATATTGCCACTGAGACGTCAGGGGCTACTGCAAATTAGGGGCAACCTAGGTAGAGAGTTGTGCAGCGAGATATTTGTTCACATTACATTTTAATTTTTACATGTTGATACAGTCTGGGAAACAGTGAGCAGAGAGGGAATTCCCAAGGCGAGCAGTACAAGGACAAAAGTTATTAGAATAGAAAGCTTTCCGGCATCTAGAGACCCCTGCAATGAAGGAGTGGGATTTTGCTGATTGTCGGGTTGGTCGGGGGTATTTACATCGAGGAAACATCAATGCAGCAAGTTTGTCGGAGCACATTTCATAAAAGTACTTGTAAAACAAGCACATGAATGCAACATTGCAGCAATGGGACTATCTGCATTAATATATTTGTGAATTTGGTGCATGTCTAGTGCTTCGGCCATACGGAAAAATTATTTATTTATGAAAACAATATTATGTACTTACTCAGTGGTATTTTATTGTTCAATGTTGAAAACAGTAGGAAAAATTATCAGGTAGAACTTTAATTACAAGTATTTTCCCATTTTACGTATCACTTCGATGAATATGCCCCCATCTTGTTTCGTTGGACACAAATCAAGGGCATTTCGCGTTATTATCTGCCCTTGCAAATTATCTGCCCTTGATTTGTGTCCAACGAAACAAGATGGAGGCATACTCATCGAAGCGATACGTAAAATGGGAAAATACTTGTAATTAAAGTTCTAGTGGATAATTTTTCCTACTTTTTTCAACATTGAACAATAAAATACCACTGAGTAAGTACATATTGTTTTCATAAATAAATAAGTTTTCCGTATAGCTGAAGCATTGAACAAGCACCGTGAATTTTGTTATTGGGTTTAGTTCTTTGAGTATTTATTTTTAATTAGGGATGTACAGAGGTCTTTAAATTATGGCCAGTTGGCTTTGTGTATTTGCCACCAAGGTATTTTCTCTTCTGTTATTGATTTATTTGTGTCTATGAATATAGGTGTGTGATCATTTCCACATTGGTCATCATGGGTTCTCCAAATAAAGTCCATGAAGATTGAGGGATGGCAGATAGATAGATCGATGGCTGACATTGAACCTATTCCTGGCTGTATGTAAGTGTAGGATTTCTTATTTAGCATACATAGATCTGTTGTTTCACGTATGCTCTCTATGATTTTACCAGCTGTGTTGGAATCGTTACAGCCTCAGATTTCACTATAGGCATTGATGTCTGCCACTAATAGGAAGGGTGGCTGAAATAGGTTTATCAGATTGTTTAAGTCATCTTTCTTTAATTTATATTTTGATAGAACATATTGAGCATATAGTTATTGTGTGGTGAAGTGTAGCTTTTACTGCTATTGGCCATAGGTGAGTGTTTATAATCGAAGTACCTCATGAGGTATTGGTTTTTTAATAAGGATTAAAGAGCCATCTATTGATCTATTGATTTTGTTATATATGTCGTATCCCTTAAAAGATACATTGTCTGATCCCTCGAGGTATGTTTCATGAAGGCAAACTATATTTAAGTTATTGTCCATCATAAGATGGCCAATTTATTCATAGTTTGCCTTAATACTTTGGTAGTTCCATTGCAAGATATTTGTAATGTTCTTTTGGGTAGCCAGGTCGGGAAAAAGAAAAAAAAAAAAAAAAAAAAAAAAAAAGGAAGAGGGGTCAAACTTCTTTCTTGTTTGAGTTTTTTTTTCATATTTGGGATCTAATTCTGTTTCCATCATTTCCAGGGTCTCAAATCCTTTTTTTGTTGAAGTATTTTTTGTTCTTGAGGTTCATTTTGATATACTTTTGCCATGACCCGGTCCATTGGTTGAGGGTTCTTTTCTGGCTTCCTTACTGGGTGATTTTTGTGGTGCCTTAGCCGTTGAGGCCATTTCATAAGGGGGGGGGGGGGGGGGGTTCTATTAGTTTTCCTTTTTTGGTTTTGTTTGTGTCTTTTGGTTGATTGTATCTTTGGTATTTGAGTTTTCTTTGGGAACTTGTTTGTTTTCAGTGATTGTTCTAATAAGAGTTTTCAGTTCTTGGATTAGTGTTCTCATCTCGTTTATAATTTGAATAGTTACTTCAGGTTTTATTCTGGTTTGGTTGTACATTTGGTGTCCTTGTTGGTTGGTGTTTGGTATGTATTGGTATGAGTAAAGTAAAGCTTTTTGACTAGGGAGTGACCTCAAAAGGTCAATTTAACATAGCCTATGTGAACTGCTTCTATTATAAGTGCCCTTGTTAAATTTTATGACAATAGGTGTTTTTTTTCTTTTAACATGAATGAAGTGAGTACCAATAAACACTCGGCCCAAGTGTGTGCGTAGGCATTGTAACCATTGAATTATCTCTTGATATCAAACACTTATTAAAGAAAAAAAAACAAAAAAACATCTTTTCACTAAAGAATCACCTCTTTTCACCAATTTTGACTCAGGAAACAATTCAGAGGCACTCTTTGTTACATAGTTATCAGAGTTCAGGTATCCCAACTTTATATCGAACATTCTTTTGAATATCAAAACTTAAAGCCAAAACAAAACACCCAGACTTATGTATCTTAGTATAAAAAGGCTTAAAACAAGAAAAAGAGGGACGATACCTAAATAAGACCAAGAAAAGCGAAAAGCAAGTAAGCAAAAAGCAAAAAAAAATTAATTTTTTTTTTTTTATAAATCAAGCAGTAGAACACAAAAAGCAAATAATTTTTTTTAAATAATGAAGGGGAAGGGGGGAAACAAGATAAACCAATCACCTCTGCTTTCCGCCTTAAATGTCTTTCACGTTGAATAATCTGAACCAAAAAAATAAATATTAAAATTAGTTGAGAAAAAAAATAAGTATAAGGAGAAAAATAAACTGCAAGTATTTATTTGGATATTTTGTAAAAAAAAATGTAAGATGGTAAAAAGATTTTTTGAAGTGAATATATATATATATATATATATATATATATATATATATTGGTTTCAAAACAGTGATAAATTTATTTGATTCTTCAAAAAATCCTAAATGCTATTATAACTATATAACAAGTATAATAAATATTAACTGCATATTTATAAGTATTTTACAACCTATATATAAAAAAAAAAATCTTTTTATTCATGACTGTTAGAAATCTAGATTTTTGACAAAAATGTCCCATGTAATTCTCTGAATTTTCAAATCACTTTTCTAGAAGCGTTTTACTGATGGTACAAAAACAAATTCATAAAAAATCAAATTTTAAACAGACAACTACAATTTGATTGATGAAAGAGAGATAGATATAGATAGAGAGAGAGAGAGAGAGAGAGACAGTGCTCCGAGATGTGGAAAGGTCAAATCGATTGCGGCCTGACAGCTCTCAACAGCAGGGTGTGTGGGTCGGTGAATAACCTACCACAAATGACTTTTGTTCTTTTTTCTCTTTCTTTTTGTTGATCCTTTTCTTCTTTCTTTTTGTTGATCCTTTTCTTTCTCTCTTTCTGGTTGCCACAAGAGAGAAGTGCTACAGTTGAAAACCCCTTATAAAAACAAAACGCATTTCTGCCCAATGCCCCCGATTTGAGTTTTGTGATTTTTTAAATGAAATGATGAAAATAAATTCTATTTTTATACAAAATGTTTGTCCACTTTTTTATCAAGTGTTCAATTTCTAGTTGCTAGGCTTCCTTTTCCCAAAATGTAGATAATTCTCTGCAGAGAATTAACGATTAACCTTAATGCGACTGATTATTACCTGTTAGAATAGGCAGCAGATCAAACGCTTTTGAAGATCTAAAGACAACGTCGGCTCAGGACGATAATCAAATGCTACTCTAAATGAGGATGTGACTATCGTACTCCAGGATCTTGTGGCGCCGTGCCAAGATAAGTTTCCAGCCTGAAATATGTCTGTTGGCGCACCCACATCAAGATATACCCTAAAGCAACAATAGTTTCAGACAGATAGAGAGACAGATATAAAGATAGAGAGACAGAGAAAACAGTGTACGAGATGGCGGCATGAAAAAATGAATTCATTTGTTCAATTGAAGTTTGAGATAAAGGGTGGTTTGGGTTGATTTTTGTTTTATGGCAAATCAACCTTTGTTTCCAAAGTTAAAGATATAATAATAATAATAATAATAGGTATCTCAAATAAAAGTTGTTTTTTATTTTGTTCCAGTGACAATAGCCATGACATTATCAGTAGGTATCCTAAAGTAAAATTTCATTATATCTAAAAACTATTAATGTGATCACATAGATCTTTGCAAAACAAACAATGGTATAAAATTTATTAGTCACCGAATTATGATCAAAGTCTGTTAAAAATTAGGAAATTTGTTGACTAGTGTGCTATTGGTTCATAAGGCAATTTTCAGTGTATAATTAAAAAATGCAGGCTTCAAACAAGTGAAAAATCCTTACAAATGTAATGACATCTTGTGGTAAATGAAAATTAATCATAATGGAAGCAACAAGTGATCAAACCAGCCTAAACATTGTGCAAAATCACATTTTTCATGGAAAAAAATGCACAACGTTGACTGATCGTATAAAATTTCAACAGCTAAAACATTGATTCTTAATATGATTTATAGCAGAGATAAAAATATATTTTTCTTTAAATAGTACATCAATAAAAAAAATTTAAAAACTCAGAAGATTTAGATCATATAAAAACAGATCGAAGCACAATTTTTTAATAGAGTAAAAATCTCCATAATATTTCAGTCACTAAAGTTTTCAAATTGGATTTTTTTTACTGAAAGACAACTTTAAACGCTATATTAAGACCACCATATTGAGTGGCACTTTTTATTTAAGATTGAACTATCTTTATACGCATAGTTTTACACAATATCACGCACACAAAATAAACAAACATTTATTTTTCATGTAAAAAATAAATCGGCCATCACTGAAAATATTAACCTAACTTTAAATAATCTGAAAAAAAAAAAAACAAACAAAAACTATTAATGACATGAAAAATAATTGTATTTATAAATAGAAAAGAATAAATTTTGTCTACATTTAAATTTTATCAAAATAACCCCCCAAAAATTGCATGTTGCAATTGAAGTGAATTTCACTATATTTACCCATTTTTACACACTAAACTAGGATGGTTTATGCCTGGTCTCATTTCAACAGAACAGATATTACACTGCCCAACCTAAATTGAGCATTAAAAGATAGTACAATCATACAATTAATAGAAATGATGATATAGTTCAGCTTCAGACAGACAGATACTAAATCTCCATTAGTAAGAGATTACATTAATTTTCTGTCTCATTAATTTTCGCATATTCATTTGCAATGTGGTCAATGAATTAATAAGAGTTTTTTTTTCTCTACTTCAGATTCAACGTATCAAGAATTAAGCATTTTATGGAAATAACAAATATTGTATTGGATTAGTAAAGTTAATTAAATTCATATGAATCAGCACGGTACAACTTTGTTGACCGGCTTGATTCTGCTGTTGGCATTTTTGCAGGAGGGACCACGTAATGGTTGCTAACCTCCCCAAGTGAAAGTGATTCTATGGAACCGACTGGATTCGAACTTGGCACACCCAGGTCATCAGTCTGCGTTGTTATCCACTTAAAATGTTGACTGAATTCTTTTTATCATATTGTCAGATATTTTTCTCTGCATGTTATCACATCAGATTTATTGCATCCAAAACGGGGTGTATTGCATACTGAAATATCTTTGACAAGGTTTTCAAAGTTAGTCTCATTGGAGTAAGAAATGAACAAAGTCAAAAATCAAATAATAAAAAACTGCGATCAAGCGAGAGAGAGAGAGAGAGAGAGAGAGAGAGAGAGAGAGCCAGACACACCGAGAGAGAGAGAGCCAGACATAGACACAACGATAGAGAGAGAGAGAGAGCCAGACACAGACAACGATAGAGAGAGCCAGACACAGACAACGATAGAGAGAGAGAGAGCCAGACACAGACACAACGATAGAGAGAGAGAGAGAGAGAGCCAGACACAGACACAACAATAGAGAGAGAGAGCCAGACACAGACACAACGATAGAGAGAGAGCCAGACACAGACACAACGATAGAGAGCGAGAGAGCCAGACACAGAGAGCCAGAGCGAGAGAGCCAGAGCGAGAGAGCCAGAGCGAGACACAGAGAGCGAGACACAGAGAGCGAGACAGAGAGAGAGCCAGAGAGAGAGAGAGCCAGACACAAACAAGAGAGAGACACAGAGAGACCGAGACACGGACAGACACAGAGAGACCGAGACACGGACAGACACAGAGAGAC
Organism: Sepiola atlantica; assembly: GCA_963556195.1. Taxonomy (NCBI): domain Eukaryota; kingdom Metazoa; phylum Mollusca; class Cephalopoda; order Sepiida; family Sepiolidae; genus Sepiola; species Sepiola atlantica. The sequence goes on from OY744518.1 coordinate 183,447,341, forward strand.
CGAGACACGGACAGACACAGAGAGACCGAGACACGGACAGACACAGAGAGACCGAGACACGGACAGACACAGAGAGACCGAGACACGGACAGACACAGAGAGACCGAGACACGGACAGACACAGAGAGACCGAGACACGGACAGACACAGAGAGACCGAGACACTGACAGACACAGAGAGACCGAGACACGGACAGACACAGAGAGACCGAGACACGGACAGACACAGAGAGACCGAGACACGGACAGACACAGAGAGACTGAAACATGGGCATTAGAAGCAATGAATTTATTTGTTCAACTAAATTGAAATTGAAGAGATAAAGTTTGAGAGAAGAGGGAGGTTTAGTTTTTGTAATAATATTCCGGTGCATATGGCCGAAATAGATTTGATAGAGCGTCACAGTATTCATTAGGCTAATCAAAAACCGAGAGGCAAAGAGAAAGAAGAGGAGGAAGAGAGTAGTAGATGGAGAGAGGAAGGAGGAGGGATGTAAAGCGATACCCACCCTGCCACTAAAACCGGTGGAGTTGATGAGGGAATGTAACGGTGTTGTGCAAGCTGGAGAATAGCCAACATTTATCCGCCCGAAAGGAGACAGGATTTCATTCAGTGAACTCGTACTGGTCGAGCGATTCTGAAGAGGCTCGCCATTAGAAGGCGCTGTTGCTGCAAAAATAAACAGAACAAAAAGACAAATGGATAAGAACAATTTCACAATAATGCTTAACGTTTAAACAATATTCTTTGCCTGATTATTTGAAAAAAAAAAAAAAAAAAAAAATGAAAAATTATTAGATATAACATTTAACGACAACATAAGCCAAACTCGTCTAGAATTTTTATTAATAAAATAATCAAACTTAATTTTACACCTGCATAATACCCAGGGATGCGAGTGGTCAAGGGCACCAAAAATTTGAAATGGAGATTAATTTCCCAACCTGGGAACCACGGCCTCCCACCAATTTTCCAACCTAAGAGGTCATATCCCCCATCCCCATTCACAACTTACTGGGCACGTGCATGTGAAATTTAACGTAGAATGATCTATTTCCACGCCATTTTTTAAAATAGGATTTGCAATATGAAATTTAAAAAAAAAAAAAACTCAGTGCGGTGGATTTTTCTTAAAAGAAAACAAAAAAAAAAACTTTTTAAATTAAAAAAAAAATACTTGTTAATGCTGCGTTTCTGTAAAACGGTAAATCAAAACAAATTCCGTTTTTCTTTATTGCAAATCTTAAAAACACCAATAAAAATTATTTAAACCTCGTTTTAAATACATTCTTCGATGAGATATCCTTTGTTTAATTTTATTTTATGAAACAAAAAAAAATCTGTTTTTAAATAATGAATTTCGTTTTTATACATTCTAATATATTCTAGCTATTTTATGGATTTAACCGATAATTGCACTTAGTGACCCTGGATAGAATTGAAGAAAAATTTAAATGGTGTCTTTAGATTCGTTGAAAAAGTTAACCTTTATTGAAACTTATTCGAATGTTCTGTTAACATAGCAAAAAAAACAAGAAGATTTAAACAAAGAATACACTGTCCTTACTCCTTAATCTTTACTATATTACTGCAGATGAAGTTATCACTGCCACAATCTGGACAACGTGGGTTATCCTGCTAAAAAACAATGTGCAATAACGGAAGCAAAGTAAAAAGCATCACATCCTGTGGCAGATTTAAACAAACCGCGCATGCGTGGTCCCCCTCTGTATGTGACTCGATGTGACGAGTGTAAAATGCAATAAATTTGGGCAATTTTTTAACTTCCTTGGACCCCCTGAGGGCGCAAACCAGAATTTTTCTGAGGTCAAGGATGCTCATTTTTATATCCAGAACAATTGCCTCTACATTTTGGCCAAGTTTCAGAAAAATTGAATGGATGGATCAAACGTTATGGGAGAAAAGGGTCATTTTTGGCCATTTTGGGGGCTTTTGACCCCCTGGGGGCGCGAACCAGATTTTTTCCAAGGTCAGCGATACTTATTTTCTATTAGGAACAATTGCCTTCACATTTTGGCCAGGTTTCAAAGAAATTGAATGGATGGATGGAAAGTTATGGAGCAAAAAATGCCTTTTGACCCCCTGGGGGGCTAACCAGATTTTTTTTCAAAATTGGAGAATGTCACTTTCTAACCTGACCAAAGTTACAACTTCATGCAAAATTTCAGAGAAATTCAATGGATGGTTGCGGAGAAAAATCCGGACGGACGGACAGACATGCCTCAAAACATAAGTCCCCCGATTTTACAAATCGAGGGACCAATAAAACAAGGAGCATTATTTGTGGGCCAAGAACTTCTTTTCGATAACCATGGTAGATATTTCCATTATGTGTAGGAATTGGATGAAGTCATAAGAGACACTTACCTGAGCAAGATTTGGATTCAGTCTTTGTCCTTTCAGGTGAAAAAAGACAGGAGACATCAACGGAGTCAAAAGTATCGTCTGAAAAGATGTAAGAACACAATTTTTTTTTTTTAAATAAATACTTAGAGAGGTATGAGAGAACATTTCAGGATGATATATAGATGCAACACTTTTACCTTTTTTGAACTAAATAAAGAAAAGAAAACACTGGCAAGATCTACTGTGATGGGTTGCACGATCATAAACTTCTAGACAATCTAACATTACTTTCTGGAGTCAGCATGACTCCCTGTTTTTATGAGGCACTTAATTCATTTCAAAAAGAAATAAGATTCTGTGTGGCCCAAAATACAAAAATTATGCAAGGGAGATAATCCTGAGACGTTTGTTTTTGAGAAGTAGTTTCTGTTTAACAGGGATGGTTTTTTTTTTGGTTTTTTTTTAAAAACATATTTCACCCCAAACAGGCCGCCATTGTACACGTAAGGGGTTACTGAGAATTAGGGTGTAGGTTTTGGGTGTCATCCTAAGTTGGGAGCAGTGTAGCGAGATGTCTGTTTACATTAGTTTTAAACCTCTGCATGTCGGTACAGTCGGGGAAACAGGGAGGGAGTTCCAGAGGCCGGCAGCACGAGGAAAGAAGCTATTGGAGTAGAAGGCTCTTCGGCATCTGGGGACCTCCACAGTGAATGGATGGTCATGCAAACAATTGTTATACAATTTATCCAACTCGATATGTTTCAAGTATGAACCTACACGCGTGCGTTCACTTCACTGGCCGCATTGTACCACACATCGTGCCGGTCCAAGGTTGTTGTTAGACTCGGTCAGCGCTGCAACAAAGAATTCTCATTCCAAGTAAGTCCACAAGTCGAGTTTATAAACAAGTAACAGGTTTATTTGTTGCAGGTTACAAATGAAATTCGTGTTCCTCAGGTTGAACAGCAGACTTGCAGAATGAGATTTTCGCCCGACTAAAAAAAAAGATAAGTCCAATCGACACAATCCTTTAGCTCAGAGCCCCAGTGGACCCATCTTGCCTGGAGAGGCACCCAGCTCCAACTGACTGCCTGCGTCATGCCCGAATGGTCGGGTCTCCACCCTCCCCATCTCCTGGGGTTTTTTGAACTCCAGTCTTTCTCACTGGTCACCATTCGACCACCCAAAGGCTGATCGCTGAAGATATTCACGAGAGATAACTGCCAGACAGTCTACTCAGGAGGGTTTATCATGGAGACAATCTAACATTACTTTCTGGAGTCAGCATGACTCCCTGTTTTTATGAGGCACTTATTTCATTTCAAAAAGAAATAAGATTCTGTGTTGCTCAAAATACAAAATCAGAGATATTTTCAAATTCTTCTGTGCCCCCTCCCCCTTTTCCTGAGCATCTATCATTTGCAACGTCTGCAATTCGTATGCACCACTAAAACATGCAGCCTACCGCAAGTTTACACAAGTAATCTTTTGATTTTTTCCCATTATATGGTTATTAGTATACATCTTCCTAGGCATTACCTCTTTATTTCAAAATAGGTGGGTAGCATACATCAACAAGAAATTCTCACAATTGGCTGTTAATTAGCAAACACTTACATTATTATATATGCTAGCAAAAATAGTCGACCGGAGGAAGGAGCCTATTTTTGATAGTAACATTAAAGACAGTGTCTTTCTAATCATACTGTCAAGTTTCATAACAATCTGTCAACAGAATAAAGGCATTTTAAGCATTTCAATTAAAAAAAACAAAAAAAAACAACAATTTTTGCTAATGCGTTACAGGACTTAACTCTTTAAGTTACCTAAAATATAAATTAGTTGAATATAAATATAATGAAAAAAGAAAAATGGAAAATGCTAACGACTCACCACTTCTGCTAGCAAAAATGCTGTCCAAGTTCAGCTTGCTTGGACTATCAGAAACAATTTCTTTCAAGATGTCCATTATTTCCAATTGGGATCGTTGGTCTAATGAAAGTGCAGGAGTCATGAACTCCTCCTGTTGTTCACTTTGAACACCTGCGGAAAGCACAAGGACCAATATCTGGAAATAAAAAGATTTCAAATCAGCAAGTTCTTGTAATGGAGACACCATCCGATGACGGATATGCGACAAGCTAAGATGTGACAGTTAAGAGTTACTTCCATTGAACTGCAGTGTTAAAAGTCATAGCAAATCACAGATGGCGGATAAACCCGTTTAATATTATATTGTGTTATTACCTATCTGACCAAGTAAAAACCATTTCAGGTTGGTTGGAACAAGTATTGTTAGAATGATGTCAGAGGCGTGAAACTAATAAACGCGATGCTTTCGAATTTGCCTAGAAATGTTCGCCTCCATAAAGCATCACACTCCTATGTACCCTTCCCCTTGTAGTGAAAGTAATTGAGATTAATCTAATTTATTCAATATGGAAATGAAAAACTTAAGAAAACATGTTAATCTTATATTTAAAACATGAAACCCAAGAGACCACTTTACTGTTGCAAAAACCTTTGTCTTTTAAACAAGAAAATGTGTTGGAAAATTTTCAAAATAAAAAGGCGGCTCACTTTTGCAATGTTCAGCTCATTATCACTGTCGAAATGGACTTGACCACAAAAGTCATAACTGTAATAATCTGAAAGAATAGTAACAAAAAAAGAAATAGGAATTTAAAAATTAAAAAACGAAGTATATAAATAAATGTATAGGCAATAAATATATGGAATTCTATATGGAAATCTTTTGACAGAAATATCAGGATCAGTGGCGTGCAGGGGGGGGGGGAGAGGGTCTAATCATTAAAACTATCCTTTCTCATATTTCTCAATACTAGGACCTATACTTGATTTTTTGGAGCATACAATCAATGAGTTGGCCCCAGGCATCAAACTTCTGCATGCCACTGACCAGGATCCACACGGATTTTATTTTAAATAGACTTGCACAGATCTTTGAAACAAATTGAACGACTCATCTAAGAAGTGTCCAGATATACGACCATTTTGAACTTTACTGAAAATTTTGATTTTTTTTTTAAAGAACATAATCATAATAATACAGATAGTAGCACTTTTGTTGTCCAACTGCTTGGCTGAGATCAAAGTGTAGTATCTGTTCCGATACTACACTTTTCTTTTTTTTTTTTCATGGAAATCGCTCCAAACAAGGTATGAAGCCACTTGATGTAAGGAGCTAAAAAAAAAAAAAAAATATTACTTCAAGGTCAAAAGATACCCAACGATTAGAGTTATATGGATAGATTCCGACCAAAAAAAAAAACCAGCAATTCTTCCCCTTTGTCAGAAAGATCGCTCATTGAATTTGAGGACTATAGGACAAAATAAGGGAAGCGAGAGTTACGAGGCTGCCGAAAGTAAACCTAAGGTCACCTTCATCTGTTTTGTCCTCTGTCTGTAAAGGAAGGGGTCCTTCTAGACAGAGGCAATTTTTATTCCAATCCAGAGTGCCCCTTTTTAAAAACCGACCTTGTGTCTAACTTTGTACTCGCGAGGAGGCAGGTGAATAGGGACAGGACACTTTAATCCCTTGATGTACAGACGTCTCTTTCATCTCTTTATCATCTGGTGGTGGTGTTTTTTTTTTTTTGGGGGGGGGGGGTACAGAACTCAATCCTCACACACATCTAATACTAGCTGTATCTACTTAGCATTGACTGGAAGTCATTGTACGCTTCTTTTTTTTCTTTTTAAGATATTATCTTGAAAGTTAAATTTAATTTTTAATGGTATAGTTTTATTATTAGTTTATCAACGGAAACTAATTGTTATAAAACTATAACTAAGTTCGTAAAGACAGTGCTGTTTTAATCTCTAAAATGATAGCAGCATACTCTCTGGAGAGATTCACCACATGATTGAGAACAGAACGGGGGGGGGGGGGGTCAATTGTGCCAATATGTGTGGATAAGCAGATTATACTGAAGTACGTGCTAAAGGCATCTTCAGAGCTGTATTTTTATTTTTTTTTTTGCAGGGAGGTTTCACCATTCTCCCACATACAGTGCCTCGTATCCCCCCCCCCTCCCACCAAAAAAAAAGTCTCTTACCTTCAATAAATTTCTGAATTACTTCATAGCGTTCTTTTCTAACTGTCACATTGTCATAAGATTTGGAAGTGCTAAATACAAATAAAATAAAAACCATTAATTCAGAACAATGGAATCAATCAAGTAACAACTTTTAAAAGTGTTTTAAAATCAATTAAAAACTGGTTAAAAATTCTTTACCCACATTCTTAGACATATCCACTTTTGAAATTCCAATTTCTTTCCCTGCTAGACATCCATAGTTCTAATTTTTCCTTTTCACTCACGTTATTTTCTGAATATCTTCACATAATACTACCAGTGTGTTAGTTTGCGCCATCGTCAGAGATTTCCATTTTCTTTTCACTCCTGTTTTCACTCTTCATTTTTTTTTGCTATCACTACAAATCAGCAAAACATCATTTTTGTAAACTAAAAAAAAATTTTTTTTTCACTTATTTCTGATGAAATCTTTTGATGATAAAGACGAATTGTAAAAATCGCACGATGAGAGTTGCTTTCGTTATATTTTGATCTGTCTAATTTTGGCTCTTGTTCTAGACAATAAACTGTAGTCATATTAACAAGTGCAGTTGCTTCTGGCTGCCCCCCCCTCCTCCCATTCTATGGATGGTATTTTTTTTTTTTTTTTAGTCACCTTGTACGGCATAATCACGTTAATACATCGGTTCCCGTTAGATCACCGAAGTTAAGCAACGCTGAGCCTGGTCAGTACCAGATGGGTGACCATTTGGGAATACAATAATGTATGTAGGAGGACATCTACACCTTCCTACAAGAACTGCAAAACCCTAATGTTGTCATCTCCCCTAACCGGGATATATATGCTACTGGAGACCGCTTGTGAATTTGATACTCCCATGAAACTTCCTTCAGAAGAAGCCGGTTCAACCCGCCCAGGGTGAATGCCGTACCAGGTACATGTACAAAAGGCGAGATTCTGCATGTTTTTTTTTGCGATAACAGAATACTGGATGGTCCTCATCACAGTTTGCACATATGGGCATTTTTTAGCACATTCATTTTGATCATGGTCTGGGGATTGCTCACCGCATCTTTTACATATGTACTCTCCCCTCCACATATTCGTGCTGTCCATTGTTTTTTGTATTAGATTTTGCAGAACATGATTGAGTTTTGCAAAGAAAAAAAACAATAAAACATCAATGTTTGGTGCATTTTGAGTCAGGAAGTCGATAACTTCAGACAGCCTGGTTTGGTAGCGCCAGTAGGTTCTCTTTGACCCATAGATGGGGCCCCTTACAGATACTACCACTCCGGGCCAGATTGGACCTGGGAGCAATGGCAAGTAATGGGCAACTCCACATCCCCCACAGCTCCCAAATGGATGTCTCACCACTGGATGTCTTTTAAGGTCATACCTAGGAAGGAGTTGGAGTCATCAGAATGCTAGGAGTCAGAGTTTTTAACCTCTAAAGAATCAACAGGACGGACTTTAAATTAAGGAGTCGGAGATTTTGGAATTCCAGGCGTCGAAGTCAGACCTTATACCTTCAGACTTCACACCTCTGCACTGAACCGAGTTTGCTTTGCTTCATTTTGTTAATTTCATACCCTATTCTTATCCGTGTTGAAATTTGAGGAATATATAACTCTTCAGATATGATCGGAATTCTTTGTAATCTGTTCTCGATCTTGAATCAACGTGTAGTCTCTTGAATTTATTTTATTCCATTCCTTGAAGGATCACATTTAATGAAAGATGGCACTAAAAACAGAATTTCTAAAAAGTAGTTTTCCTTATTCAACTACAGCTAAATATTAGTCGCGTCATTATAAACACGCGTCAAGCAGCATTTAAATGCCATTCAGTTCGTCCAGGGTTGAAGGTTCATCATTAAAGAAGAAAAAATAAATGGATATTTTATTTTAATAAATAAAATCAAAAAGAAACTCACATTGTCGTTATTAAATCAATCATCTGTTCTCCATCTCTCAATTCTAGTAGGGACTCGATCGTCTCTTTCGGGTGGATCGCATTGATCTGAGGAATTAGAAGAAAAATAGTCAAGAAAATAAGACAAAGGAATTTGGCATAACGGCTGGGAATTGCAACTTCCGGCTAAGAATGTGTTCAGCAGAAATCGCTGAAGTACGACAATCAGTCCCCTGTGTAGTTTACACATATGAAAATCTAGGTCAACACATACGAAATTGTGAAAAGTAATTTTGGTGCTTGTATAATAAAAAGCCGAAAAAAAGTTTTTTTTTGTCTTTTAGTGTTGGAGAGGTAAATAAGGGGCAGGTAACTCTTACCACAAATTTTAAGCAAGATTTTCCAGTAATCAAAACTGATGGCTTTAATTGGCGTTGCACATGTGGCTACTGTGCAAGGAGAACGTCGATTAGACATAAAAGGGTTAGGGTTAGAAAAATATTGTTCGAAAGCTAGAGCTGTTGTGAAGAGTTACTTGCCCCTTATTTACCTCTCCAACACTAAAAGACAAAAAAAAAACCACTTTTTTTCGGCTTTTTCAAGCACCGTAATTTTTATTGGAAATTTTGAGTTTTATTTTTAATACAAATTTATTTATTATAATTGCCATGTTTTCTCTTTTTACAAATACTTAAAGGAAATATTTCTAACAAAGCCTCTCACTCCCCATGTTAAGAATGTCTTTCTAAATATCATTATTTCGAAAGACATTCTTAACATGGGGAGGGAGGACCTTTGTTCACTATTCTGCACTTTCACCTAACAATTTAACGAGCAAAAGAAAATGTGTTTTTGCCCAAAAATAAGAATAGTTAACAAAACCCCTAGCGAGAACATAATATAGCGGAGACTGATTTTCGCACTTCACCGCTTTCTGCTGAACACATTCTTAGCCGGAAGTGACAATTCTCAGGCGTTATGCAGTTATACCAGGAATTTCAGTTGTGGATTTGGGAACAAAAACAAAGGTAAGAAGAAAAGGCACTTACCCATTGGATCAATGTATCTCTTTTGCTTGGATCCATTCCTTAAAATAAAAAATTAAAAAATTATATATATATATATATATATATATATGTAAAAATAAAAATGGAATAAAGAATAAGCAATTCAACAACTAACAAAAATAAACTCAAAAACTTTTTCTTTCTCTTTTCATAACATTCCTCGCATTCGTTTTTCTCCCCGTTTTGTTGTTCTCTGCACGTGACATTTTCTTCCAATCGCATTCTCTGTATGAATTTGAAAACTTTTCCGTTTTGAAATAAAGTTTATTAACTGATCGAAAATGGTCGTATCTACGGCCAAAATATCTCGGAACTTTACAACATGAGTTTTTGAGTTTATTTTTGTTAGTTGTTGAATTGCTTATTCTTTATTCCATTTTTATTTTTACATATTGTCTGAAACATTGTTTCTTTTATCCCATATATATATATATATATATATATATATATATATATATATATATATATATATATTTTTAATCAAAAATAAACCTATTATTATACTGCAGATGACATCATTGGTGTAGATTATTCCTACGTTATATTGCCGCTAGCAATCTTACAATATTTATGAAAAAAAAAGAAAAAAGAAAGTGTTTTACAACAGACATTGCAATCAAAAATAATTTAATAAATTATTGCAAACTGGTCTCTAATTTGTATTTATGTTTTAAAGGATATTTCAATTTCAGTGTTAATTCGGTGCTCGTAGTTAGAAATACACAGGTGAAATGTGACAGTTCAAAATATATTAACAGGAAAACTTTTGATATATTTACGTATCATGCAAAAATAGGTACCATCACCAAAAATTATGGAAAATTATCGATTAGAATTTTTAATTAAAAATATAAATCAGTTTTATCGTATATTTCCGACTCTCCATCCGCATGAACGCATTTTACATTTTTGAAAGGAGGAACAGGGGAGGTAAGTCATTAAACGCATTTGTGCAAATGGAGAATTGGAAATATACGATAAAACTGATTTATATTTTTAATTAAAATTCTACTCGATAATTTTCCATAATTGTTACAATATAAAATATTAGGGTGTCAATCCTATAAACCCTTCTTTTATCTCTTTCATTCACAACAACCATTTTTATTCCTTAATCTATTTATTACATATTAATTATTATCGTGGCTCTTGGTACATCCAAGACGTCTATATCTAATTCAAACCAGGATCCATGCAAACAAGTACCAAGGTGAATTCAGCAATTGCCAAATTCTGACCCTCAATTATCATCATCATCATCATCATCATCATACAAACCAACTTAAACCGCCTTCGACTATTTCCCCAAACGGTGTCACTTAAAATAGTTTTACTTTCGGTATTTCTACACAATTTGAACGAAACTGAACCGACTCTTTCAGAAGCAGAGTTTTGGAACTAACCGGAAACAAACGGAGTGTTTTTCGAATAGGAAGCCGCAAAAATAATTTCTGTCAGACAACAATTAAAGACAACGTCAAACTTAACATTAATTTAAGCGCGTTAACACAGGTTATTCAGTCTCCCGAATGAGTAATTGAATTCTGCTAAGGGAAAAAAAAAAAAAACTTTTAGCAAAAAGAAAATTAAAATAAAAAAATTGCAAGAAATGCAAACATATCTACACCTTTGAACACCCCAGTTCCTTTATCTCACTCCAAAATTTCTACAAACGAGAATATTTAAGTTTTCAAACAGACAAAAACGATCCGCTCACGCAAAATAGATTTAAATTTGTGAATATATAAATATGATCCTCAATCATCATCATCATTTCATTCATGAGATGTATTTGTGTCCATTACTTTGTATATTACCTATCATGCGTTGTGGTAAATCCAAAGACGCGACCATCGTCTATCTCATCCAAGCCAGGATCCATTTAAACAAGAATTAAGGTGAATTTAGCACTTGCTAAATGGTGACCCATAATCATCACACCAACCCCCTTAACAGTGGGGTTCTTAATACTTTTGTAGGAATAAGATCTTATCTCTGCTATATTAATAAAGAAATGCTCTACTGAGCTGGCCCCTGTCCTCTCCAACAAATGCCTTGTCGAATCTTGCTCTCTGACAGATGGAAAATTGCCTCTGTAGTACCAGCGTTCAAGACTTTTGGTGAAAAAACTGACCTGCAAAACTATCGCACTATCAGTCTCCTCTCGCTCTTCGCTAAAATCTTTGAGTCACTAATTAATCTAGCGATAGTCCACCACCTCATTAACGCGAAACTTCTTTCTGACCAACAGTATCGATTTAGCCAAGCCTGTTCTACTGCAGATATCTAAATGATTATCTCTGAACACATATACCATACACTGGACAAGGCAGGTGAAGCTAGGGTAGTAGCACTTGATATATCCAAAGCCTTTAACAAGGTCTGGCATAAAGGTCTTCTCATGAAAATTAATTTGTACGGTATTATTAATATAATCAGATCCTTCTTAGACAAAAGAAGGAGCCAGGTTGTCCTCGATGGCCACACATCCAAACAACATGACATAATGCAAGTGCGGCCCAGGGGTCAATCTTTAGACCTTTGTTATTTCTGATATTCATAAATGACCTCCCTGATGCAATTACTTATGACACCATCCTCTATTCCAGACACGTGGGTAAAACGAACGCACACATGTCCAAAGCAATGTCTGAATCCTTAGAAAATGACCACCAGTCTGTAGTAAGATGTAAATGGATGGTAACATTTAATGCTACTAAGACAAAATCCCATCCATTCACTGTGGAGGTCCCCAGATGCGGGAGAGCCTTCTACTCCAATAGCTTCTTTTCTCGTGCTGCCGGCTTCTGGGACTCCCTCCCTGCCCCGTTTCCCCAACTGTACCGACATGCAGAAGTTTAAAACTAATGTAAACAGATACACCCTAAGTTGGGAGCTAAGTTTTGGGAGTCATCCTAATTCTCAGTAGCCCTTACCTCTACAGTGGTGGCCTGCCTGGTTTGGGGTGGACTATGTTATGAAAAAAAAAAAGAAGCTCCTTTCCTTTAACAATTATAAGACATCTTTTCAACCACCAATTGCCATGGTTAATAGCACCCTACCTGAGAGTCCATCATTCAAACTACTCGGCCTAACATTTACATGAATTGGAACAAATACATAGAAGATATTGCCAAGACTGCTGCAAAGCAGGTGGGCTCCCTCTACCATGCTAGAAAACTTCTTACACCTGCCAGTATCCTATATATCCACAAAGCCACCATTCGCCCATGCATGGAGTATTGCTGCCACATCTAGGCTGGCGCATAAACGACTAGTTTCTCAGTCTTAGACAGAGTCCAAAAAAGAGCCTCTGATCTAGTAGGTCCCACACTGTCAACTTAACATCAACCCCTGTCCCATCACCGCAATGTTGCATCCCTGTGCTTATTTTATAAGTACTTCAATGGAATGTTCCACCTCAACGTAAATACCACTGACTAACCTGATAAACAGCAAAATCCTACCCTACACTGTGGAGTTGTGACATAAGCAACTCCAACTACGAATGGAAAAAGACGAATAAAGTTATGATTTTAACCGAAATATACAAATAAAAAAGACGCTGTTACTTGCCAGACGACTGTTTTTCAATCAATTAGAACGATCAAGTTCTGACTTTTATGTAATTTATTACTTTTGCAACTTTTCATTTTGAATTTTTTTAGATAACTTATTTACTAAAAGGTTTAGGTTAGGGTAAAACAATTTGGTTCGTATTGTACACACAAACTGTTTTTTTTACCCTAACCCATTTTTTTCATTACCGAAAGATTACGAAATACACTTTAAATACAAGATAAAAACCAACAGTTTCTTTGAAATAAGAAAAAAAAATGCTAATAATACACACAGGTCAGTGAAATTCATTAACGTTCGCCAGTCTCAGAAGTTTTTGGTGAAATTCTGAATTGATGACATAAGTACTAAAAATTTCTTGGATAGCTATTCCTAAAAAGTATCAGAATTTGAAAGCTTAAGTGGTGTTTGTGCAGAATAGTTCTCTATGTGTTTCAGTACCTACTTACAGAAATTCCCGAGTCTTGACGTACGTAACTACCCGAATGCTGTGGACAGAACTTTTTTCTTTTTTTTTTTGCAAACAATTTGTGTATGTTTTTCATAGTTTTTCTTTTGTTTTAGGAGGGGGGGGTCTGCAAATGGAGGAGAGAGGACAATAAATTGTTTTTCTTTCAAAATTTATTCATTATTCTTTCGGTCTTTAAGGTTAGTGGAAAAGTTCCAATGCTTTTTTTCTGTGCATGGGGGAAGAGAGACTGCAAATGGATGAGGCTGATAAATTGGAATTAGCTATATTTATGAAATAATAGAACGCAAAATAGTAGGAAGCGATTTTCACAAAATAGATGGCGGGTGATGTTCTTTATTCGAAAACGGGTACAAATGAGTGGCACTTTTTATGCCCGCCGCCAATCACAATCAAGGATTTGTCTCACTAGACTCAAATTAACCAATCAATCGCAATTATTCAATATTGGCAAAAAAAAAAAAAAAAAAAAATTTGGTGCTTATTTTTTTTGTTCATCATTTCTCGACTTAACTATTCTGTACTTTTACCATTTAGAATATTGTTCCTATTTAGTTAACCCTCCACAAGGGCACAGTTAGACACAACGTCGGTTTTTAATGTAGAGAAAATTCATCTCCCAAAAAAGATTGGGACAAAATAAAAAATTGCTAGTCTAGAAGAATTTCTTCACTAACCGAGGAGAGAAAAGATATTACACTTAAACGTTAATTCTATTCTGTAAACCGAAAGGAAAAAAAATATTTGGTTCTTGTCCATAAAAACTGAACATTTTTATGAACAAGCACCGAATATTTAAATCAAGAGCAGAGTTAGACAAAAAGTGGATTATTAATGCGGAGGAAATCCATCAACGTTAATTCTATTTTGAAAAGTAACAAAAAAATACACTGAAAAGAAAAAAAATATTGTAACGTCTGCCAATATTCAGGGGGGGGGGGGACATAAAAATAAGCACCATATTTCATTTTAAATATTGAAGGCAGACACTTTTTATTTTAAATGGTTGCAATTGATTGGTTAATTTGAGTCACATGAGACATCCTTGATTGTGATTGATGGCAGCCACTGGCGGTCAGAAGCGGGCGTAAAAAGTGCTGCCAGGTACAAATCAGAAATCTGTGAAAGCAGCTATTTGTCTCAGCAAAATTCGTAATTTGTCGGCGAAACTCAGGAATCTCGGTTAAATTCTTAGATGCATATTCTGCATTTGTACCGTTAAAGTTCACCTTTTAAAGTTTGAAAATTAAAATTTAGACAAAAAAAAAAAGTGTTGTCGAGATAAAAGACAAAAAAAAAAAACTGTATGTGCGCTAATGCATATAACATGTTTGCAGATAATTTGAAAAGAAGAACCGTTGTAGATTTATTTTGATATCCAGTCAGACAGGTTTGTGTGCGGGAATACTAATGATTTCTTCCTTCCTTCCCAGGTGTATTGTATTGTATATATATATATATATATATATATATTATATATACACACACACACACACACACACACACTAGTGTACACCCTCCGTCAAAAATGACGGGGAAAACAAATTATGCTTCATTAATGTTCGCACTAATATTTATATATCGTAGAATTACGTTACTAATTTAATTTTTCATATAGAAATTATCATTTCTGATGATCTAAAACAGACAAAAAAATACCAACCCTAACCTTTATCTGGAGTGAAGGGTTTCTTTCCAAATTCATTTCAAACAGTGAGGGTTGTCTGATTGCTATTTGCTTTCTCACTTACCCTCAACACTTGAAATAGTTTCGTTCGGCACATTTTTTTTTACTCGCTAACTTTTTTATGATGGGATGGAAGTATATTATATATATATATATATATATAAATAGTAATATCAAAATATATTTATATCAATAAAGCTACACAGAGGCATCCATATTTCATCCCGCAGGGAATCATCAGGCTAAGTGCCCTATATAACGTAGTTCCTGATGTGTTTTTTTTACTAAAGAGTAACCACTTATCAAGGCCCAAAGGCTACTTGAGGACAAGGGTTAATGAGTGTCAGGTGGACGGTGAGACAACACAGTGATGATTGGTAATGATGGTGGAAGTTTGACAGAATTTGATTTAGGAGGATGGTTAAACAAGAATTTGTTTACATTGGACTTGAAAACAACAATGTTGTAGTCAGTCGGAAAGCAGTCCCACGGTATGGAGTTCAACAGGCGGGTAGTTCTAGGAAAAACCCTTTACTCATGGAAGTTTCATTTAGCTTTAGGCATGGAGAGAGAGAAAGGGAAATTATTGACAGTGGTTGTAGCTTGACGAGTTTTTGTTGTGAATGTTTTACGGGGGGGGGGGGGGGGGGGGTAGATTGGAGCTCAGACGAGCACCTGCCATTAAAATAACGATAGAAATAACTCCCATAACTGAAAGCTTGAAACTATATTTGGAACAGATGCTGCATTTTTTTCAGTAATTCTGTAGTTTACAGACCGTGCTATTTTTTTAAAATAGGATTTTCAAGTTAAATTCAATTTTATGGCATCTTTTCTTCATTGTTAGGCGAAAGGGTATTTATGCATATTAGGACCCAAGCTAAAATCGACTTCATGTCGGTTAGGGTTAGCATTAGCTTGGGTCCTAATCTGCATAAGTACCGGTCAAAGTACAGAATAGTTAATCAAATTGGCGAGGACGATTATCAAAACAAATTATTTTCATGAACTAAGGAGGGGGGGGGGGTCACTTCGCTAATATACCTTCATTGTATAGTAGCCCCTGACTTTATAGCCGGTGTAACTGAAATCACTAATTTCCGCATTAAAAGCAGCAAATTCTAAATAATGGATTTTAGTTACACCGGCTATACAGTCAGGGTCCATTTTACAATGTGAAATTGTAATCAGCTTTTTTCTATTTCCACTCGACATTTAAATTGAAATGAGTTTTGTCATTGTTTATTTTAACGGTTTATTTGATACCATACGGCCGTTGTGACAATTGTTTGGCATTTTTATAGAATCACTCCTGTCTCCAAACCGTTTTTTCCTATTTATTTTTGGCTGTTAAAAACGAATATATTGCTTAAATCCATTGCTTCGGACTTAGGGTTAGTGTTGGGGTCAATGAAGGACATGCCCCCACAGTAGTTTTCCATGTTAAAATCGTTCTCAGCACGCACACGCACACAAAAAAAAAAAAACAACATAAATCCACCTGATTGGAGACGGGAGTGATTCTATAAAATTACCTATTGTTTTACTTTGGGTTTCGTGCAAAAAGCAAACATAAGTCAGAAATTACCAGAATTTACTTGCTATTTTTCATTTTTACTTTCACGGCTTCAGAATTACTTCAGAATTGTCGGGAAACGTACAAACATACGAGCAAACGAAGTTTACGTGCCAGATATGCAGTAGCTGAAACATTGTATATATTTTTAAGATTATGACATGCTGAATGTATTGGAGTTAAAATATTTATAAAAGTATTTGTTTCGAAACATATGTCAGCCAGTTTTTAATCTTTTGATAATATACTAAAATGGTTGACTTGTTTACTTTCGATGTTTCAAGTCCAGGCTACTCTTTGGCTTGGCCTTTTGGCTAAGATCAAAGTGTAGTATCTGTTCCGATGGATACTGCACCCCATAGACTGGTATTGTCTTGGCCTTCGGGGCTTGACTTACGCCGGTCAATGGGTCTGTCCTGTGCAGTTCTAGGAGGTCCACCCTCCCAGGCTTGGCCTCCTCTCTTTGGGGAGGAGTAAGTTTATTGCTTACTGTCTGAGACGTTTCTACCGGGGAATGCCGACGGGGCTGCCCAGGCAATTTTTAAACCCCACTTTCCCGACCCGACCTTGGGTCACATCATACTTGTGGGAGTAAGATAAAAACTGGCCTTGTGCCTAACTCCTGGAGAGGAGTAAATCAATACTCTTTGGCTAAGATCAAAGTGTAGTATCTGTTCCGATGGATACTGCACCCCATGAACTGGTATCGTCTTGGCCTTCGGGGCTTGATTTACGCCGGTCTATGGGTCTGTCCTATGCAGTTCTAGGAGGTCCACCCTCCCAGGCTTTGCCTCCCCTCTTTGGGGAGGAGTAAGTTCATTGCTTACTGCCTGAGGCGCCCCTACCGGGGAATGCCGACGAGGCTGCCCAGGCAATTTTTAAACCCCACTTTCCCGACCCGACCTTGGGTCACATCTTACTTGTGGGAGTAAGATAAAAACTGGCCTTGTGCCTAACTCCTGGAGAGGAGTAAATCAATACTCTTCTGGGAAACATTTTACCAGAATTTCAGAGTCAGGGTTTTTGAAAGGAGTCGGAGTCATATTTTTTAATCTTCAAAGAATCAACTGTACTTCTACAGAATTTGAACCAAACTGTTTGTTTGGTATACCAGAAAAACGTCCGACTAAGTCAGCAACAGCAAATGGTGAAGGGTCAGATCCTGCCCCTAAAAGACTTCAGTTTTTGGTTAAAAATAAGCAATCAAATAGATGTTATGGAAAATCAGGGAAAACTTATTTTTATTAATTTTTTTTTTTTTTACAAAAATAAGGCTGCTTCTTCAGATTAGAACCCGAGCTAAATTTGACCCCGTCGTTAGGTTTAGGATGGGGCGTTAGGGTTAGAGTTAGGGTCAAAGTTAGCTCGGGTCCTAATCTAAAGAAATACCAAAATAAGTATTCACATAGGTTTAATAAATATAATAAAATGTTATTTTCTTATTTTAAATATATAATAAAATGTTTTTTGGGGGGGAAAATAAAAAAAAGTTGCTGTTTTTTTTAAACATTGAAATATGAATGTTTCTAACAATCATAATACTGTCGGATCGCAGCTATTATATGGCCGAAGTAATTTGTTTTAACTCGGCGACACCAGAGAAACTTCTGCAGGTAGCTGTTGAAATTTTCGACTCAATCGCATCAATCTTTTTTCTTTTAATGGAAACTACTCCAGACAAGGCATGAAGCCACTTGATGTAAGGAGCTAAAAAATAAAAAAATAACAATACTTCAAAGTAAAAAACTAGCCAACGATAAGTGTTAGATGGATAGATTCCGACCAAGAAATCAGCAATTCTTCCCCCTTTGCCAGAAACATCGCTCATGGAATGCGAGGACTAAAAGACAAAATCAGGGAAGCGAGAGTTATGAAGCCGCCAAAAGTAAACGAATTTGCGTAATCTTTTCTGTACAACAATCTAATTTTCAGCTAACACGTAAGTACATAAAGTTTTGGTATCTTTTACTAGCAATACACATCGACCAGAAAACTGTTTGGATAATCGCAGATTTGAGAGTAGTTCTATTAAAATAGTCATATCTTAAAAACTAAAGCACTTTAAGTGCTCAAAATACCATCATTTTGTTAGGAAATGAATATCCTTTCAGGTGCATTCATGAATAATAATATACATTATATATTTTTAAGAGTTTTGAGCAAATAGAGGCAAAAAAATGTTAATGCTATTTTCGGCAAATCTTTTTTTAACCCCCCCCCCCCCCTCGTTTAAAAGTCTCGTACCATTGCTGTATGTGGAATTTCGTCCTAAAATTTGAAGACTAATCAGGTAAAGTATCACTTTTAATGTTTGTCGGTGTACGAAGTAATTCGGCTCATTCATTTTTTTTGAAATTTTAAAAATAAGACTTCAACTCGCCGTCGGTCGAACATTTTTGAAAAATACATTTCCGTCGCCCAATTAGTAAGTAAATCAATCATTTTACTTTTTTATGCATTAAAATTATAATTGTATATAGGTGTTCTCTTTTGGTAATCCTGATATTTCATGACCCTATCCGGAAAAAAGGCGTTTTCTATTTATAGAATAGTTGCAGTAATAGCAGTTATAAACACGAGGCGATTTTTGTTTATTTTCATTCTAGAAAGAATTTGAAAAATTTTAAAATATGAATATAAAGAATGTTACATTTTTCGTACCCAACTAGTAAATAAATTAATCTTTTAGCTTTTTTTATGCATTAAAATTATAATTGTATGTTGTTTTGTCTTTCCGTAGTAGTAATTTTAAATTACCTTATCCGAAAAAATAGTGTCCATTTTTTGAGCGAAAGTCAACAATGGCTGCTAGTATTGCTGATATAACATCAGCAGCAGCTAACTAGTCTTGTAAAGCTTTGTAAAAATAAGACAAAAATATTTTTGTGCTTAAAAAAGTTAATCCTATTTGGTTCTTTTATAAAAAATACTTTAAAAAATACTGGTTTTCACTCAACTTTCGAACTTCTAGTAGTAATGAATTTCTAGTCGCCAATTTAAAAAAAAATTAAGATTCTACTTGTTTAGGTGATTACATGTAAACACCCTTAAAGTCTTGGCGAAAAAAAGAAAAAAGAAAACAAAAAATAATTTAGAGTGGGGGATCAGTTTCGCATATAAATTTAATGTAAAATGATCTCCGATTTCCCGGCCATTCTTGCCTTTTAGTGAAATTTATAAAATAAATAATTACTCTACCATTAACTCTAGGTACGACTAACAAGCCCACCTCCTAAAAATGCCTTCTTGAACGTATCGTACCATTAACCTTAAATATGAGTGGCAAGCCACCCCCTAAAAAACTCCCTTAACCCTAACACTAAGTCCGAATGGCAACCTCCATCCAAAACAAAGCCCCTTCCTTAACCTTATCAATACCCCTAAGTCCGAGTAGGAAGCCCTAATCCTACAAAAAAGCCCATTAAAACCAAACAATCGTCTAAAAAAAAAAAAATTTTTTTTTAAATAAATAAATAAAAAAGCAGACCCCATAAGAAAACAAAACGCACAGGATTTATTTGCCATAGAAAAAAATTGGGCACTGTTCAAGTACGACTAACTGTACAAGCAGCTTCTGCGGCGCTGCTACGGTGTTACGCCGTCATCCGTACCCGATAATAAACTTCGTAACTTAACAACTTCCGGTATTCTTTAGTTTAATTTTCTCTAGTTTCTGGTAGACAATTTTCTGGTAGTCAATTTTCTGGTTTTATTTCTTTTATATTTTTTGCTAATGAATTATATCGTGCAAGACGTTATAACCGCAGATGAATGTCGGTTGCTCACTATCTCCTTGCAAGTTTTACTAATGGACACAAATGGAGAAAAGAAAACGTTGGAATGGTTGGCAGGGCATGGTCTAATTGCCAATAGTAGAATGTGTTCCAACTTACTACAAGAATGAGGCTACAGTGCAGAAATGTTCGAACCTGCAGGAGTTTCTCTGGCGTCGACAAGTAAAAGTAAATTACTTCGGCCATATAATATATGCGATCCGACAGTACTATGATTTTTGAAACAATCTATTTTATTATTTTCCCTCTGTGATTATTTATTTTCAGTAACTGTGATTATTTATTTTTAGTAACTGTGATTATTTATTTTTGTCAAATAAATTATTTAAAATAAAATCTTAACAGTTATTATTTATTTTTGTCTAATAAATTCAGTACAAAACTAACCAAAACAGGAAGTTTTTATTATCGGAACCAATTTCGAACGGACACCGTTTCCGGTTGGAAACAACGTCGCTTACAGTTAGTCGTACTTGAACATTGCCAAAAATTGATTAATGCCCTAAAACGCTAGAATGGCCCGGAAATGGTGAATTATTCTACATTAAATATATGTGAAACTAATCCCCCACTCAAAATTCTAAAAGAATTGGGTTTTTTTCTTTCTGCTAAGTTTTCAGGGTGTTCACACTTAATTGCCCCTAGCCCTACCACTAACCTGAAGTTCAAGTGGTAAGCCCCCCTCCTCCCACAAAGACCCTCATAATCGTCTAAAAAAAGAAAAAAAAACAAGAAAAACGCACAGGATTTATCTCCCATAGAAAAAATAATTAACTGTCCTAAAACGCTAGAATGGCCTTGAAATGGGAGATTATTTTATGTGAAACTGATCCCCACTCTAAATTCTAAAATAATTGTTTTTGTTTCTTTCTTTCTGCCAAGTTTTTCAGGGCGATAACATGTAATTGCCTAAATAAAAAAAGTAGAATCTCATATTTTGGGGAGGTAAGGGGGTGAGTTAGCGGAAGGTGTTAATCTACAATAATGCCAAAGAAATCTTGCAATATATTCATTTTTAAACATAAAAATAAATGGAATAGCTAACTAGGAAAATCTCCAGTCTCGAATTAGAAACTCAAGTCGGTTACATGTCTCGTTTAATGTTAAGTGGCCAGGAAATGGGTGCTCATTTTACGTTACATTTATAAAGGAAAGTGAACCCCCACTCTAAAATCTTAAATTTTTTATTCCTTCTTTTTTTAGGCTGTTTAAATGTATTTGCACAAAAAAAGTAGAATTTGAACTTTTTTTTAAGGGGTAAACTGCGCTGGGAATGGATAGTAAAAATTTACCGAAAATAATATGTAAATAAAAGCACACTGACATGTAAATCAAAAGAAAATTATTTTATTCCTTTTGCTTAAAATGTAGTTTTGTTTTGTTCTTCTGCTTGGCTGAAAAATGCAAAAATTGCGCTTTGACTATGAGTCCCAGTAAAAAAAACAATCGAAACGAGAAAGAGAACGAGAGCGACCATTAATTTTTATTTTTCACTTCACGTACGCTAAAACTATCAATTTATAAAAAATAGCACTTTTAACGGATTATAATCATTAATAACTGTCACAGTTAACTTGGAAATTCAGTTTTATCGGCTACGGTAACTTTTATTTGTTGTATATTTGTTTTTTCAGCGTTTTCGTTGTAGGGCTATTAGTAAACATACCCCTTTGTGGCATTTTTAACAATAGTCAACAAAACAAAAACGGGGTAAATAAAACAAATATACAACAAATAAATGGGTGCTTCTTGCTTAAAATGCCGAAAAAAAGATTTCTGTGTCTTTTAAAGTTGAAGAGGTAAATAAGGGGCAATAACTCTTATCACCTGTTGTTATTACATGTAACGTAATTTACTGCGACATTCAATTAATTAGTAATAAATGAACAACAAATTATACGTAAATGGGAAATTTATGATTTTGAAAATTTTTTAGTAATAAATGAACAACAATGTATACATAAATGGAAAAATTAAGATTTTATTGAAAATTTACGCATTTATGTTGCTTATACTTGGGTTGTTGACTGGGCTTTATACTGAATGATAGTCTGCAATCTGTTTGCAAATTTGGGCGAAAGCATTTACTGGTTTGAATTTCTGCCGCCACATAAATTCTGCGAGGTAGGAATCCACCATTTGCGTGTGGGTGCATTTCATGCCCACAATTACAGGTCTCTTCTCCTGAAATAAGACCATGCGCTTGCAAAAAATCTATCTGCTTTGCTTTTTCTGACGTAAAATATAACACATCTTCGAACTGGAACAATTTCAAATCCATAATTCCAGTTGAAGATAATATCAGTCTTGTTAAAAATTAACGATAAATTTTGGCTCAAAATAACAATTCAGGATAAAGTCTGGCTCAAAAATAAAATTAAGAGTTATTGCCCCTTATTTACCTCTTCAACTTTAAAAGACACAGAAATCTTTTTTTCGGCATTTTAAGCAAGAAGCACCAATAAATGTTACCAAAGGCAAGATAAGTTACTCTTCTCCCTACGTGGATAAGTTTTTTTGTGCTTTAACTTCGTTTAAAGCAGTGTCTTCTATTGGCGTATCAGAAGAGGCGACCCATAGTCAGCATGCCGCTATTCCGAATTCACAACAGCAATCTGCAATCATTTTCATGTAAAACTTTATAATTAAAACTTGCTGGAATAATTCTTATTGTTTTCGAAACATTGAAATTTGAATTTTTCTACCAATCATAGTTCTATCGGATCGCATATATATTTTTAAATCTATTTTTACTTTATATTTAATTTTCATTTAAAAAAAATTATTCCAGCAAGTTTTAATTATAAAGTTTTACATGAAAATGATTTTGACGGTCGATTGATTGGAGCTTGCTGTTGTGAATTCGGAATAGCGGCATGCTGACTATGGGTCGTCTCTTCTGATACGCTAATAGAAGACACTGCTTTAAACGAAGTTAAAGCACAAAAAAAAAACGTATCCACGTACGGAGAAGAGTAACTTATCTTGCCTTTGGTAACATTTATTTGTTGTATATTTGTTTTATTTACCCCGTTTTTGTTTTGTTGGCTATTGTTAAAAATGCCACAAAGAAAATATAAATGTGATTATTGCCCCCCCCCCCCCCCAAAAAAAAAAGATAATCAACCAAAAACATTGTATGATCGCACCCGGCCTTCTTTAGATGCACTTTTTGAATTTGGGAACCTTTATGCCGAACTTGGGAATCTTTATGTCGCCTGACAGAATGACAGAATGCACCTAAAAACAGTCGGAGATTACACCGGCCGAAACGTTGTGAAAATAACGTCCAATATGAAAATAGTAGTTCGAATACGGTGCTACTCCAGAATTTGAACCAAACTAAACAGACTTTTGTCGAAGTAAACATAAAACTTAGGTTAGGGTTAAAAAAAAAAAAAAACAGATCTATTCAAATTCTGTAGAAGTACCTCGAATACAATATTTAATATTTACAAATTAAATAAAAATTAAAAAAATTTGCTTTTTGTTTTTTACTTACCTTTTCTTTCTTCCAAAATTAAATATTGTTTTTCAAGATTCGATTATTTTCCTCTCTTCTTTTTTCTTTTGAAAAACTGTTAAAAAATTTAAATATTTGCCATGGAATAAAGGTGTTCTTCTCTAGAAATATACCATCGCATTGTTAAAAAAAAAATAATGATTTCATGTGGGAAAACATGAATAACCCCCTCAAAAAAAACTTTTTAAAGGAAATTGTTGAGTAAAAAAATAAATAACGGATTTCCTCTAAAATCGTTGTTTTGAAGTTTGTATTAACCGCCTCAGCCTCGCTTTCGTTTCAAAATGGCCACCGACCACGTGATGTAACGCATTTTGCCGACGACCATGTGATCTAACGCATTCTGCCGAGGACGATCAAAGTTCGAATTTATGTTTGACATCCATGTTTTTTTTGTTTTCTTTTTTGGCACTCCAGAAGATGACACTGCCGCGCTGACTTCCGGTTTACCCTTCAGTAAATATCAAGTACGGATGATCAGAAATGATTAAAAAAAAAACTTTTTTAAAATTCATATTAATGTGAGACTTCAAAATACATTTTATTAAAATAAATACAAAAATATGATTTTGTCACCTGTTCAAAAATAACAACGGAAAATTTAGAATTGTATTTTTATTAAAGATACAATTCTAATAAAATAAATTGTTAGCAAAACAAATTATCAAATATGTTTTGATTTTTTTTTATGAATATATAATAACAAATCTTGGCACATGTTCGTCTTTAACCACTGTCCGTTTTTCACAAATTTTTACTGACCATTTTTCTTTTCTTTTTTCGGTGTACATTTATCTATCAGGCTGCTAGAGAATTCCGGCGTTTTTGGAATTTTTTTTCAAATAGTTTACATTTTAGGAGGGGGATCAATTTCCAATGTTAATTCAACGTAGACTGATCCCCCTCTTTTTGACCATCTCAATTTTTTCTAAATCTTTTTCGGTGTACGATTACCTGTCATGTCAATAGAGAATTCCGGGGGTTTTGGAAAGAAATTTCAAAAAATTGTGATTTTAAGACGGGGGATCAGTTTTCAATATAAATTCAACGTGGACTGATCCCCCTCTTTTTAACCATCTCAAATTTTAAAAATTATTCTTCTGCTTACAATTACAATGTCACGAGAGAATTCCGGCGTTTTTGGAAAGAAATTTCAAAAAATTGAGATTTTAAGACGGGGGATCAGTCTTGTTCGTCTTTTTACCATAGTTCGTTTTTCACAACTTTTTACGTCTTAAAATCTCATTTTTTTTAAATTTCTTTCCAAAAACACCGGAATTCTCTCGCGACATGATAGGTAATTGTAAGCAGAAGAATAATTTTTAAAATTTGAGATGGTTAAAAAGAGGGGATCAGTCCACGTTGAATTTACATTGAAAACTGATCCCCCGTCTTAAAATCACAATGTTTTAAAATTTATTTCCAAAACCCCCGGAATTCTCTATTGACATGACAGGTAATCGTACACCGAAAAAGATTTTTTTAAAATTGAGATGGTCAAAAAGAGGGGGATCAGTCTACGTTGAATTAACATTGGAAACTGATCCCCCCTCCTAAAATGTAAAATATTTGAAAAAAAATTCCAAAAACGCCGGAATTCTCTAGCAGCCTGATAGATAAGTGTACACCGAAAAAAGTTGTGAAAAATGGTCAGTAAAAAGTTGTGAAAAATGGACAGTGGTTAAAGACGAACATGTGCCCAAATCTTTAATAACTAATCTTTTTTTATGAATCAAATATGTTGAAATGACTTCTTTTTATTGATATAAACAAAGTTTTGAAATGTCTTGTATTTTGTGAAACAGCAACATGTGTTTTGATTTTTTTTTAAATGCTAAGCTATTTTTCATAGTATTTGGCAGATGCGAAGGACATGGAGGACCGCTGGCTTCCGGTGAACAAAGCTTGAAGAAAGTTTGTACGGATGCCTGAAAGTGATACAATTTTTTTTATTCATATTAATTTCAGACTTTCCTTTTTGTCATATTAATTTCAGACTTTTCTTTCATCATAATCTAATAATTAACATAATAAAGACTATTTGAAAAATAATTTATTTGTTTTTATTTGATTGTTTTCAAAACATTTTTTTTAATAATAGTGAAAACCTTTTTTCTTGGAAATCGAGTAACTTCCGGAATCAAACTTTTTTCTTAGAAATGGAAATGCCCTAACCCTAAACTCTACCCCTAAACCCTAAACCCTAACCCTAAACGGTAACCTCTAAACCCTAACCCTAACCCTCCCAAAAAACATTATTTTCACTAAATATTTTTTTTGAAAAAACATTAAATAAAAAACACATTCCGTTGCTCAAAAACATTATTTCTTGAAAAAAAAAAAAGATTATTCTATTTTGTTTATTTTCTTCAATGTACATTTTTTTTAAGTTTTGAAAACAATCAAATAAATTCTTTTTCAAATAGTCTGTATCATGTTAATTATTAGAATATGATGAAAGAAAAGTCTGAAATTAATATGAAAAAAGAAAAGTCTCAAATTAATATGAATAAAAAAATTTTTTTAATTGTTGTATCACTTTCAGGCATCCGTACACACTTTCTTCAAGCTTTTTCTACCGGAAGCCAGCGGTCCTCCATGTACTTCGCATCTGCCTAGTATTTTAATAGTAATTTTTAAAAGCAAATATTTTATAACAATTTATATAACAAAAATAAATAAGCAGACATTGTTTTAAACAAAGTTTTGACATGTCTTTTGTATTTTGTGAAACGGCAACATAATTTAAAGCATTTTAAAAGAGTAATGAAAGCGTATCGAATAAAGAATATTGCCGAAATAATTTTGTTTTATTCGACGCCGCCAGAGAAATTCTTGAAGATAGCTGTTGAAGTTGTCAGCGCTAGTCCCTCGCATGGCTCGTAAAAATATTTTAATTATTTATTTTTTCCCCTTGTTATTTTTGAACAGGTGTTGGGATTAAAATAGTCCTGAAATAAAATTCAATTCTCCCACGTGAGAATGGGGTAACCATGTGCAGATAAATTCATCAAAGATAGATAGGACGGAAGTCTGAAGAAGGAACACAAAACACAAGGGTGTAATTTCATATCATTTTAGTAAGAAAGAGAAAGTTGGAGAGATGGGTTTGAGGTTTGGAGTTTGGTGTTTGGTTGGTTGCGAAAACGTGGTTCGCTAGAACTTATCTGTTTTAGAGTTCTGGTAACGGCGGGGGGTCTTTCTCTGTGATGCCGTCGTGGGCTGTATTATCGCAATTTTAACCACGTACAGGCCAAAATCGATACACGTAAGGACCTCGGGCAATAACTAGACAATTAAATAAACAGTAAAAAAAAAAACAAGCTATTTTAAACAACAAATAATTTATTGAAGAAAAAGAAAAAAAGGTAAAATGAGTTCGGCAGAAAGTCATTGTTCAAAGTTCACTTCATAGACTGAATTTAAGTTCCGATGGACACACGGAAAGGCTGCATAAATAAAGTCCTAATTATGCTGCCCGAAGGCTTATTAACTTTGCTAGGAAAGACATGTCAGAAAAAAGAGAAAACTTACTTGAAAGAATTTTGTTAGTAAAATAAAAAAATACCAGAAGAATATAGAAAAGTCCTTTTGTTCGCGCTGTTTGTTTCCTTTGATTGTTCATTTTTTTTATTGACATCGCATCGTTTCTTCGATCGACTCCTTTTGAGAATAGTGGCACTCTTCCACGTCAACTCTTCATTTGGAGACATCTTTCGAAACTCACTTCGTTTCGTCTTTTCTAAAGGCACATTTGCCTTTCAAATGAATATCTTCCTTGTTTCTGTTTTTAGACTTCAGTGGACTTCTCCGTCCAACGTAAATATTCAACCTCGAACACTAGTTGAAACTCCAACTTCATTGAAGATTTTTACAGGCATGCTCTCTACATATTCCTGTTTTAACATTCTTGTTTTTAGGACTTCTTCATGTCCGAGTTGAGTCGACCGACCTCTCCAGCTCGAGATCGTTTCAGCAACTAACTTGAATTTCGCGGTTATTTCAACGGCTTCCGGCGTCAAACGCCCACGCTTCAGACACCGACACGTGCCATCAGCAGCAGTCATTCATTACAAGTTCTTAAAAGGGGGTTTTAGAAGAAGAAGAAAAGAAAAGAAGAAGAAGAAGAAGAAGAAGAAGAAAAGAAATTTCTGACACTCTCCCGAACAAAAAAAGAAAAAGAAAAAGATCGCTCACTTACAGTCTAATAGTAAACATAGTCAGGATTCTTATCCTTAACACATTTTCTACCTCTCTTAGGTTTAGAATTCTCAGCTCCACTATCATCACTGCACAAATCCTTATTTTTCCCAGGTCTCACTTGGTACGAATGAGATATAGATAGCTCCATAGGATACAAATGCTTAATAGAATGTTCGCTACATGTCTCTCCCTTCTTTATCAAGGCAGAGCGAACAATTCCGTCAGACCCCTGAGTGAGCTTAACAACTCTACCTAGCTTCCAATAGGGCCTAGGTTTAACGAGATTCCTAACTAGGACTATATCATCTACCTTAATTTTGTTACCAAACTCCGCTTGATGCAAATCCTTAGACAATTCCCTCAGACTCAGTAAATATTGCTCATACCACAATGACTTGAATCTGATTAAAAGGCATTCTCTACCTTTCAAACTCTCGATCAAATCCACTCGATTCGGGGGCACTTCTAAACAAGAATCGTTTTCAAGGTTCAAGAACACGGTTTTCCCAGGAGAAAAACGCATAAAGGCACTAGGAGAGATGACTTCCAGGGAAGCATCATCGCTACAACGATAAGTCAAAGGCCTATCATTTACCGCTCTTTGTATGTCAGACAAAATGGTTAGCAGTTGAAAGTAATCCAACCTCTTGCGACCAATTGTTTTGAATAGACAACACTTGACAGTTTTTATCAACCTTTCCCATATTGCTCCGAACCAAGCAGAATACGAAGGAATCCTGCAGTGTTTTATATTACACATTTCCAAATCTCCTCTGAATCCATCAGAGAGAAGAACTTCCTTCACTAAGTCGCACCCAGCAACAAAGGATAAAGCATTGTCTGAGTATATGTGTGATGGCACACCATATACATTGAAGAACCTCAAAAAGGCTAACACTACCGATTGAGTACTCATTTCTTCAACCAACTCCATATGTATAGAACGCACACTAAGACAAGTGAATAGCAATATGTACATCTTTTTTACTTTACTACCGTCCTCTACCCACAGGTGACCCGTGAAGTCTATCCCCGTATGGTAGAAAGGTCTGATAAGATTAACTCGATGCTTGGGTAGGTTTGTCATCTTAGGATAACGAAAAGACAAGGAGTTAAACTTCTTGCATATCATACAACTAGCAAGAACAATCTTGACGGCCTGCCTGGCCTTGGGTAACCAAAACCCAGAATTGCGCACCTTATCAAGCGTAGCAGCAATCCCCAAATGCTTGCATTTTATGTGACACTCCATCACCAACAAACTGGTTAGGTGACACATTTTAGGCAGCAGAACAGGACTTTTCACTTCTTCGGAAAAATATTCAGAGTTTTCTATACGTCCCCGACAACGTAACAAATTGTTGTCATCCAAAATTAGGTTCAACTTATTCACCATCAAAGGAATATTACTTTCAACTTTACTTTTCAGAAAACTTATTTCTTCAGCGAAAAACTCACTCTGAGTAACCTTAATCAAATAGGACTTTGCCTCAGATGTAAAATTGACATCACGCTTATCGCCCCTTAACTTGGCAATAAATTTAAACACAATCTCTAAGGTACTTATCAACCTTTTGAGAGAAGAGAATCTTTCTAACTCAACCACACATGAGTTAGAATCCCCATTCAAGCCAGTATAAGCAGTTACCAAGGTCTTGCATTTGTCACTAATGCAATCCAACTTATAGTCAGGCCACTTCAACTTTTCTGTCTGTAACCATACTGGACCTTTAATCCAAAAGTTTTTATCCTTTTCAAACTTACTAAAGGAAACGCCTCCAGTTAACAAATCTGCAGGGTTTTCACTAGTACTTACATACTTGAACTTTAAGGTATAACCCTTACAACTTATCTCATTCATCATGAATTTTATATCCTTCAAACGATTTTTAGTGAACTGGCACTTAGTGTGTACAGATTCAGACAACAACCAAGATAGCACTATCTGTGCATCTACAGCAATGATAATTTCCTCAAACAGCTTGGGAAACATTTCAATCAAACTAAGGAGATGCTTAATTCCCAGATATACAGCTAGTAATTCCAACGTAGGAAGAGTTCTTTTAACAGAAGGAGCCACTTTGGCTTTCGCATAAAATAGCCTGGCCTCTCCTCCCTGATACATATATTCGACTATGCCATAAGCAAGATTCGAAGCATCACAAAACACGACCAAGGTAACAGGCGAATTGGTTTGTACTGAACATCTTTCAAAACCAATTTTTTGAACATCTCGGAGATTTGCCTGAAAACTATTCCAAACAGACAACAAGCTATCAGGAACTACCTGATCCCATGCCACTCCTGATTTCCAAACTTGACTTAATATAATTTTTCCTTTTATAGTTATAGGCAATACTAAACCTAACGGATCGAATACAGACGAACTAACGGATAGCATATCTCTTTTTGTGGAGACTGACCTTTTAACTTCACCTTTGGAGATACCAATTTCGTCTGACTCAGGGTCATACCAATACCCCAGTACTTTCTCACAGGGCACTCCATGAGAAGAGTAATTGTTATCTGCTCGAATGCGAGCAGACACCAATTTACTGTTACTACAGCACGTTTTCAATAAGAAGCTTCCCTTTTCCATGACATTCACAGCCTCGGTATAGAGCTTCAACAATTCATCAGGAGACCCATGTGTTTTCACTAGATTATCTACGTAAAAGTTTTTTAACAACATGTCTCTACAAGGTCCCGATGAGTGCTTCTCAACGTGGTGCTTCACTACGTAACTTAAGATGAAGGGACTAGACACAAACCCGAATATCAAAGTTTTGTATCGAAAACACACTAATTCATCTTTTATTTTTAAAAAGAAACAGAATCTATTTTTGTCAAAGTTATTCTTTAGTCTAATCATCAGAAACGCCTTTCTGATGTCAGCCAATAATACATAATTATCTGTTCTAAATTTGAACAGAAGTTCCAACATGTCAGCATACAGATTTATGCCACCATAAGCACAATCGTTGAGAGAAGGTTTATTATTTACCCTCAACGAGCAATTGAAAACAGGCCTAATCTTAGTCGTGCACTGCACATCATTTTTAAAGACTGGCCGGTGCGGTATCCACGTATACTTGTAGAACTCCGAAGGAGTCGGATGGATTCTTTCAATCACACCCTCACATTCCTGGTCTAGGAAGACTTTGCAATACTCAGAATATAAGTTCTGAGAGGATAATCTGTCCACTACTTTATCTAGGACAGCTAACGATACTCTATGGTTAGAGGGTACTTTCTTTAATTTATCTAAGTCCCACGACAAACCTATGTAGTAATTATTATCTCTGTATTCAATAGAGGAGCTGAATTCTTCTATTTTCTTTCTGTCGTAATCACTACTAACTTCATTAACTATCCCTAATGATTCCAATTTGAACATCTGTTCAATACCCCTGTCCACGGAAGCTCCATCAAGACTATTCCAAGGATCCAGATGGTTGGACTTAGGTTCTAGAGCAAAGTAAACATGGGTCACATCACAAGAAGCATGTTCACCGATGACTTGATTATAATTTAAACCAATCTCCATATGTGGTTCAAAATCAGAGGGGTCGCCAAATAATATCATACCTAGCGAGGACTCAAAGGCAGAACCATTTTTAATCTTTGTTAATCTTAAGGGTCCCAGAAATCTAATCACATCAATCCCTATCAGACCGTACATTTCAAGAACATCACTTCTCAATTCGGAGAAATCAGCAGCAAGTTTAACGTCGCTTTCCTTCAAATTACTGATCACCTCCTCCAACCCTTTCATTTTGAAGGACAAATCCAACTGTTCATCCATCAGAAAATTGATACTTCTCGCAACATCGGAAAAGGACACCTTCAATGTTACTTCATTCAAGTCTTTCTCTTGGCTAGCAATAAAGGTCTTTATTACGTATTTTCGACGATGCAAGGAAGACAACTCTTCTTTCATAAATCTATCAGAAAATCTTTTACCCATATAAGACCGTTCACTACCAGTGTCTAGCAGACAATTTACGGTGTGAAATTCGCCACCTACTTCAACTGTGATACCTATCACAGGCAACAATGAAGAACTACTCTTCAACCTGCAAATATTTGACTTCACCACAGGTTTGAGAAAACTCGGACACAAGGCGGACAAGTGTCCCGACTGTTCGCACGACCAACACGT
The DNA here is from genome assembly GCA_963556195.1 of Sepiola atlantica. NCBI lineage: Eukaryota > Metazoa > Mollusca > Cephalopoda > Sepiida > Sepiolidae > Sepiola > Sepiola atlantica. The sequence goes on from OY744518.1 coordinate 183,479,744, forward strand.
AATCTTATCGTTTTTTTCATAAGGACATAAATTCTTCAGATGATAAGAGCTAGTACACCTAGCACATAACTTTAATTCGCTACATCTTTTAAGTCTTTCTTCGTAAGAGGGAAACTTATTACAGTCACGAGACAGATGATAATCGTTTCTACAAAAACAACACTTAAACTTAACCTTATGTGTTTTAACATGAAAATTTTTCAACGTGGAAGGTTTCTTTTCAGGTTCGAAAGGCCTGAATTTACTCTTTTCCTTAAAGGAATCAACTTTACGATATCTCGAATCGTGTTCACAAAATTCCAGTGTTTTAAATATCTCAACACTATTCTCCAGAATTTGGTTCAAAGAAGGATAATTTCCGTTCACCTTATGTATCAATTCTGACTTAAAGGAAGTTGTCAGTTTATTGAATACAATGTGACTTAACAAACGATTTCCCGGAGAATTACTCTCAAAGAAATCCAAACCGAACGAGTTCTTTAACTCGTACAATTGGGTTTTCATCTTAGTCAGGAATTTCTTTACGACATTATTATTATACATGCGATTTTCATTCAACATGGACGAAAATATAGAGTCGACGATACACTTTTCGTCTAAGAACTCTTTCGATAGCAAGTCCAAAGCTACTCGATAATTTTCATCTGATACAGACAGATGTTTTATCACATGAAAGGCATAACCAGAAAGATGGTTTTTCAATATCACTAATCTTAATGCGTCACTATCAAGATTAGCTACACAATTCAAAAATTCTCTATGGAAGTTTAGATAAGCTAACTTATCCGTTTCCAGATCCCTATCGCTAAACTTGGGACAAACTATTTTAGGGGTTAAATCGATGCCTTTTATCCCCTTACTAATTCTGGAATTCTCGTCAACGTCTTTTTTACAAGGCTTAAACGTAGTTAATTTTTCTATCACTTGTATTTTAAATAAGGCAGCTCCCTTATTAAAATTTTCCACTAACTCATCGTCTACACCATCAGAGAGATAAGCATCTATAACTTGTTCCTCCAACCGAACTACGTCTTTCAGATATTCATCAATCTGTTCTTTACACAAAATATATTTAGATTCTTCTATCTCACTAGAAGATTTTAACACTTCAAATACGACTAATATTTTATCTTTAGCGTATTTTATTTTTTTCAACAAGACATCTGCTGTTAAACTCGCCATTTTTCAAATCCCTCCCCACCGACTCCTTTCTACATGTACTAAGAGAGGGGGGGGGGGGGTTACTACAGACAGTGACACCTACACTTGGCGCCAAATTTTCCCGCCAACTTAAACTGAACAAGACAAGATGGCTGACTCACCACGTGGAGACAATAAAATGGCGACACGCACGCGCGCAAGATAAATTACACAATGAACTCAAAGCAGCGACGAAGATAAAACAGAAAATCATTAATTGACTATAAAAGCAGCTTCTTCAGTCCAGTGAACCTTGATAAGTCTATATACAGTTTGGGCACAAACGACTACCTTTACAGTACAATAAAATAGTGTTTATAGAACCACTCCCAAACGATAGACAGATAGAAATGGTCTCGCTCACTATTCTTAGTAAGACAGAGCGTAGAAACCATTAGGCCGAACGCCTCTGTGTTTAAACATAGATACAGAATAGAACACAGAGACCTAGAGTTTTATTTATGCAGAATATCGCAATTTTAACCACGTACAGGCCAAAATCGATACACGTAAGGACCTCGGGCAATAACTAGACAATTAAATAAACAGTAAGAAAAAAAAAACAAGCTATTTTAAACAACAAATAATTTATTGAAGAAAAAGAAAAAAAGGTAAAATGAGTTCGGCAGAAAGTCATTGTTCAAAGTTCACTTCATAGACTGAATTTAAGTTCCGATGGACACACGGAAAGGCTGCATAAATAAAGTCCTAATTATGCTGCCCGAAGGCTTATTAACTTTGCTAGGAAAGACATGTCAGAAAAAAGAGAAAACTTACTTGAAAGAATTTTGTTAGTAAAATAAAAAAATACCAGAAGAATATAGAAAAGTCCTTTTGTTCGCGCTGTTTGTTTCCTTTGATTGTTCATTTTTTTTATTGACATCGCATCGTTTCTTCGATCGACTCCTTTTGAGAATAGTGGCACTCTTCCACGTCAACTCTTCATTTGGAGACATCTTTCGAAACTCACTTCGTTTCGTCTTTTCTAAAGGCACATTTGCCTTTCAAATGAATATCTTCCTTGTTTCTGTTTTTAGACTTCAGTGGACTTCTCCGTCCAACGTAAATATTCAACCTCGAACACTAGTTGAAACTCCAACTTCATTGAAGATTTTTACAGGCATGCTCTCTACATATTCCTGTTTTAACATTCTTGTTTTTAGGACTTCTTCATGTCCGAGTTGAGTCGACCGACCTCTCCAGCTCGAGATCGTTTCAGCAACTAACTTGAATTTCGCGGTTATTTCAACGGCTTCCGGCGTCAAACGCCCACGCTTCAGACACCGACACGTGCCATCAGCAGCAGTCATTCATTACAAGTTCTTAAAAGGGGGTTTTAGAAGAAGAAGAAAAGAAAAGAAGAAGAAGAAGAAGAAGAAGAAGAAAAGAAATTTCTGACAGTATCACTGATAAGGCCGCCCGATGTGTTGTTGACTGAAGTGGAGTCGTTGAAAAAGGGCCTGCATAGAGTTCGGGTATCGGCGGGAGGTCATTCTCTGTGAGGCCGTCGTGGGCTGTATCACTGAGAAGACCGCCCGATGTATTGCTGACTCGAGCAGAGTCGTAGGAAAAGAGTCTGTATAGAGGTGGGAGGTCATTCTCTGTGAGGCCGTCGTGGGCTGTATCACAGAGAAGACCGCCCGATGTATTGCTGACTTGAGCGGAGATGTTGAAAAGAGACCGAGAAGCCGTATACAAGGGTTTTTAAGGGCTGGCTCACATGACACCTTTACTAAAAAGGGGTTGCAATGCCTGACAGCCAATCCGTGAGGCCCTTAAGGGACATGGCAACAGCCAATCAGTGAGAGGGGCTTTAACAAATTCCAACACAGGTGACAAAATCATATTTTTGTATTTATTTCTAACACTTACATTATTAATAAAATGTATTTGTGAAGTCTCAACTTAATATGAATTAAAAAAGAAGTTTTTTTTAATCATTTCTGATCATCCGTACTTGAAATTTACTGCAGGGTAAACCGGAGGTCAGCGCGGTAGTGTAATCTTCTGGAGTGCCTCTTTTTTTAATTATTATTATTATTATTAGCATTATCGGTACAGCCTTTTGAACCGGACAAAACCCGACTATGTCAGGGTTAGCTTGGGGGGGGGGGGGCAGTTCAGTTTTTGTCCAATTAAAAGTGTATCAAAAAGACAATAATCAGAATATTGGTGAATCTCGCTAAAAATCTAGGTCAACACATAAGGAAAACTGGAAAGTGACTTCTTTCATTGAAATATGTTTCTTTATAAAAATATTTAATTGTGAAAATAACTTTTTTTAAGTAATATTAAATAAATGCATTACATAAAGTTAATTGGATTTTTTTTCCTTTTTACAAATACTCAAATGAATGGGTTTTTTTTACATACAATTTTTTTCTATTAATATTTATAAAAAAATTAACGTCATGGAATTTTTTCATTACATACATATTTCTTGTGGTGCTTCTGCTGTTTTGCAATGACATTAAAATATTTAAAGAAATGTATAAACTTTTTTATGTACTTACGTGTTAGCTGAAAATAAGATTGTACAGATTACTCAAATTCACCAGTATTTATTAAATTATAAGAAAAAGAAGAATAAAAAAAACGATCTTACATATCGGTAGACATTTCAGCTTACGAAGCAGGCAAGGGGGATAACTTTTGGAAAAAGTCAAAATATAAGAAAAATGGCGACATATAGATAAAATCGTTTTTTTATTTTTAATTTAATAAATACTGGATGAATTTACGTAATTTCTGGTGTACAATCTTTTCAACTACCATGTGTGTACATAACAAATTTTTGTCCATTTCTTTAGCTATTTCTTTTTTAAGAATGCCTAACATGTCATTGTGAAACAGCAGAAGTGTAGAAGTCATTAATGAGATTTACTTTGTAATGCGTATCAGTGTCTCTGTGAGGTGCTTTGACCAAATGTTGGCCAATCAGCTCAGAGGGTGCATTGATATCATTAGTTCCCCAAGGGACTACTTAAGCCCCCTAAGGAGATTGCAGATGATCTCTGGCACCAACCAAGACGGATAGCCTCAGAGAGACTCCTGCAAGCAACGAGGAAACACCTCCTGGCTCCTTATCCACTGGACGCTCTACTATCTTCTTCTGAAGATATTTGAAGCCCTAAGAACTTCCTACTTTCCTCTTCCTCTCGGACACTGTCCAACTTTTTTCCACATATACCAAACGGTATAGGTAACCTTTTCGAATAAACCCTTTTCGTTGTTGCTGTTGTAAGCAGAGGTTTTTGCTATTTCATTTCGTGACTGAAGCATAGATAAGAGACAACGTCAATGGTGACCCAAACATAAAAGAACACAGACCTTCTGATAAACAAAAAAACAGCACGAAACTAAATAATAAAAAAAAAGCCTTAGTAAAGTTATTTCAACAACGAAAAAGTTTGTAACTCAACACAGATCGGCGATCAAAGAAGAAAAAAGACTAACACGAAACTTCAACAACATGCGACAAAAGAATACAGACGCTTCACTTGCGCTGACAAACAAAAAAGCTTGCACCGAAAATGTGTATGTGTCCAAAAATATGAATTTAGAAAATTATTTTTAATGATACTAATAAAAGTTAATAAAATTAACGTCATGGAATTTTAAAATTTTGTAATTAAAAAATTAGTAATCTTATTTTTTTTTAAAAAGGGCATTTGTGCAGATGCGGTACACGAGCCGAAATTTATTTTAGAAGAGTTCCAATGGTGTAAGAAGGGGCAGACAACTCTCTTTTTAGTATATTGATAGAACATTTATTGAAGAAAATAGAATTTGGGAAAATGAACAGTATATTTTTTTAATTTCAAAACGAACATTCCTCTTGTTTGGATTAACAGATTTTTTAATTTTAATTTTTATACTCTAAAATATTAAATTATCGCAGAAATTAAAATTTGTGAAAAATTTCTAGCTTCTCCGAAAATAGACGTAATCGACGTGAATGTCTTGAAACTGTTGATTTTCAAAAATTTTAATTTCTGCGATACTTAATATATCTGCCCCTTACACCATTGGAACTCTTCTAAAATAAATTTCGGCTCGTGTACCGCATCTGCACAAGTGCCAAAAAAAGTCTTGGAATGTTTTCTTATGTTTACGTGACATACATGTTTATTAAGGAAAATTTGTTGTTATCCAAAATTTATGTATTTGTTCTGTGTTTACAAATAATTTATTTATTTAAACTTTATAATACAAGCAATATGTGGACGTAATCTGGCGTGGAAAATCAAAAACGCGCGAACGTAATGTAGCACGTACTGGCAGATTCACTGCCCCGTGCGCTGATTATTGTCTTTTGGGATATCCATACTTACTAAAGCTAAATGTGCAAATGCTCTTTTTTGAGGTCTCGGTTGTTATGCCGGATTACCTCACCCCCACACCTTAATTGTATAGCCTCTATGGGCCATGCCTTGTCCCCCCTCCCAATTCTTTCATTAATTTAAAAGGAAAAAAAAACACTAAAATGCATTTTCACACACAAAAAAAAAAAAATAAAACTTCCTTTCATTAACCTAAAAGAAAAACCCTCTTCTGTGAAAATACTTAAATAACTGGAAAAAAATTTTATTAAATTCCTTTCTATATCTAAATAGCCAAAATCCAACCAAAAAAGAAACAAAATTAAACGATACATTTACACACAAGAAAAAAAATCGACACTTTTCATTAAAGTCTTGCCCCCCACCCCCACCCCACCCCAAAAAATAAGTGTAGATACTGATTGTAACATTTATTTTTACATTTGTTATCGTCACTTCTACTTAGCCAAACACGAGTACTTTCTATCATGGCCGTCGATTTTGGGGGGCATGTGGTCGCTAATTTCAGATTATAAAAAAGGCCACCCATAATCTAAATATTTTTAATATTTCAAAAAGAAAAGTCCCCCCATTTATATTCAAACTAGAAAAAAAAATTTGGAAAAGTAAAAGAGAAAAAAATGCCCCCCCCTCTAATTTTTCCGCCCCAAAATTGAAAAGCCAATCGGTTACACATCTCGATTTAACACACACACACACATATCTGGAATCTTAGGAAAATCTCCATCATACCAGTAATTATAGGAGCAACAGGACTAATGAAGAACAATTTCAAGAGCTATCTGGCAAGTATACCCGGTGAACCGAGTGCAAGAGAAATGCAAACAACTGCACTTAAAGGGACGGTTAGAATCTTAAAACGATCTCTAGGCTGGAGTGTCTGAAATAGCTGGTGAATGTCTGGCATCCGGTAGGATGCCCCATCTCCAGCAAAAACAGAAAGATAATAAAAAATTTTTTAAAGTGATATACATATATATATATATATATATATATATATATATATATAGTGATATGGGACAAGAGGGAAAAAGTACTTACCCTAGTTGTAGTCATTGTCCCTTATGATGCTGGCTTAAACAGCTGAGAGGAAGAAGATAACTAAATATCCAGGTCTTACGTACGACATGAAAAGTAACTGGAATCATAGGAAGATCTCCATCATTCCAATAATCATAGGACCCACTGGGCTCATCAAAAAGAATTTCAAAAACTACTTGGCAAATATACCCGGTGAACCAGGTGCAAGACAGATCGATACAATTGCACTTTAAGGGACGGTTAGAATCCTAAAAAGATCTCTCGGTTGGAGTTTCTGAAATAGCAGGTGAATGTCTGGCGTCCAATAGGATACCCCATCCCCAGCAAAAATAAAAATAAATTAAGATCCGAAGATGTGCTGCTCAGAGCAACCTTTCCTGCCTTGACAGAGTACAAAATCGAGTGGTGGATGTCCTCTTCTGTTCCCTAGAGCCTCTTTCTCACAGAAGAGATGTTGCTAGTCTTTCTCTACTCTATCGTTATTTTCATGGTAGATGCTCGACTGAGCTTCAATCTCTGCCCCCCCCCCCTGTAAAACATTCACAACAGAAACTCGTCTAGCTACAACCACTGTAAATAATTTTCCTTTCTTCTTCTGTGTACTTAAAACTAAATGGAACGTCCATGAGCAGAGTTTCTTTCCAAGAACTCCCCTTCTATGGAACACAATACCACGAGGCTGCTTCCCAGCTGACTACAAGTCCAATGTTAACAAATTCTTGTTTAATCATCCTCTTAAATAATCAAATTCTTCCCAGTTTCAACCATTGTTACCAAAACTCACAGTGTTGTCTCAGCGTCCACCTGAAAAACTCATAACCCTTATCCTTGAGTGGTCTTTGAACCTTCATAAGTGGTGACTAGTTAGTATATAAAAAAAACATATGCATATTATACACAAGCACGAATAGGAGCAAATACACATATATACTAGACATATATACTAAAATAGACATAAAACAGCATGCTAACAATAAGTTCAAAACGATTATTATTTCGACTTGATAAAATGAGAATTTATCAGATCCATGGCGTTATATATGGAAGTTATGAAGCGTGTGTACTTTGTTGTGTCTACAATTAATTGAGATTTCCAATTTTTTGTTAAGAAGTTTTTTTCTATCACTAAATTTAATGATTTCTACTTTTTCATTAAGGCGAAGACAAAAGGGTGCGTTTAGAGATCTGCATATACTAGCTTTCCTAATTATTTTAACTATTGGCGTTTTATTATTTTTATCGATTAGGGATAAAAGATATTGAGCAAGTGATGTTTTTCTTTTATAATTTCTATTAGTAAAAGAACATTTGTGGTTATAGTATCTTTCTTTAAAAGTATTCTCAGCACTACATATGTAGAATCTATTTTCTGTTGGATTTTCTTTTGTTGTAATAGGAGCAAAATATGCTGCAGAGGATGATAAAACGGGGGCAATCGTTTGCATTTTTACAGTTATAAGTATATTTTTCAGTTTTATCAGTGTTGTTTAAGCCAGAGCTTGTTCTTGGGTGATTATCGTTTCTAGTATTATATTTTAACATTTTGTTATTGTGTTTTTTGATAATTTTTTCTCAGTTGGCACTAAAAATGTTACACAATTTAACTATATTTTAGTTAAATATCTTATGGACAATATTATTTTGTGGACAGTTAAGGTTAATTAAGTTTAGAAATTTATGGCCTAGTTAAGTTTTTCACATTTCATTAAATGGGGGTGTAAACCAAATTATTTTCAAACTTCTTTTCCTAGATCTGTTATTAGATGTATGGGGTTTACTGTATTTAATGTCGTTAATCTATAATCACTATCCTTTAATGTTTTATTATATTATGTTCATTGAACAGCTATTATATAAAATCTTATGTTCATTGAAATTCTTTTCATTTGAGGAGTTATTACTAATTCTCTATTTAATGGATTTTGGTATCTGCTTGATAACTGAGTGTGGGTGGTTTGAAATTGGGTGAACATAAGTGGTATTTGCATTATCTTTCATATACGGTTTGTAGATTCCCCTCTTTAGATTAAGAGTGAACATAAGTGGTATTTGCATTATCTTTCATATACGGTTTGTAGATTCCCCTCTTTAGATTAAGAGTGAACATAAGTGGTATTTGCATTATCTTTCATATACGGTTTGTAGATTCCCCTCTTTAGATTAAGAGTGAACATAAGTGGTATTTGCATTATCTTTCATATACGGTTTGTAGATTCCCCTCTTTAGATTAAGAGTGAACATAAGTGGTATTTGCATTATCTTTCATATACGGTTTGTAGATTCCCCTCTTTAGATTAAGAGTGAACATAAGTGGTATTTGCATTATCTTTCATATACGGTTTGTAGATTCCCCTCTTTAGATTAAGAGTGAACATAAGTGGTATTTGCATTATCTTTCATATACGGTTTGTAGATTCCCCTCTTTAGATTAAGAGTGAACATAAGTGGTATTTGCATTATCTTTCATATACGGTTTGTAGATTCCCCTCTTTAGATTAAGAGTGAACATAAGTGGTATTTGCATTATCTTTCATATACGGTTTGTAGATTCCCCTCTTTAGATTAAGAGTTACATCAAGGAAGTGTACTTGTTTGATATTAAATGTTATTTCTACTTTAAGGTTTAACCTTTTCATTTGTTTAGATATTGTTTTCCTAATTTTTTCACATTTGATGCCGTTGGAATTTCTAACTAACAACAAACCATCATGTATGTGTATGTGTGTATGCATGTGCATGTGTGTGCGTGTGTATGTGTATATTTGTAGGCTTGTGTGTTTCCTTACATATCAATTCTGTAGTCGACCAAATATTGGAATTAAAGTGTGTATGTCTGTCTGAGTCAACCTCAATTTGATAATTTAAGTCAGAGATCTAGCTGCTTCTAAAAAATAAATTAACGGTTAGTAATATTTTTAGGTGATTTGAATTGGGTATTTTATGATCACGTGTTCAGTTTCAGAAAGTAATTTTGTCTCATTCCACTAAATGCAGCCATAAAGAAATGACGTTGACCTTGAAGAGATCTGACTATACAAAGCTCTGACTGAAACATGTTTTGCGAAGCCAAATAATTTTTGTATAAATCCAGAACTTTATACCTATTAAACAGATCTATTTTATTATCAAGCACTTTTATATAAACACAGTAAGGATTCTCTGGATTTTTACCATGTGGATGTAAATTTTACATGGATTACTATATATATAGTTATGTAGAGACACTAATTTAATTTAAGTACCATATTGGTTTACTGAGCTTTTATTTGAAAAAATTATGATTTTACTTGTGTCTGGAACATGAATGTGCACAAATCTTGAATTGCTTGTGGTAGAACTAACTGTGCGTGTTGGCTGGCCGATTGAAGGGTGGGAAAGGGAGTGAGGTGGGGATAGGAAGGTCTTCTGTGAAACTTAAATGGTACATGAGCTCGGCAAATTTGTTGGAGTAGGGCTGTCTAATCTTAGGAAGAATAAATGACATACTTAATAAGGTTAACTGTCTGTTGGCACCCCTTTCTTCTGTCTGGCTTCTTTTGGATGATATCAATTTTAACTTCTTAAATCACTTCACAGTCCTGAAAACGTTGAAACGTTGGTTGATCCACGTAGACTATTTCTAATGTTTATTTAATTTTACTTTATATATATACACAGATTACATCAGTGTTGAAGTCTTGCCTAATCAAGTAAGATTTGCTATATATAAAAAAATTATTAAAAAAGTTTTTGAAAAAATATATAATTAAAATCACTTGTTTTTGTCTTACTCCTCAACGCCGACATATTTCCATTTCTTGCATTGTGATAGCCTTCTAATACTCCTCTCTCTCTCTCTCTCTCTCTCTCTATATATATATATATATATATATATATAGTATAGAGAGAGAGAGAGAGAGAGAGGGAGAGAGAAGAAAAAAGAGTGATAAACATGCGACGATTGTCCAAATTTATTTCAAATTTCAATTGTTCAATGCAAGGTGTATTCAGTAATAAACTAGTGTATATTATTCTTTCCTTAAGCCAAGGCTTTTCAAAGATCGAGATCTTATCATCAGAGGAGAAATACAGATAGATAAGTTGGCTTTCGAAAAAGCCAAAGTTCAAATATTTGAAAAATATTATTAAAAAATGTAGTGAAAGAAAAGTTCCGTAAAAAGGTATGTGGTTTGTCCGGGTGGTAGTTGTCCGTTGAAAAGATGTCCAATGAATATATATATATATATATATATATATATATATATATATATATATATATATATATATAATCTTTATTTTAAAAAACTGTTAATGGTGTTCTAATCTATTATTTACAATTATTGGTTCCCATATTGCATTAAAATCTATACTAGGTCATTGTCGCCTAACATATGCGCTGTTTCTTTAAGTCGTCTTACTCGCCATCGTTCTTCTTTATTTATAACTTTTATATTGTCACATAAGAGTAAATAGTTTCCCTTTTCCTTCCATATGTGGTCTGCCATATCCGACTTTTTAATATCTTCACGCTTTTCGGTGTTCTTCTAGCCTTACTTGGGTGTCATGTCTCACCTTTGTATATTTTTCCACACTTACATGGAATTGCATACATGTGCTGTATGTCTGAAAGGAACTGGCAGCAACTCAATCATCTGCACTCACTGTTCAGGTTGGGTCCACAAAAGGTGCAGTGGCATAAAGGGCTCTCTCAAAGCAGATCCTTACGTTAAGTGCTTTCGTTGCACCGGCACGGCAAGACCAATAGATGGCAGACCACTGACGGAGATGGATACTGGTGACAACAAGCTGGAAGTAGTAACAAACTTTTGTGATCTTGGAGATGTGCTGTCATCAGGTGGAGGCTGTGAACTCGTGGCAGCTACACATTGCAAGTGTGCCTGGAAAAAGTTTAGAGAGCTGCTACCAATCCTGACAAACAAACACCTGCCAACAACTACGAGAGGGTGTGTATACTCCTCATGTGTCAGAAGTGTGCTGTTGTATGGCTCAGAAACTTGGGCTGTCTCTGCTGGCATATTAAGGAAGCTGCACCGTAATGACAGGACAATGGTCAGATGGATCTGTTTGGTGAGGCCTGAACAGTACGTTTCTTTTGAATCCCTGCTCTCACAGGTCGACTTGAAAAGCCTTGCGGACATCATGCGAAAGATCAGACTGCGTTGGTTGGGTCACATTGAGCGTAGCGATGGCTGGATTGCTAAAGTCCGACAGTTGAATGTGCCAGAAGAGAACATCACCACTGGCAGACCCAAGTTGACTTGGGAGGACGTAGTCAAACGTGATAGGAAGGCCATGGGTATGGATTCCATCAAGCCTTGCCAAAGACAGGAGTGGAGAGGAAGACTTAGATTTCGAGACTAGACAATCAGGCCCCACCCTCATCAGAGGATTAATTGTGGCCTGATTCAACAAATAAACCGGTTGTTGTTGTTGATGATGATGATGATGATGATGATGATGATGATGATGATGATGATGCACACAGTTCTTGGTCATGGCTTTTTCTGTAAGAGGATTGACTCGCGCAAGATGTTTTCAGATTCTTTAATCGCTTCTGAATACTGTCCTGATGTCATATGGATTACATATTCTCTCAGTTTTTTCAAACAACCCCTTCATATATGGTAGATAGACTGTGATGAGTTTCTGTGTGGTGTTTCTATATGTTTAATCGAGATTTCTCAGAGCTGAGTTCATGCTCTCTGAATAGTTGTTTCGGTGGAAGGTTTCTCTTAAGCTGTCCATCTCCTCTTCATATGTATTAGTGTTACTACATATTACCTTTGCTCGATGTTGTAGACAATGGACGATTCTTTTCTTTACATTATATGGATGGTGGGAGTTGAAATTGAGATATTGTCCAGTGAAAGTTGGCTTTTGACATACGGATGACCTGAACCCCTGATCAGTGCGAGTTATCAACATATCTAGGAAGGACAATTTGTTATTATGTTCCTTTTCCATTGTGAAATGCACAGATAGAGTTCACATGGTCCAGCAATGCTTGAACATTCTCCTGATGAGGCCACATTGATAACTTTAGTGATGTAGATCCTAATGCCATTTCGTCAAAGTATTCCATGTATACATTGGCCAATACTAGGGACAATGGTGACAGACCTTCTTCCTGATGTCAGATCCTATCACAAAGTATGTAGTTTCTACACAAAAAAATTCAGCAAGGCATTTGTTAGAGTTCTGAGAGGATGGGGGCCAGCTCAGCAGAGCATTTTTTTTATTACTATAGGAGGGATAATATCAGGTCCACATGCTTTGGAAGTATCAAGGGTTTTTATGATATCCAGGACATGGGAAGGGGTGATGATCAGATCATCAAGTTTGGTTCCTATCCGTAATGAGAAATTTGGGAGGGAATAGTTTGTGGAGTCCAAGGTAGAGTTTAAGGCAAGAAGTTCAGCCGTGCAAGCGACATAATGGTGGTTGGATAATAGAGGAATTGTTGATTGCCTATTGTTCACCACAGCGTGAGATCCCGAAATAAAAACATTTAACTCACACGTAAGTGGGAACTTGTGAATTTCTAACTAATAAGAAGGATTCCCGTGTGTTTGAAACACATTCTCTTGGAACCATCAGTTGCTCGTTAACCATAAAAAACAGAATTTGTCTGGCTGGCATACCCACGTACTGGTATTCCGTGAAGATTACAACAATAAGCGCCCAACGAAGGCACTGGGTGCACCCAAGAAACACAACTTATGCCACACTGAAAATCCCTTAACTACTCCTCTACAATTACAGCCTAATGAAGAAGGTAAACACACACACACACACACAAGAAATAGAACTCTAATTATACACATAAGCTTGTGCCTTTTCCTCACTTCGAACTTTCAACACTGTGTATCTTTTATACTATTGTGAATATATAAGCAGGTTTCGTCTGTTAACCATGTTTTTATCTCTTTCATTCATTCATGCATTTTTGTCAATTACTCCATTTATTACATTTCAATTGTTATTGTGTGCCTTACTACATCCAAAGACATCTCATCTAAACCAGGATCCATTTAAATAAGAATTAAGGTGAATTTAGCACTTGCTAAATGTTGACCCTCCTCTTCTTTCTCATCCTTAGTACTTGTAAAAAAACTTTTTGGGGAGTTAACTCTTCCAACATACTTGTAAACTGTGGAGCTACTGTTATGAGAATGATACGATTGATGTGCACTCTGAGTCTTAAAGACCGCCTCAGTTCTGATGACCTCAGAGGAAAATTAAATCTGGACAGTGTAGGGAGACGTGTGCAGAAGAGGAGACTTCGATTGTATGGCCACGCTGAAAGAATGGATGAGAGTTCTTGGGTAAGTAGATGCAGTACAGTTGAGGTAGCAAGTTCAGTTCACAGATGATAAAAATCGACCTGAGGGAAAGAGGGATAAATAAAGACCCGTCAGAGATAGATGGTTGTGTCACAGGATAACCAATCAGCCTCTAGGGTGCATTAATTTCGATCAGAATTTGAAGGACAACTTCCAGTCCCTTTAGGAAAAGGAGCAGTTCCAGAGAGCTTCCTGGCACCAACAAAGAAAGACATCCTCTCTCCTGCCTCCGTCACCGATGCTGAGCAGAGCTATCTTCACTGAAGATATATTGTTCCAAGAAGACTTTCGGAAGCCAACCGAACTTGTTTACTTCCTTACTTCCTTCACTCTTCTATTCCTATCTTCATTGTTTAAACTTTCAGCAACCTATACCCAACGGTGTAAGTCACTCAAATAAATACACATCGTTGTTGTTTATAAAAGGGCTTTGTTTTTCATTTCGTTTTATTACTCCAAATATTATAGAAGTTTGTCTTACAGTCCATGCTAAAATAGGCTCCTATGTGTGTGAGTGAGTAGCAATTCGCTTCTGTTTGCCTGACCCTTGTTAGTGTGGAAACATGTGCACGTGAGGTGCGGAAAGCTGTGCATGTGTTTAGGTATTCCTTTTGCTTCTCCCAGGCAAAAGGGCCGGGCAGTGAGAGTACTTTCTCGTCTTCTCCCGATGTTCGCTGACCTGAAACTGATCATTTATTTTATTTTCGATTTTCACATCAGCTCGTCAAATCTGTTCCTTTAAACGAGAGGGAAGCATTCTCATTGGCTGAAAATTATAAGTCAGCGACTGCATGCGAAAATTCTTACTTGCTTTTGGAAGTGAAGAGTAAAGCATATACAAACGAAACAGAGAAAGAAACAGAGTCTATTCAAGCCAGTAGCTTTCCGGTGTTAGCTTGAATCGCATCTCCGCTTCATCACATATGCTTTGCTTATATTCAAAATAAAACAAAATTAGATCCAAGAAGTAAATTGGATATGATGGTGGAAGTCCAGTGTATCTCATTTACTTTCCAGATAGAAGAGTGAGACGTGTACTCTTCTGGAAACTCTGCAACCAGGAAGATAAGAATAATCCCATTGATTTTCCTAGAAAACAAACAATTCGACCAGAAGGTAAAAATACAGAAGAATCATTATCATATTTGGTTTAACATCTGTTTTACATGCTGACATTCGTTCGACGGCTTTCAGAAATTGACTTCCAAACTAACCTATCTCTGACCAGGTCTTTAAATACCCCTCTTCCTCTTAAGTCTATTCTTATCCCTTACTTCCATGTTTTCCTTGGCCTTCCACTGTGAACTGAGACCTCAACTGTTCTAAATCTACTAACCCAAAAAATCTCATCTATTCTTTCCACGTTACCATACCATCAAAGTCTCCTGTTCTACACACATCTCACTATACTGTACAGATTTGATTTTTCTCTGTCATCAGATCTAGGCCGTATTTAAGACTCAAATTACACATCCAACATATCATTCTCATATCATGTTTCTCCATGCAACGCATGTCCTCAACCCTCATTAGCCAAGTTCTACTTTCATACATTATCACATAGAAATATAAGGCAAGTTGGTTCGGCAGGCATTAAATGTAATTGAATCTAAGTCTTTAGTCTCGGCCTTGGGTTTATTTCCGCCTCCTGTCAGCAATGATGAGAGGCGAACATCGAAAATACGACGTTTGTCTACATTGGCTTCTTGACAAGAACAGAATCACATTTGTGCGGTAAACTGTCTCAGCGGAAACAAGCAAGGCAGACATGTGCAGTGTGTTTCCAATGCTCAGGTCGCAATGTAAATCTAGGTATAACAGCGCATGCATGAGAAATTACGTGTTAATGTAACAGGGAATAGATTTCAAGCATGTCACTGCTACCTACTGCAATGAACAATTACGAATAATTTCCCTATTCTAAATTATCTCCCCTTTGGAGAACTCTCCTGTTCGTCTTAATAAATCGCAGCACTAATATTGTACTGACAGTTTATGCCGAATAAAGCTTTCTTAAGTTACGACTGTTCTCGTTTGTCATTGCACCTACGTAGCACAAACTTTCAAATATTTGTTAATACATATATATTTATATAAATGTTGTTGTTGTTCTGTTAAGTCTTATTTCTTTTCTATCAATATTTCATTGGCGGGACCCGTGGAAATTCCACACTTGCTTTCTGCATCTATCTGCATAATTTGATGTTAATGACATTTCGTTTGAAATAATACATTTTTGTAAGGTCTAATAATATTAAGCAAAATTGTCTCTCTCTACTCCCATAAAAATAATTGGCACTCTCAGTGAAACATTCTTTAAATAAATAAATAAAACAACTCTTCTATATTTATTGAAAATTGTAACAATTTATATCTTTTTAAAACAATAAACATTCTCTTTCTTCTTGCCATCAGCTATAACAAAATAACTGTCAGCTAAATATATTTTTTTTAAATAAATAAAATGAAAATTTTAACAGTTTTATTTAATTTATTTATTGCTACAATTTAACTTGTTTCAAAATAAATACTCTCTTCCTTCTCACCGTAAAAATAATTGTCAGCTAAATATTCTTTAAATGAATACATCTTCAGTGATCGGGCGATCCTATCTTTTAAAAAGGGGTGGTGGGTGATAACATATGTATGAACATGAACTTGCCTTAACATATTATTATATAGATAGAACAGGTCTTATAATTAATACTAAGATTCGTTACTATAGGATGGTGACCTCAATGTGATTTGAACATACATTTTCGTTTCTATACATATGTTCACCTCTCACTTTGACTCAGCTGTGCCTTTACCATTTTAACTCTCCTCTCATACCACTCATGTATGTATAAAAGCTTTGTTTCAGCCTGTAATATGTCTTTTCTCTTGATGAAGCCTGAATAAACTTGTTAAGTGAAATATTGATCTCTCCATACATGTCTTCGATTTTATTTTGCTCCATATAGATGTTTTTGTATAATCCCCTATTTCTTTTTTAATTTTGCTTATATGCAAACAGATTGTTGTGAAGTGAAAGATTAGCACTGGTTAGTTGCTAGTCAAGCTTCCCCCTTAGCTATTCTTAGTGAGAGTTTTATATAGATTCTCTCTTACACTTTTGCTAAGTAGGTAGGTTAATTTGCCAGTATCACCATACAAATATATATGACGATAATAAAGGTGTCAAAAACCCTATTCACCATCAAAAATCTAAACATATTGATATGAAATATCATCATATAAGGTGTTGGATAATCGATGGTATAACTTCGGAACTACGTTCTATACGTGTAAAGGAACCTCTTTGTGTCGAAGTTACTTTTGTAATAGCACTCCGTTACTAGTCTAATTTCCTTTGTCATCCATTTATTCCCCTGTGTGGTTTTTGGTTTATACTGATCATATTGATTTACCTGTATTTGGTTAGTTGTAGTCTGTTACCTAAAATAAGATGGGACAACATTCGCAGGATGCCGACTGGGTCCCAAAGTAGCCTCTGCCAATCATGATGCTCAGATTTTTCTTTTACTGCTTTTATATTTGTTTGGTGTCATTTTTTCATGGTTTTGTTAGTGTATGTAGCAATACCAGACCCAGACTTATTTTACCTGTGATCCTGTCACGGGAATAGTGTCTATCTATCCCCATATGTAGAAATAACAGCGCACTATCACACACTTTGTACGTGTTAGATGTTTACAATAAAGAATGTTGATCGGTATTGGTTTCAATGGCCTATAAGTCAGAAACCAAGCATTTCTTATTGGAATATTTTTTCATTATTTACACATATAGAACATAATCCCGAAATTATGCCATCGATTTTCCAAAACACCCTGTATAGATATATACATATATATATATATAGATATATGGATCCTGTCACGAGGATAGTGTTTATCTATAACATTAGTTGAAATAGTACAGTGAACTATCACACACATTGTGCGTGTTAGATGTTTACAATAAAGAATAAGTATTTGTTTCAATGGTCTATGCCTCAGAAACCAAGTGTGTCCGAACCTATATACACATATTGAACATAATCCTGAAGTTATGCCATCAATTTTCCAAGCACCCTGTATAAGATCTCAAATTTAAAATAATGATAATGTATATCTGCATTATAAACCCCCAAATGACAGTATTGCAGAGAAGTTTACAAAACCAGTAAACAAAATTAAACTTAAGAAGTTGAGTATTGATTTACTCCTCTCCAGGAGTTAGGCACAAGGCCAGTGTTTATCTTACTCCCACAAGTAAGATGTGACCCAAGGTCGGGAAAGTGGGGTTTAAAAATTGCCTGGGCACTGGGCAGCCCCGTCGGCATTCCCCGGTAGGGGCGCCTCAGGCAGTAAGCAATAAACTTACTCCTCCCCAAAGAGGGGAGGCAAAGCCTAGGAAGGTGGACCTCCTAGAACTGCACAGGACAGACCCATACACCGGCATAAATCAAGCCCCGAAGGCCAAGACAATACCAGTCTATGGGGTGCAGTATCCATCGGAACAGATACTACACTTTGATCTTAGCCAAAAGGCCAAGTTATTTAGGGAGAAGTTGAGTATTGATTTACTCCTCTCAAGGAGTTAGGCATACGGCCAGTTTTTATCTTACTCCCACAAGTAAGATGTGACCCAAGGTCGGGAAAGTGGGGTTTAAAAATTGCTTGGGCAGCCCTGTCGGCATTCCCCGGTAGGGGCGCCTCAGGCAGTAAGCAATAAACTTACTCCTCCCCAAAGAGGGGAGGCAAAGCCTGGGAAGGTGGACCTCCCAGAACTGCACAGAACAGACCCATTGACCGGCGTAAATCAAGACCCGAAGGCCAAGACAACAGCAGTATGGGGTGCAGTAATCCATCGGAACAGAAGTTGAGTAGCATAAGGAGTTAGATTTTCAATCAGAGTTGTCTACCCTTTGACCGTGTTTCAAAGAAAATAAGGAACAAACTCCACCTTATGTGAGGGTGTTGATATATTGATGTGTGCATGTGCTATTGTGTGAGTATGTGTGTGAGTGTATGTGTCTCTGTAATAAACTGTGATTTGCTGCTCCCAACGTTTGCCACAGAAGTTTCGTGTGATTAAAACAATTTTTTTTTTTTTTTACTTTAACTCACCCGAAACATCCTAAGTGAAGAGTTGCGCAGCGAGATGTTTGTTTGCATTACATTTAAATGTCTGCATGTTGATACAGTCAGAGAAACAGGGAGCAGGGAGGGAGTTCCAGAGGTTGGCAGTTCGAGGAAAGAAGCTATTAGAGTAAAAAGCTCTCCGTCATCTGGGGACCTCCACAACGAAGTGATGGTACTTAACCCATTGCCGGCTTGGTCGGGTGTATTTACATTGAGGAGGCATCAGAGCAGCAAGTTCATCGGAGTACATTCCATTCAAGTACTTGTAAAACAAGCGCAGGGATGCAAAATCAAGGTGATGCGACAGGGGCTGAAGCTTGGTAGATAGTAAGGGAGTTATTAGATTAGAGACTAGTGGATGGTGCACCAGCCCAGATGTGACAACAATGCTCCATGCGTGGGCTGATGGTGGCCTTGTAGAGATATAGGATACTGGCAGGTGTGTGAAGTTTTCTAGCCTGGTAGAGGGAGCCCAATTTTCTTGCAGCATCCTTGGTCGTGTATTCTCTGTATTTGTTCCAATTCATGTTACCTGTGAATGTTAGACTGAAGAGTTTGAACGTTTGATTCTCGGGTAAGGAGCCATGGTAATTGGTGGTTGAAAAGGTTTCTTGTAGTTGTTAAAAGAAAAGGAGCTTTGCATCAACTCCATAATTTGAATATCCCATGCATTAGAAAGTGTGGTCGACCGAGGAAGACGTGGTTCGAATGAGTAAGAAGTGATATAACTGCATGCAACCTGGCTGATGTAAACCCTTTCGATAAGACTGCATGAGACGTTGCCTGGTGTTGCCAACCCCAAAGTTCGGGACACTCGCGCTACCCTAAATACCAAAATCGGATGAAGAAAAGAAGAGACTTCGAATATGTCCTTCATTAGATTTGATACTTCATTTTGCTTTAAATCATTTAACAATGAATTAATTATAAAATGATTCACAGAAAAGTAAAATACAATGAATTAATAGATGACGGTGATGAAGTGGTTAACTACACCAACTGACGACCTGAGTGTGCCAAGTTCTAATCCAGTTAGTTCCATATCACCACTTTCACTTAGGGATGTCGGCAACCTCTACGTGGTCCCTCCTGATTATTTCTGAAAAGAATTCTTTCTAGAAATAATCTGCGAAACCGACGCCAACATCAGAATTCATCTGAATTTACTTTACCATTTGAGTTGATTTTATTGTGTTGTAATAGTGGGTAATGTGGGTTGTATTTAGTTTAATTTAGTTTTATGCACAGGGGGCAACGAGCAGGTCAAAGCCCTTCGTGAAAATTCGGATATCTCTGATTGTGTGAAATTTTAACAATAGGTATTAGACATCAATTAATAGACATTCCCCAAATTTCAGGGTTTTTTAAAAAGAATTTTAAAGGGATTTAGGGGGACAGGTATTCTTCTAGTATATATATATATATATATATATATATATATATATAAAATAAAATATGAAATTAAAAGTATACTTTTAGAGGATAGAACCTATAGTGAAATAGTTTAAGCTCAATATACGAGATAGAGCAATTATAAAGACACACAGCTCATTCTCAACTTTCGAAAAACTACTTTCATTCTCGGTCCACGGAAGTATATTAAAATGGCACTAATTCTCAAAATTACATCTGAATAAGTGCATTCCATCTACAATTGAACTAAACATCTTTCTATTGGATTTATTTCATTTTTGAACATTTTCAACGCTGCCTTCACGAAACCCTTTCTCCATCTTTAAATCTCCTTTCACCGGACACCTTATCTACGGACATTCACCAACCGGACAGACTCCATATTTTTACATGCACACTCTTACTCTCTATTTATATTTTTTCCAATTTTGAATTTTGGCTTTTCCACTGCCAACTTATCCATCTATGTAATTCCTCTGATGATAAGATTTTAATCTTTGAAAAGCCTTGGCTTAAGGAAAGAAAAATAAACATGCATGGCAGTGAGACATGGGCCACAACACTTCTGATCTGGGTTTTTTTTTTATTAATGAAAATCTCCCCAGAGAAGGCATGAAACCACTTGATGTAAGGAGCTAAAAAAAAAAATACTACTTTAAGGTCAAAAACTAAACAATAAAACGTAAATGCAATTATCAGGTAGATGTGCAGCTGCAAACTGGAGAATAGGATCCTTTGAACCATAATTCATCAGAAACTTTTTATTGGTATAATCATGGACGCCTTATGCGCTTGGTGTCTCAAGTGATTTGGTCATGTAACCGGTGTCACCTTTGACATCGACTCCATAACATGCCCGGATATCCCAGGCACTAGGGAGCATGATAAACTGTGTAAGACCTGGCTTGAATGTGCGTAAGAAGTTATTTGACAGCATTCAACATGACTGATAACAAACCTTTTAGATCGGACTGTAGACGATTATTGCATCTCTGAAGTGTGGAAAGACCCATGCTTGCACTTAAATTTGTTATAAATGTTGAAAAATGGATAAAAAACATGAATGTTGAATAAAAGAGATAAAACATGTCTAACGAGCACAAAATATTTATATATATACACATTTACAATTTGTTGAAAGTTATTTTTGTGCGAGTAAATCGTTCGTTTGAAAAGCTGAGTTCACATGTTGTAGAATGTTTGAAGAAGGAAGGCAACAAAAGTTATAAGTGTATATGTTTGCTTTCTGTCAGTGTTAATATGCATGTGGCAGTGTGAGAGAATTAAGCATTATGTTTGTACTGCCTTTGTCAGTGTGTGAGATCATTTCAGTAGGCATTGTGCGTGTGTGCGGCTTCTGTCAGTGTGTTCATGTGTATAACAGTGTGTGAGTGAGTTGAGAATAGTCATTCACTTCCTCGGGCTTAAAAAAGCAGGGAAACTTAGCTGAACATAATATCACGTGTCGGCTTGCATTATCTCTGGCTCTACTGTGTTTACTAAATGGAATTTTGAAATTTTGATCCTTATGTGCTTAGCAGTCGGCTCAAAAGAGTGATTTTAGTTTGGGCGGCAAAAATAATTTCTCGGCGTGGGGACGTAGTAAACAGCTATACATCAAATGATCGCTATTTTTGCTATTTTGTTGGCAGCCGATTTGTGATATCTATATATATTCCAGCAGAGAGGGTCACTTAGGTTTCTGTGGTTTTCAGAGACAGAAGAGCCTTTGCACCATAACCTGGTCGACCGTTTGAAGATATGTTGTCTTGATTTGAAGGCCTGTTATTCAGTAAGAAATGACTGCCGTTCATTAGAGAAACCAAATATAAGTGTAGCTTCACAAAATTAAACATTATTACTTGTTTTAAACTGGAATTCTGGTTTTGTTTGGAGGGAGGACCCTTATATATAATATATATATGTATACAATAAAGTGAACCCCCATTCTAAAGTCTAAAATATTTTATTTAAACATTTTTTTCCAGATATTTCCAGGGTGTAATTGTACAAATAGAATCTCATTTTTGTTCTTGAAGGCAAAGGATAAAATTTTAGCATAGAATGCTATTTCAAACTTAAGTGTGACCGATCGATCAAACGATGTGTAGATGCATATAAAAGTTTTTTCTTAATTTATTACTAATGGAGATTTGGTATCTGTCTGTCTGAAGCCGAACCATACTATTACTTCTTTCTTTCAATACTCAATTCGGGGGAAAGGAAGGGAGGTATTGTAGTATTTACCCTGATGTCATGATACCATTCTCTTAGTCCTTACCTCCTCCTTTTTTGGAGAGGGGGTAGTGTAGTATCTGTTCTGTGGTCATGATACTATCCTCCCAGGCATTACCTCCACCCTTTTTATAGGGGTAGTGATCTGTTGTTTCATCATACCATCCTCCCAGGCATTACCTCCTCCTTTTTAAGGGGAGGGTAGTGATCTCTTCTGTTGTCATGAGATAATCCTTCCAGGCATTACCACCTCCTTTGGTGGGGTATTGTAGTAAATATTCGTTTGTCATGATACCATCCTCTCAGCCATTACCTCCTCCTTTTTAGGGGGAGAGGTAGTGATCTGTTCTGTTGTCTTGAGACAATCCTCCCAGGTATTACCATCTCTTTTTTTTGGGGGGGGGGGGTAATGTAGTATATGTTTGTTCATCATGATACCATCCTCCCGGTTGCATATTTTTGCTAGTAGAATTAATGGATGATATATTTTAAAAAGACCGAAAATAGCATAAATAACAACAAAGACATGGCATGAGGGAGATAACTCTTGCTAAATTATGTTTTAACATTTTTGTTTTAGATCCACTTCAGTTAAAACTTGACACATCATTAAAAATCTTCACTGATGTCACTCCGGAAATAGAAATGAGGTTTCACTATCTTTCTATTATTTACTTATGTCACCACTTATCAAGGTTAAGAGCCACTTAAAAATAAGAATTAATGAGAAAGATTGTCAGTTAGATGAAGAATATCATGAGAGGATTGGAATTAATAAAATTTGATTACTTATGAGGACAGCTTATGACAAGTTTTTATTGATATTGGATTGGAAGTTACCATATTGTAGCCCTCAGTGAAGCAAATGTGTGGAAACGTGTTCCACAAATGGAAAAGAAACTCTGTTCATGGAAATTCTGTTTGATGTGAGGTAATGGAGGAAGAAAGGAAAGTTATTTGCTGGGTTAGGGTTTTACAAAGAGGAAGCAGAGATTGAAGCTCAGTCGAGCACCTAACATGGAAACGATTAGAGTAGAGAAAGATTAGCAACGTCTTTTGTGAGAAAGAGGCTGTATGGGATAGAAAGAGAACATCCCTCACTAGATTGCAAAGTCGATTTTAAACTCAAAGCAAGAAAGAGTGCTTTGAGTGGCACCTCGCCAGATGTGGCAGCAGTACTCCATCTTAGGACATATTTGACTCTTATATAAAGGATTGCATCAGGAGTCAGGTATTTTCTGGAGCGGTGTAAACATGAGCAAGGTGGCATGTTTAGTGGGATGCATAGATGCGTGCTACAGACGTTAGATCCGCAATACGAGAAATATTTAGCTAAAAGAAGAGAGATTAACCAGAGAATCGGCCGGCTCTTTGAAATAGTAATGTTCTCTTATATACGAAGTTTCATGCTGTGTTTATGATCCATTTTAGATTTTCCACAAGTAATGTTCATATCAGTCAGTTTTTTATGTCCATAGATTAACAGCTGATAATCTTGATTTGTCTCGATGTGTGGTCCAAATGTCAACCGTTTGAAGCTGTTTTTCTTGATTTGCAGACCTGTTGTTCAGCAAGAAGTGACTGTCGTTTGGTAGAGAAATCAAATATAGTTGTAGCTTCACAAAATAAAACATTGTTACTTGTTTTAAACTAGATCTGTGGTTTTGTTTCGAAGGACGATCTTTCTGTTGCAACACTGACCGAGAGCACATGGTTGACACTAAGGCCAATGTTAAAATTAAGCTTCGAATCTGGACGAAGACAACGGGCAGACGATCATGACCTGTACAATGAATGCATTCAGACCACGCTCACAGTGGTAGCAATTTTATAGTTACGGACAACATGCAGTTTAGACGTGTAAAAACTAATGAAAGTATGAAATGAACACCACGTGCATTCTCTTAATTCAGTCAAATTTTTTTCTACTCATGAGTTTCATTTGCTTTATGAAAATTTCTTTCTTTGTAATTTGTTTATTGATAGAAAAATAAAAAAATTTGCCTCTTCATGTCACTTGGTCAAGTTTATCGCAATCATTTTAAAATAGATATTTCACTTTCATTATTAAAAATAAACACTGAATTGTGATTTTAGAGGTCAAATTCAAACTTATAATTCTATCAATAGAAGAGTGGACAGTAGGACGATTGTGCAGTATAGTTACTGACTGAGCTAACTGACTGAACTTATTGAAGTCTTTCAAATTAACTCACTTAAACAATTCACTAAACCCGCTCGGTTGACAGTGGAACTCTTCAGTCACAGTAGGAAGAGACGCGGCAGCCTAGCAAAAATATACGACCACACAGAGTATATTTTAGTTAGTCTATTATATAAAAGGAAGTGTCTATGTGTCCAGCTAAAAGTTAAAAAAAAAAAAAAAACGATCAAAGAAAGATCCACAAAGTTGGTATATTCTTGATCAGCGTTGCCCGGAAAGAATAATATCTAAAATTTATTAAAAAAATACCTATTCTTTAGCTCTAAACTGCTGCCTATTTTGTCAAGTGGTGTTGATTTTTTTGTAATTTTTATGTACTTAAGGAAAATAACTCCGATTTTTTTCAAGGAGTTATTTCCCTTATGCCGACTCGAGTAATCTGTAAAAAGTGTATGTCCAGAGAGAGGAATGGGCTGGCCAGCGAAGAAAGAAGGGATGGGGAGAGAGGAGAATTGGGGAAGAGAGAGATAGAAGTTTTAATAGAAATATGTTACACTTTCACCCCAAGCAACGCCGGGTAGCCCTGCTAGTTACTTATAAGCCACATCAGAGAATTTAGAAATCAACATAAAGGAAAATGTCTTGATTTTGATTGGTTTTGAGCTGCTACTGCTGTTTGAAGCTCGCCCACGTACCACAAGAGAACATTTTAATTCAATTAGAAATTGGGCACCAGTACTCCCTCTTAGGCTGTATCTAACTTTTATATAGGTTGAGGATTGCATCAGGAGTCAGGTACTTTATGGAGCCGTAGAATGATCCAACCAACTGGAGCAGTGTAAACATGCGCAAGGCGGCATGTTTAGTGGTGTGCATAGATGCGTGCTACAGACGTCAGGCCAACAATGTGAGAAATATTCAGCTAAAAGAAGAAAGATCACATGGAGAATTAGCTGGCTCTTTGAAATAGAAGTAAAAGAAAATGTCTTGATTTTGATTGGTGGATAAGTTTTGAGCTGCTCAGTACAGTTTGAAGCCCGCCCACGTAGCATGAGGGAGCATTTTAATTGTTAGAAATCGGACAACGAAAAGAGCAGTTATGATTTTTTTTTTTCCTATCTAAAGAGAATGGTAGTGTATGGATTTTTAAAATTTCGGTGAATCAAGTAAGACATAAGAGATTGTCACCATTCGCCTGATCTGTTTGAAACAGAGTATTTTTATCATAAATCTTATGTAAGCGTCAACGTGTGAACTGTGAAGTATGGATCCTTTCTGTCAAAGAAAGAATTTGCCGATCAGGAATTATTAGCCCTGAACGTCCAGCCGTTGAAATAACGGGTTTCGTCAGAAAAAAGAAAAGGATGAATGTAAATCTTCTGTTGCCGTAATAAGGTTACAATGACGGTCCAAACTTCAGAAGGAACTCCTCTTCAAACAACACAATAAATACTGACAAATTTCCAACGCCAACGTTTTCTCTCAGACGTCCAAAATTCAACTCTGCTTTTAATCAGTTTTTTCTTAAAAATCAGTTGGTTTTTACACATGCAAATTTGTTCCAATTATAAAAATCTGCCATTACGAACCCAAGTTTTTTTTTTACTCTGGAAAACGGTTGCCCTACATGCGAAACATCTAATATGCTTTAAAGCTGGTAAGTGTTTGTTTTCGTCTCTATTGCTACAATTTGTGTGAAGAACTTACACTTTTGACTTTACTTAGCATAAAGGACCACTCCCTAGATCTTTAGTTGTGTAGATCTTGCATCAAGACACTTCCTTTGTCTGCAAAGATTTCCACTTTGGACAAGCAAAGAAAGGGGACTTGTTAAACAAGTACCATTCATGTGGCACCTACATAAAAGAAAAACAAAGAAAACAAAAAGTACTGACACTCTTCGTGAAGAATTTCCTTTTTCTAGTATGGACGAAAGAGAAACAATGAAATTGTGATTTTCCAGCATAGAATCATAAGTGGGAAAAAAAGTAATTACCATTCAAAGTGACCACGGGGTAAATATAAAACGTGTTCAATAGATTTGTCGATTTGCTGTGTGAAAAGCGTGGACTTTCTCTATTACTTGTGTAATGCAATGTAGTACTTTTTCCCTTCTTTTTCTTGTAAATTAAAAAAAAATTTTTTTTATTTGTTATCCGATTTTTATCATTTGCTAAAGGGCATTTTTGCAGCCACTTTTGGCCCCTTTTTTTCAAAGATAAACCTTCTTGAATTTTAAACAAAGATCTTCTCTTTACTTTTTACTTTTTTTTTTTACCTTTTTTTTTTGTAATTTGAGGCGAACGTTGTAGCACATTACAAAATTACGATATTGCTTGTTCTACGAACCTTTGCTAAATACCAAGTATCTATAGTGTTATTTCTTTGCTAGGCTTCTTTGTGCAGCGCCACCCCCTGTACTATCTTTTAAATTTCACCCTTAAAAAAACATCGCACAAAAGATTTACACTAGTAATATATGTAGAATTTGGACTACTGTTCTCATCTTGGGTGTTTTTATCACAATGTTTCGGCCGATGTAACCTCCGTAATTTGTCGAACTCGGAAATCTTTGTCGAACTCGGGAATCTGGACGGAATTTTGAACGGAACCCTTTATTAAATCCACGAGGCTAGCATGCTCTCGTTCCATCTGCCATGACCAGGAAGAAGTCTTCAGTAATTCGCAATTCTTCGTATCACCCGCACTGAGGATTGAACCTTCAGATGACTGTCACTTAGAACTGAATTTTACTTAGTACTATATCCACTGCGCCACGGGTATGTAGCATTTCTCAATCTTTTTACTCTTGCATAACCCTTAAAATAAATTACCTGTCACAAGGAACCCCATGTACAAAAAAACAGAATTATATACCATATCTTTCTCGTTTTATTTTCATTGTAGTCCATGTCGTAAAAATCATAGTATATATTGTTGGATAATTGGTTTAAGACAAAAGAATAATATCTATTTGTCAAATTTTTCGGTCATGCTAAATAAAATTTGCCAGGGAGTTTTCATCCAGACAGAAAAAAATTCTAAACTTAAACATAAAAAATGAAAATAAGTAACTAATACCATATCTATCTAATGGAGATTTGGTATCTGTTTGTCTGAATCCAAACTATACTATTACTATATTTCAATGTTCAATTAAGGGAGGGGGGGAGTAGTGTAGCATATGGTCATACGTCACGATCCTTCCAGGCATTACCTCCTCCTTTAGTTAGGGGAGTAGTGTAGTAAATGTTCGAAGATCATGATACCATCCTCCAAGGCTAGCAAAAATAGGCAACAAGAGGGAGCATATCTTTGCTAGTACCTATAATAAAATTACAAACTAAAACAAAACTGAAACAATTAAAAGGAAAATAGAACTGGCCTTGAGACGAGAGAGAGAATCTCACATAAACTATACCAAAAATTGCAAAAAGCATAAATAAAAAAATCCTTAAATGCAGGAAAAAATATTTACTTAATACTGTGGGCGAATGAGGGACTGTACCTGCACATCGGCAACCACAGAGACGACTGACAGACTGTGCATGCATCTTGTACTGGTCACTGAGTGAGCACTGGTGCTACCAGATCTGGCTTCCTGACCCAAAATGTGCCAAACATTGATGTTAGTTCTTTCTTTTCCCTTTGCAAAACTCAATCATGTTGTGCAAAGCCAAAAACAACAATTTTCCTTCCTCTACAAAACAACCAAACCAAACACAATGAATAAATATTTGAAGATATATAGAACTTGAAGCATAAAAACTTACCAAAATGACCGGATTCGGTATTAAATAACTCGAAAACGGTTGATACGCCGTAAAACAAAGCAACCAACTGCAGAGTGGACACTGAAAAGTGAAGGTAGCTTTACACTGGCGCCATACACACATCACTAAATATATTCCCAATGATTGGGATATTTTTTAATAACATAATAGATTAGATATGATGATGTCTATATTGCAATCGTCATTATATTCGGTTTAATATCCATTTTACATGCTGGCATGCATTGGACAGCTTTAAAAAATTGACTTCCAAATTAACCTATCTCCGGCCAGGTCTTTATCTTTCTTCCTCTCAAATGCATCCTTATCACTTACTGGCATGTTTTCCTTTGCTAACCCCTGTCACTTCAACTGTTCTACATTTATTAATCCAAGAACCCTCATGCATTCTTTCAATTTCCTGCCTTCTGGGAGTTGGGCGTCAAAGTGATCGGGCGCAATTTTTGTGTCTTCTATCTATAGGGGTTGATCGGGAGGATGCAGTTCGTTTGGGTGTACTGGCTGTAATTCACTGTAAAAAGTAAATCAAATCCCAGAGAAAATGATGGAGGTATTTGTTGTTCTTTTTAATTGCTTCCGCTATTCCAGCCACAACGAGAAAGGAGAAGAGAAGATCAACATTCCTGCGACTGCGACGAGACGTCACTTTCCACTGAACAACTACTTACGTGTCAACAAGAGAGATGAACAGAAGAAGAAGGGCAATCTGCAAAGGCTTGACAAAAAAAACCCCAATGTTACAAGTCACTTATTTCCACAGTAACGTTACAGGTTGAGCAGCTCCATCAAAACAAAAGAAGCTGTTATGACTAAGCATTACATTTCACATAGATAATAATAAGTAAAGCAGCATCAATGTAACAGTGACTTACAGAAAGAAAATGAGAAACAAGAAAAATAAGCAAAAAAAAAAAAGAAAAAAAAGTGGTTTTGTTTCATTGAAGCAGCAATCAGGGTTGCGGAATTGAAACGTATAAGGTCCGACTCCGAGGATTCCCAAAATTCTTTCTCCGACAATTTAAAAACATCCGATTCCTTGTATTATTCGGACTACTGTTCTTATCTTGGATGTTATTCTTCAAATGTTTTGGCCAATGTAACCTCCGAGCTAATTTACGTGCGTCTTGTCAAATTTAGGAATCTTCATATCGAACTCAAAAAACTATATGAATTTCGAACAGAACCCGTTATTTAATCCACAAGGGTAGCATGCTCGCATTCTGCCAGTCACGACCAGGTAGTAGTCGTAATTGTATTCTTAGTATCGCCTGCACTGAGGATTGAACCTTCAACTTCTAGAAGAGTGTCACTTAGAACTGATTAAAACTTAGCATTTTTATACATTGCGCCAAGATGAGAACAGTAATCCAAATAATCTAAATTATCAATCTGACTCCTCAATTTTAAAGTCTCCCAATATTCAGACGGTCTTGATTCTTTCGAGATTAAAAAAATTCTGACACCGACTTCTTCTAAAACCTTCAACTCCCTCTGACATTGCAACCCTGGCAGTCTATGCGCCACAGTAATTTTGCTCCCATTGTTGAAATCAAGAAAGAAATTTATTTATTTCTGTATTTTCAAGATCTTGTGCAGCAAAGCACCAACAAGTTCTTAAAAAAAAAAAAAAAAAAAAAAATGTAAGTAAATTCTGACACAATAGAAAATGTTTTCACAATAATCGTTTTGCAGAATCTGTTTAAACCGAACAAAAATCTGAATGTGATGAAAAAAAAAAAAAATCTGACTTCAGTTTTTTAACTTAGTACAAAAAATGCATAACATTTTTGTACTATCTTAATTTAGATAGCACCATACTTTTTTATGTCCAAGAAACTGTCAGTTTGTCGCACTTAAGTTTGAAATCAAATTTTCATTGCTAAATACACAGCTGGAATGGATGCATAATAATAACGATAGTTCGTGTTATAATGTTGTACTTCTGTTGCGCTTAAAAGAATGACGACAAACACTGATGCATAAAAATATAATGATATATCGTTATTGTTGGTGGCGGTGAACAAGTAGGGTTAGTGAGAAAGATGAAGAAAGCACAGAAATAGAGAGAGTTAATCTCTTAAACTCGATAGCCAGTCAACTCTCTTGATCTCAATTTGGGCTAATTTATATGACGATTTTGGACGCCCATGCATCCACCCGTTATGGGATTTCTCCTTTGCTGTCAATGTAGTCACATCCTTGTGGCTTTTATTTAGTGATTGGGAATTCTTGTTTGTAGGTTACCTTTGGGGATGGCACGGTGGCTGAGTGGTTAACAATGCGGACTGAGGATCTGGGTGTGTTGGGTTCGAATCCAGTTTGTCCCACAAAAACACTTTCATCAAAACCCACACCTGACCTTGTGTCTAACCTCTTGGAGAGGAGGTAAATAAAAATACTTAAGTTTGAAGAGTCAGCCATAGAATACACTCCATTCGAGGTAATGTAGTAAAAGAGCAATCGCTCATGGATTCTTCATAATTTTTTTTTTTTTTGCAGATGTTTTTGCATGAATCATCAGATTTTTTTATTTTTAAGAATTGTGTTTCCGTGTCAATTAGATGCATTTTGTTTTTTCCGGCCAGGTGTGTGTGTGTGTTAAGTAGGTTTTATTCCTGCTACACCAGACACAATATTTGGGCGATTTTAGTCAGGACTGTGGAATCGGTAACCCAAACACTAGACTCAGATTCCTGAAATTTGAAAAGGTCCAACTCCAACGTAAGAAAATATTCTTTCACTAATTTATCAATTCATATGACCCTTATTTACATCAAATGATTATGGTCGTATGAATTGACTGAAATATCTTGGTTCTGCTTTAGTGATGTGTCCCTATTTTTACTAGTCTGATGCCATGCTTATCCACTATTCACACATACTACATAGTAGGCATGAAAAAACAAATTAAGGTGTGCTACTGTTCCTGATTTGTTTGTTTAGTTTCTTGTACAATTTGAATTTCTGTTCATTAAAGTTCTTATTTTCAACCGAGGATGGTTGCATTCTAGCAACTGAAATATCTTCGTAGAGCTTTTATGTGTTTGAGTTTATATTTTTGTTAGTTTGTTGATTCGCTTATTCTCAATTCCATTTTGCATGAAACATTGTTTCTATTATTCCCCATATATATATGTATGTGTGTGTGTATATATATATATATATATATATATATATACTAGACAAACTGTCTAAGCCCAGAGTGTCTAGTCTACTATTTATAATTATTGATCCTCATATTGTATTCAATTCTATACTAAGTCTACTTAGGAGGAAGCCATTATTGCCCAACAAGGTCACCGGTGACATCGGCTGAAACATTATGAGAATAACATCCAAGATGAGAACAGTAGTCTGAATAATCCAAATAATCAATCCTCATCTAAAAAAAAATCTGAAGCACACACTGGGTTAGTCAAACACAACAGACGACAAATAATAATCTTAATGACAAGAAAGAAGACATCATTACAAAAAGAGGTGTCTTTATTTCATTCAGGACCTAGAGTTCAACAGTTTAATGTAGTAATAATCATAATAATCATAATAATAATGGTAATAATAATAATAATAATAATGGTAGTAACCAAAATCTGGCTGTAAAACACAGCTCATTTCACACAGACATTCTAATGCTTTAAAATACTGTCTGAATTCAAATCTACAAATACAATAGCAAATTTACATCAACCAGCCGCAGCCAGCGAGGGCTAAATGATAATACGGAACATGGCCGAGGCAATGTACAGAGCTAAAATGTGTTAGCAAGTGACACCCAGATTCCCTTCAAGAAAAAAAGGGGGCAAGTTTTATTAGGTAGAAAATTCTCTCTCTATATATATGTATACATACAAGTAGACTTACATACATGCATACATATTAAATATGTATATATATATATATATATATATAGATACGTATACACATGTATGCATGCGTACTTGCATATATAAGAAACAGAAATAAATAGACAAAATTTAAAAAGGATTCCCACCCAATTAAATAAAAATCTTTCAAGTTGGTTTTTCAAGAAAAATTGGGAATAAAAAAAAGATTTTATCACCCATTCAAAGGAGAGAAAAAAAAAATAACATGCAAAAAAGAAACCTCAAAACAAAACAAACAAAACAGTGCAATCATTCTGCCTTCCAAGAGAGTCGACCAAGTTCCGGAATATGAATCTCAGTCCCTTTTTTTTTTCTTTTTAAAATTTTTTTCTTCTTATTTTTACAAACAACCATTGGTTGATTGAAGTAGAAATAATAATAATAATAATAATAATAATAATAATAATAAAAAGAGAGAAATATTGACTTTCTAAAAAGTTTTCTTTCCTTCTGCTTGACTCTTTTTCTTCTTGTAAGACAGTGAATATAACAACCGAGATAAAAAGTCAAACATAAAACGGATTCAATTTTCGAGAAACCATTTCTGTAAATTCCTTTCTTTCTTTGAATGTAAAAATGGATAAAATGTCGAGGAAAAAATAAACTACGTGATAGGGTTTTCGTAAATAATTAATAATCAAAAAATTGCAACATCTTTTTAAAAGTTTTTTCTTTTTTCCTTTCTTTTGTACACATGAAAATCCCAAAGTCTATATTTACAAACGAATTGCATATTTATAGACATCCTCCCCCACCCACCTCATCATTAAAGGGGGAGAGAAAAAAAGTGGGGAGAGATTGCAATTATGCGCCGTTGGGAATCAATGAACCCTTCATTTACATATTTTGATATTGACAAAAAAAAAGAAAGTTGAGGAGGGTGGCATCTTTTTTCTTTAAAAAAATTTTTTTAAATTAAAAAAATTTTTTTTTTTTTTTTTTTTTTTTAAAAGGAAATGGATATTTTCTTTTCTCTTTAAATTTTCAACATTTCAATGATTCTTTTGTTTGGTGTGCTTATTTTTTTTTTTTTTGATAAACATTAGTCCATTTTTGTTTTGTAAAAACAAAACCCAGAAAATCAACAACAAAAAAAAAAAAACAAAAACAAAAAAAAATCAACAACAGTCCTTAACTCTTTGGTGATATTCAGGGGAAGGGTGGAAGCTATCCATGATTGATCAAATAGAGTCAATCATTAAGTTAACAAGTTTGTAGGCAGACATCTTATCTACACATTATATATATATATATATATATATATATATATATATAGTAGTGGATAAGTGAGAGTACTTTGGGGGATGGGGGGAGGGTGTAAAGAAAAATTCTTCCTTTTTTTTTTTTTTAATTAATTTATTTTAAAGTCCAAAGCTTATGATTCTCCATAAGAAGAGTTCTTCTTTTTTTTTTTTTTTTTAACACAAGTGACAACTCTTAATGACAATCCGTAGAATAATGCTGCAAACAGTAGCACGTTCCAAAACGGTGGCTCTTCCTGCAACGAAAGTCTCGTGTCAACGGGTCCATGTTCGAGTGGGAAGAACCTCCTTAACGGAGAAGAGTTGTCGCCGAAGTATCTAATATGCTGACCTAGCCGTACTGTACTGATTTCTCAAAGAGATAATCGCCAGACTTTTTGTTTTCTTCTTTCGGTATTTGATCATAGAGTTTACAAAAAAAAAGAAAAGAATTTGAAATAGAAATTTCAGTTAACTTATCATGCGACATCGAATAATATGTTCATGTGTGCGTGTGTGGTGCATGTGCGAAAAGATTGTATGCGGGTTTAACATACAGATACACATACGTGCACACACACACATTCTAATATTGTTTGCTTTTTTTTGTTAAACAATTTATTTTAATTGGCAAAATATCTTCATAAATCCAATATTAACCACATGTTATATTGAACATATTTAAATAGGGTTTGAGAGAGAGAGAGAGAGAGAGGGAGGGTTTGAGAAAGAGAGAGAAGTTATATGGCACCTCATATCAGTTGAAATAAAATTTAAACCCTTGTCATCCGGGGTATTGCATGCAGGTGGTGATGCAGTCCCTAGTGAGGAGAAACATAACTATACTAAGTGCAGTGCAAAAATTAAAAGGGAAGAAAAGAGATAGGCAGAGAGAGAGAGAGAGAGATAGAGAGAGACTTAAAACAAAACAAAGGAATTAACACAACTATATGTGTGTATGTGTGTTTTTATCCCTCACCCCCACACCTCATTCCAGAACAATCTCCTAAATGAATAAATACGAAAGTTTTTTTCATTTATCACACTTATATTACCATCAAAACGGCTCACTGTTATTTAAACCAATAACACAACATAGTCTTTTGAAATACTGTATATAGAGTAAAGATCCAAATACAACTATTGGTATGCCTAATTTGAATAACTATTTCTTAAACAGTTTATAATAATCAAAATTTAGACAAAATTTATTCATTCGTAATTTTATTGGCCTATTTTCCTATATATATATTATATATATATATATATATATGAAGCAATCCAACAAAAGATATAAGCGTCAACTAATATCTTATAATTAGTGAAACATCCGGATAAAAAACTGAAGCTCAATATACTGGATAGAGCATTAATATTATAATATAAAATGAAGTAATAAAATAAGGTGTCAATCAAATTTTATTAGAATTCAAAGTTCATGCAAAGCATCCTTAAGTCCTTAGCTCATGAGTTTTCAAAGATAATTCTTCTCTTCAGAGGACCATTACCGCAGTTATACTACTACAGGCAATAAAATTACGCTTTGAAAATATATAAAATTATATACACAAATACATAAAAATACATAACATCAAACATATCAATCCAAAAACATACTTTTGTTGAATCCATACAGTCCATCCAGGTCATACAAGTTGAGAAGCATAATCAGGAAGGACATTACTCCAAGATACAAACAGCAGTCCAAATACGTGAAATTGAAGAATTATCTTTGAAAACTCATGAGCTAAGGACTTAAGGATGCTTTGCATGAACTTTGAATTCTAATAAAATTTGATTGACACCTTATTTTATTACTTCATTTTATATTATAATATTATATATGTATATATATACATATGTGCAATAGTTTTGTAGACATTAACAGTAATTACTTAAAGTGATTTAATAAAAAGAAGACATATTAGCAAAACCTTTCTTAAAATGTTTTGTTGATAATTTTTCAAGGGAGGTAATTTAAATGAGAACTATTAGTTTCTAAAATTACAATAGATTTATATTAAAGATATGTAACGTAAGTTTTACATTTCAAAAGAATACTTAGAGCTAGCTGCTGGATAGCGGGTAGTTTTTTTTTGCTTGTTTTTATATAAAAAACAAAACAAAAATTAATTTAAAAAACAGAACCGAGAAAGTAACAACATAAAATGGAATTTAAAGTTTCAGTAAAACCGAGGGGAGGGGGAGGACTTGTGAAAAATCGAGAACCCCGATAATGCAGCAAGACTAGCAAATCCTTTATTTTCGCTTAAAACATTTTATGGGAGGACAGATCTCAAGTCTAGTTCAGGATCCAAATAAAATAAGGAGGAAAAAAATTATTTCCTTTTTAACTTAGTTAAATTAGTCGGATTTTTGTCTACTTTACGGCATATCAACCCTTTTTCTGGATTTTATTGAATGCTAAAAATATAAATTCATTTAAAAAAGTTTTTATGAGAGTCAATCCAGACAAGGCATGAAGCCACTTGATGTAAGTAGCTTAAAAGAATGAAAGATGATTAACGTAAAGACAGGAGATGCCTATTGACAATAGTCTGGAAAAGACTAAAGCTATAGATAAGAGGAAAACAATCAGCAAGAAGAGAGTTCCACAAGCTTGCAGTTCTTGGAAAGAAGCTACTGGAATAGAAAAATAGTATTATAACGAGGTACCTGAATTGTTAACAATTCATTGAAGATGAATCGCTATTTTCTATAGTCAGGTTAGAAGGGGTTCATATCTTACTTATCTTAGTGCATCAGGAAATACTAGATCCCATAAGATTTGAACAACTACTTGCCAATGTCATAGTCTGCATTGATATCCATTATGCCACTTCTACTGTTCTAGTTAATTCAAAATAATAAAGAATAGTGTGTGTGGGGTGTGTGTGTAGGGGGTTATGTTGGATAGGATAGGAAGGTGATTCCAAAATCATGTGATAAAAAAAATTCCAAGAAAGAAAAAGAGAAGGTAATAATCCAAGGGGATTGGGGCAGCCGTTTTATGAAAGAGGATAGACAGATGTAATACCTATAATCACAAACTAAGTATAGCTTCTTCCTTAGTCGAATGCTCTTATGACTGATGCTCATAGCATAAAGCAGAACGAATCGCTTTAACTAACTTTACAAAACGACACTAGTCTCTCACCAAATTTTACTCCCAGCAGGTCATCATCATACTTGGTTTAACGTCCACTTTACACGCTAGCATGCGTCAGACGGCTTTTAGAAATTGACTTCCAAACTACCCTATCTCTGTCTAGGTCTTTATTTATTCCTCTTTCTCTCAAATCCACTGTTATCACATCCTCTCATGTTTCCCCCCTGCTACTGTTTTACATCTACTAACACAAGCACTATCATCCATTCTTTCAATGTGACCAAACTAACAAAGTCTCCTGTTCTATACCCATCTCCCTATACTGCCAAGATCTATTCTTCCTCTGAAGTCATATGATCTAAGCCCATCTTCTTTAAGACTCATGTTACACACTGACCGTATCACTCTGGTACTCATTTATACACCTGGGCAGTGTTTTGCTTATAATACCTAGTGTTTCAAAATGGTCACTAATTTAAGTACTAACCGGATTGAGGATTCCCATAAAATTCACCAACCTTTGGATCATTTGAGACACACCAAATTCACATCAATGTTTTGTAGGTGTTATATAACAAATTAAGAATTCCTATGAAAACCTTTGTATAAGATGTACTTCATTTCAAACTTAATTTTTTCTTTCTTTTTTTTCAGTAAAAAAAGTGCACCCCAGGTATGACAGTAAGTCACTGATTTCCACAAAATTTATCGAATTTTGGTCCTCTCTTCGTATGGTACTTTATGCAGCCAGCACATGAAGCAATGAATATGAAAGAATGAATATGAAAGAATGAAGACAGCAAATCTGAAGGATAAGTATTCCCTCCAACTGCACAATCTATATTAGGCTAAAAAAAGAGTTAACACAAGACAAAGATTTCGATTTGGTTTTAGAAGTAGGTTGGGGGAAATATAAAACACACACACATGCGCGTATATCACATAGATCAATTAATTTATCTCTTTTTAATAGAGAGGCATTGTGTGAATGGAAAAAAAAATTAGCTGTTATATTAAAGGATGTTATATCTGGCATTTCCGTAAGAAGCTTGCAATGTGACAAAGCAGTTAGATCAATATATCACAACGTGGCTGCTCTCTCGGCACGGTGACATTGCAAAAATATTTAAGAAATAACGTTCAATCCTCAGCAGTAGGATTGACAATAAATCGAAAGACGACATGAGTAAATTAAAAATCATAGAAAACCCAAATTTAAGAAATATAATGTCTACATAAATTGGTTAAGGAAAACTGAATTTCATTTTTTATTTTTTTTTAATTATTCAGTTTTCTGAAAGAAATTTTTTTTTTTTTTAAAATTATATTTCATGTTTAAATGGAAAAAAGGTTTTGAGTTGCAAATTGAGTAAATACAAATAAAGTAAATAACAAAAAAAACCTAAAACAATTGTGATTGGGGGGAAAAAATTGAATAATCAAAATTTAAACTACTATGAATACAATAGATTGATATGCAAGATCTTTTTCATAATTAGATTAAACACGTGTCTATGGTTATAACAATGATCTTAAAAATTGTATCCCTTACTGTTATTTACTGAACTGTGATTTAACCGTGTTTATTATAATAATCTTTATCTTCTTCTATTATATAAAGGGCAGTTGTCTGTGTGTATGTTCAGCTAAAAGTCCAAAACTACTAAACAAAAACCCACTAAGTTTATATTTTCTTGATTGGCATTGCCCTGTGAATAATATCGAAAATTAAAAATATTCATTCTCTGACCCTAAACTGGTGCAAGTTTCGTCGGGGAAGGGGGGGTTGAAGTCACTGATTTGTTTAAGGAGTTATTTCCCTTAAGACTAATCAGGTAATCTATGAAAGTGTGTGTGTATGTCCAGAGAAAGAGGAACATGTTAAACTTCTGCACCGGGCAACGCCAGGTAGCGTTACTAGTCTATTATATAAATGGCAGTTGTCTGTGTGCGTGTGTATGTATGTCTAGCTAAAAGTAAAAAAAACTACAAAATAAACACCTGCAAAGTTGGTATATGCTTGATCAGTGTTGCCCTGGGTGAATAATATCTAAAATTTAAAAAAGAATTATTTTTAGGGGGTCAACTGGGCAAGGTTTCGTCGGGGGGGGGGGAAATATTTCCAATGTTATCTATTATATAAAGGAGAGGTGAATGACTTTTATTATTATTATTATTTTCAATACGTTAAAACAAGAGAGAGAGGAATGGGCTGGGCCAGGGTAAAGAAGGGTGGGGGAGAGGGATGTGGAAAAACAGGAAAGAGTGAAAGATAGAGAGACGGATTGAAAGATAAAAGTTTTAATATAAAGATGTTACACACACGTTTTAACCTCTTCTATTTTGTTTTTTTTTATGGCCCTGGGCAATGCCGGGTAGCCCTGCTAGTCTATTATATAAAGGAAGGTTGTCTTGTCTGCGTCTCTCCAGCTAAAACTCAGAAGCTAGCAAAGATTACATATTCTGATTTAGTATGCCCTGTAGCAGGTTATGGTTTAAAAATCAAACAAACAAAAAAAACTGTAATATTAATTCATTTAGGATCAAATTAATGACCAGAATTAGGAAAAAAATTATTAATTCAAGAAATCAAGGGAAATAACCCTAAATAGCTCTTAAGTTATTCCTCCATAACTAATTAAAATTGAAAGTTATAAAAATTAAAAAATATAAAAATGGTAATATAGGGGATCAGGACAGGCTATGCTAATTACTGTTTTAGCTAAGCTGACCACATAACAAAAACGAAAAGGGTTAATACTCATTTTAGTAAAACTATTATGATTAAGTGGATAATGACGCAGACTGATGATCTAAGTATGCCAAGTTCAAATCCAATGCATTCCATAGCACCACTTTCACTTAGGAATGTTGGCAACCTTCACGTGGCCCCTTCCGATGCCAACAGCAGAATCAAGTCGGTCAAAAAAGTTTGATCTATACGACTTTACTTTTTTTTTTTAGTAAAGCTATATAAAAAACAATACATAAAGTTAGGTTTTTTTAAGTTACAACTAGCATAGAAGAGTGTTTTAGTTAATACATGCAGGGCTACCCGGTGTTGCCCTGGCCAAAAGTGGAACATATTTCTATTAAAATTTCTACCTCTCTTTATCCATCTCTATCTTTCTTCCTCTCATTCTCTTGTGTCCATCCAACACCACTCTAGCTGGACATACATACAAACAGACTACTCCGAGGAATTAGTCGGCATAAGGGAATTAACTCTTGGATAAAAAATCAGTTACTTCCCTTTAATAAATAAAATGGCTGAATAAAAATCACTGAAAAACTAAGCACCCCTAACGAAATCTGGGTCAGTTGACCCCCAAAGAATGAATAATTTTTAATAAGTTTTAGATATTATTCATTTCGGGCAATACTGATAAAGAATATACCAACTTTGTGGGTCTTTGTTTTATAGGCTTTTACTTTCAGCTAGACACACAGACAACTGCCCTTTATATATAATAGATTAAAGTTTTATACTGTGCTGACACACTTGCATCTATTTTGTCCCTATGTAGTGTTGGGTATCTCTGCTTAAGTGTGTGTGTGTATGTCTGCATAAAAGTAAAGAAACAAATAAATAGAAAATAATAACGAAAATCACAAAAGATTAAAATAAAACAAACAAAAAAAACGAGAAAAAAGTTTCTAAAATTTAACAAATTAGCTGATTAAAAATGTTTTTGTTTATTGAATTTAATCAAATAAATAAAACCCACTTTTAGCATGTTTTTTTATTATTTAAATTAAAATTTTTTTTTAGAATAGCAGTAAAGAACAATTATCATTATCAAAATATAATAATGATAAAACATAAAATTAAATGTTAGTAAAAACACCACAAAAAATCATTTGAGTAAAAAAACAAAAAAAAATGCTGTGTATTTTGTGTCGAATTTATCACTAAACTATTCACATTTTGTCATGATTTATCTTATAAAACATTTTAAATTCAAACTAAAAAATTAAGATAGGTAAATTCATCAAAAGGGTTCATTTGTTGGGGGGGGGGAGAGGAGGTTGGAATAAAAAAATTTACACAGAAAAATAAAAAAAAAAGGTGAAAAACTAACATCAACATTCGTTCATCAGCTGTTTTCTAAAATTATATTACTGTTTCATCTCTATATGTAAATATAAATATACACACTTATAAGATATATATTATAAATATATATTTTTTTCTTTTAGATTTTACTTCAACACCGCTCAATACATGAGTATAGCTTAACAGTAGTACAAACACAGTTATGGCAAGTGAGCTACACAGGAACGTTTTTTGTGTTTCCTTCCATCAAAGGAATAAAACACTTTTCTTGTATAGCCAACTGCCATAACTATATTTTTATACTATTACTATATATATATGTGTGTGTTGTATTTTGGAAGCAATTGTTTCTTTGAGATGAGCATATAATATTGAAAACAATAGACTTGCATTTTGTAGGTTCAAAGTTTTAATAGGTTTTTCAAGTTGACGTATAATATTTGTTTTGGGATCAAAAGTGTAAACATCGCCCAAAATTAATGGGGAAAAAGTGACTAAAATTCTTAACTGACAGAACATGCCTTGTTTCTAAAAACTAACATTTTATATATATATATATATATATATATAAAGCTATGTCTAATTTAAAAACGCAGCCCAAAGTTAAATAAAATAAATCATGTTAAAGAGATGAAGAGCTTGTATGTTAGTTTCAAACAGGCCCACTTCAAAGTAATTAAGTGTGTGATATGGCAGTCTCATGTTCTAATAGTTCTTTTCTCCGATTAGTATCATCTGATAAATAACCATTGTTTTAGGGAAGGGGGAGAAAAAACTAAACAAAATATTCACAGAATATAAAGTTTTGAAGCAATTAATATAACAATCGGACTTACACTTACGGATGGCTCAAATAATC
Source organism: Sepiola atlantica (assembly GCA_963556195.1). Lineage (NCBI taxonomy): Eukaryota > Metazoa > Mollusca > Cephalopoda > Sepiida > Sepiolidae > Sepiola > Sepiola atlantica. Next base: position 183,521,559 of record OY744518.1, read on the forward strand.
GATAGCTTTCAGTATAACAATACCAAATCAGTAATAGGTGTAGAAAATAGATTTAAATACGTGATGCTGAGACAGGATGAAAACAAAAATTAGCCTAGAATTTTTCTTTTTGTGGTCAGCCATAGTTGAGGGTGATCAGAAGGCTCCCTTTTCATTAATTATTACACCAAGGTGTAGGGAAGGGCACCATTCCTTTCCCAATAATACTCCACTTACCCTTAATCCGCACCTTATAATGCCGAGTATTTAAGCAAGGTAGTATCAAGTACCATTTCTTGAGCCTTTAGTATGACTCAACCAAGGATTGAACCCTAATCTCCCGGTCTATTAGCGAGCACTAACAATTATGCAAGACGGGCCAGTTCGTGTTGAGTAGATGTCCTTATTTACTTGCGTCCCCATGAGGGAAGATTTAGACACAAGGTCGGTTTTTAATGTGAGAAAAATCGAGCTCCCTTAAAAAGGGGCACTCTGGATTGAGAAAAACATAAAAATTGCTTCAGTCTAGAAGGATTCTGCTTTCATTGACCGACGACAGAAAAGATGAAGTGTAGTATCAGAACAAATGCTACATTTTGCTTGTAGCCAAAAGTAGATGTCAACAGAAGAAATAATGAAGAAAAAAAAAGAACAAGACTAGGATATGATATTGAGGGTATAACTATATGACCTTGTCACTGCTGATTTAGGTATTATTAGACTTGGCTAGTGTTTAGGAGAATTGGAGAAAGGTTCAAGATTATGGGTTATTAGGATCTTCCGTAACAAAAATAGTCTGATTTTCATTAATAAATGCAAGTGTGGATAGGTGGCTTCATTTTTCTTTGAATTGAATGAGGATAATAATGAACAAAATGCCGCCATTTCTGTTTTTCTATGATTAAATGTGAATCGAAGATTGTTTGGATGTTAAAAACTCACACACGATTTGAGATTTTTTCTTTTTATCCCTTTTAGGATCATCATTAGATTGGGATTTGTTCTGTTGTTTTATGGCACATCAACCCATTCTGTGCAACACAATTGCATCCTTATAACACGAGAATCATAGAAATACAGAGAAAGAATAGAAGGAAATCATGCAGCATTGAAAATTAAGGAATACGAAAAAAAAAAAAAGATCACGATTCTGGGCATTGGAGAAACAGAAGAGTTTTCAGAGATTAGCAAGTCTGGAAGAGAGATGCTGTGGTTTGGGGTCGTGGGTATCACCAAAGGAATTTTCAGATTTTTTAAAGGGTTCATGTAAAGAGGTTATGAAACATAAGGATTTACCCTAGGGTGGAGGATAAAAGTGATGCGAAATGAAGGAGAAAGAATGTCAGGTAATGAGAAAGAATAATGGAAGGATAAAAATGTTGATGGTTAGAATTTTCTTTTAAATATCTACTAAAAACGGATTCCATTTTTAGTAAATCATCTTCTAAGATTTTCTTTCAACTAAAATTCATCAAACGAGCAACGATAGAATTCTAACGTGGTTCAAAGATCTTAGAAGACGATTTACTAAAAATGGAATCCGTTTTTATTAAACATTTTTACAGATAGATTGACAATTATGTACAATACGGATACACCAGAGAGTGCAAATAGGGGGAGGAAAGAGAAAAAGATGGAGAGAGAGAGAGAGAGAGAGAGAGAGAAAAAAGGAGAGAGAGAGAGAGAGAGAGAGAGAGAGAGAAAAAAGGAGAGAGAGAGAGAGAAAAAAGGAGAGAGAGAGAGAGAGAAAAAAGGAGAGAGAGAGAGAGAGAGAGAGAGAGAGAAAAAAGGAGGGAGAGAGAGAGAGAGAAAAAGGAGGGAGAGAGAGAGAGAGAAAAAGGAGGGAGAGAGAGAGAGAGAAAAAGGAGGGAGAGAGAGAGAGAGAAAAAGGAGGGAGAGAGAGAGAGAGAAAAAGGAGGGAGAGAGAGAGAGAAAAAGGAGGGAGAGAGAGAGAGAGAAAAAGGAGGGAGAGAGAGAGAGAGAGAGAGAGAGAAAAAGGAGGGAGAGAGAGAGAGAGAGAGAAAAAGGAGAGAGAGAGAGAGAGAGAGAAAAAGGAGGGAGAGAGAGAGAGAGAAAAAGGAGGGAGAGAGAGAGAGAGAAAAAGGAGGGAGAGAGAGAGAGAAAAAGGAGGGAGAGAGAGAGAGAAAGGAGGGAGAGAGAGAGAGAAAAAGGAGGGAGAGAGAGAGAGAAAAAGGAGGGAGAGAGAGAGAGAAAAAGGAGGGAGAGAGAGAGAGAGAAAAAAAGGAGGGAGAGAGAGAGAAAAAGGAGGGAGAGAGAGAGAGAGAAAAAGGAGGGAGAGAGAGAGAAAAAGGAGGGAGAGAGAGAGAAAAAGGAGGGAGAGAGAGAGAGAAAAAGGAGGGAGAGAGAGAGAGAGAAAAAAAGGAGAGAAAGAGAAAAAGGAGAGAGAGAGAGAGAGAAAAAAGAGAGAGAGAGAGAGAAAAAAAAAAATACAAAGAAAAGAAAATAATTTCTATTATTATAATTTCAATAAGTCAACAGAACTGAAAGTATTAAAAAAAAAAGTATAATTTAGAAAGAGGGGAATGGGTCGAGAAAGAAAAAAAAAACTAATGCATATGTACATTTAGATACATTTTCTCCCTTTCAGATTTTATTTGGAAGAGGGAGGGGGTTCTTATGTAAGACCGTTTACAAAGATAATAGAGACAACAGTGATATAATTATTATTATGTAAATATTGATATCAAACTTTACACAATTAAGGTTGTAGAATTACAAAAGTTTAACTGTATATTACCTGTACATATATACACCCAGTAACAATCTAACAGTTTTCTTTTTCTTCCAACTGAAACTAATTCCAGCCCAAATAATTTAAGAACTACAATAGTAAAACAATGGACACAATGAGTCGTAATCATTTTTTATAATTATAATATCAACAGTAATAATATTATTATATAATGTTAGTTTCATACAAGTTATTTGGAAAGATCGTTTTAAAAGTAAGGGGAAGGATACGTTACTATCTTCATATTTTTGGTATGCATCCTCTTAACAACACGAGTCTTTATTTACACCCCCACCCCCCCCGAGGGTAAAGTTAGACACAAGGTCAGTTTATATGTGGAGGGGGAGGGAGACTCTGAATGGGACAAAAATAAAAATTTCTTAAATCAAGAAGGATTTTTCCTCCTCTTGACTGAGGACAGAACACATACTACACTTTGATATTAGCTTGAAGGCTAAGAGCTAAAGAACACTGGTTCTAGATGGTGGCAATAATAATAATAATAATAATAAGTAATAATAGTAATAATAATAATGCCACTAGAAGGACTATGGAGAATACTGGACTCCTGAGGAGGCTTATTGTCACTCAAATTCCATAAAAAGCCAATTGTCGTTATCAGTGAAGACTCAATGGTAAACGACTGTTGCAAGAACACAGAGTGATTTGCAACGGTAATCGAAAGAAACAGTGTTGGAAATCTGGGGAGACTTATCACTCAGACTCCAAGGAAAACCACCTGTTTTTGCCAGAAAATGATCACTGGTAATGACTCTTGTGAGGAGAACTCTTAGTGAGCAAGAAATGAAAATAATAATAATAATAGTGAAATTAGATGCTTTTTTCCCTTCATTTATAAAATACCCCAGAAATGAGATAATGCATTCTTTGTGTGTTTTTTTTTTGTTTTATTTTAGATATTCCATGTGCCAAACATGATAGATTAAAAAAAGAAAAGAAAATGAAACAATTAAAAAAAAAAAAAAATTTTTTTTTTTTTTTCCTTCTCTTGTAGGCAAATGTCCAAATACAGTTTTCATTTGGTTAAGCAAAACTAAACAAAAAAAAAAAAAAAAAAAAAAAAAAATGGCTCCTTCTCAAAAATAAAATAAAATTGTTTTTGGGGTATGCTAGGAAATTAAGTGTGTGTGTTTGGGGGTTAGAACTTTTGTAGGAAAATGGGTAAAGAGCATCTGTATATAAAAAATGTGCATATTTTTTACTATAACTTTTTTTAGGGGTAGACTATTTTGTTAGCTAGCCTTATAAACACCTTCTTCCCTATTGGGCTCTTGAAGGGCTCACTTTTTAGCTAACCTGTTTGGAGTCCAGGAGACTGAACGCTGGTGGTGGGGTCTCTTTCAGGATGTGTTTGTCTTGAAGTGATTCTACCTTCAACTACCTTTTTATTATCATCATTAGCTCCTTACATCAAGTGGCTTCATGCCTTGTCTGGAGCGACTTCCATAAATTTTCTTTTTTACCATATATATAGTCTCTCAATCACAAGTATGGCAGTCTTCACCATCTGAAAACCTCCATACATGAGTTTGTGTTACATATGGAGAAGAGAACCAACCTACTATTTCACTCATAAATGGGGAGGTTGAAGACTATACATATATATGCATAGTATGCACGTATAAATATTTCATAACACACACATTACTTTAAAAAAAATTTTTTATTATAAACTTTTTCAATGATCTTCAGCAATGTCCAGTTCTTTTTATCAGATCATTGTTGATAATTTCGTCGGGGGTACTGATGCTGGATCATGCAGTACCCATCCATTTTAAAGTCAAGCGCCATGTTGTCCAATGACTTCTGAACAGTTTCGCTGTACCCAATTTAATTCACAAGGCACGGGCCGATCCGTAATATGGCTTTCAGGCGCATATGCCAAACGTGTTGCGTTAGAACCCATAATCAACTGCTAAGAACACAAGAATTCTAACGGCTTGACGAACAGGATTAACAGATCATTTTAAATGATATAAATATCAGAACCTGATAGAAATTATGTTAATCATTATATATACTGACAAATTAGTTTAATGGAAATACCGTTGGGAAATTAGTTAAAAACTATTTATTTTGCTTTACCTACTCATATATATCCTGTATGTGTTAAATTTTAATATCTAAAAAAAAAAGATAACTGTTAAAACTGTATTTCGTTTTTTTTGTTAGTGCAAAACCTGTATTTCGCTTTCAGCCATTTTGAATCTGAGGAGAGGAAATAGGTACACAACCGGAGTGTCTGCATTTTCAGAACATTAAATTAGATGTGGCTTACTCGCTTCCTATTCGGTTATCTACTTACTTCCTCTCATCAGATTCAAGACAACAGCATCATATTTACAGGTTTCGGATTGTTATGTTTACAACTTTCCAACCATTCTACTCTCTGGCCTTGGAAATAGTGTTAATAACAAATACAACACGACGTTTGAAATTATTTTTTATTTTTTATTTACTTTACAGTAAAACATACTTATTTTTGTTTTTTAATTTTGTTAAGACCGATTAACAGATTAAAAAGACTATCTCACAACTAAATATATTTGAGGGAACAAATGTTGTCTAACTATATATATGCCCCGCTTCTTGCGTTGAGCACTGTGGTAAGTGATATCGCCAACTACCATTAGCGATAATGCAAATCTCTTTGTAAACACAAATGGAGCATTCTCAAGTAGTTGTGACTATTTAGATAAGCATTTAGATTTCACTTGCTAACGGCGCCTGTCTGACAGTAGGATGGTTAAAAAATCGATGACTATCAACTAGACGGTCATAGGTTCAATCCTGGCTTAAAGCAGTTGCCTGTCTAGCCACACTGAAGAGTTGTGACAGAGAAATAGTGTCTGTGAATGACTAATATATATATATATATATATATATAAACCATTGAAAAAAACAAAAAAAACAACAGTAATATTGAGACCATCATTCTGTTGGTGTCACTCTGTAAAGTAGACAGTTGAGCATTTTATGTAAAAAAAAAACAGACTAACAAAAAAAATGTTCCACAACTGTCTAACTTAGAGAGTGGAATAAATGGAACGATGGTCTCACTATTGCTGTTTTTTTTTATTTTCCAAGGATTTAATACTTTTTCTAAACAGAGTGTACATGAACTAGCAGTATATATATATATATATATATATATATGATAAATCAACATATATCTAACAGTCTTCAAAAATGTCAGAAATTGAACCTGACCTTTGATGAAATGAAAAGAAGCTGGGCTGTTAACGTTGACCTCTCTCTTATATAAATAGAAAAGAAGAGTTTGTCCTCACATCATCGTCGTCATGATCAAATCAATAAGATTGGAGATATTTTCTAGATTCAAAACTAAATAAGGAATGACTACTCAGATCGAATAACAAGTTTGAAGCCAAACAGACTGAAATATTCCAATTGAAAATAGATAAAACACAAGGGTGAAACTTTGAAACTCTTTAGCCCCCACCCCTCCAATAATGCATCGACAGAGGCACATGGTCAAAATTAATTTTTTTTTTTTTCTTTTCACGAGTGGCTGCAAGTAACATTCAAATTAAACAATTTTTATACTTGCTTTTCGGTCCCGAAGTTAATGAGAATGGACAGGTTTTTTTTTTTTTTACTTCTTCATTTGAGTAAGAAAACAGATGCATGTGGTTAACTACTTATGTAATCAGATTTCTCGCCAATAAAAGTTAATTCTCCTCCTTCCAAGCAGTACTATTCCATTATTATTTTATTTTTTGTTTGTCATGCCTCTTTGAGGGATCTCCCTTTTTAACTATTAACTATCTTCTTGATTAAACCCTTAAATAGATTTTTAAAAATTTGGATAAAATCGGACCAAATTGTAGAGACAAATGGAAAAAGCTGATATACTAAAAACAATCCAATCAACTCATATGGTGAGATTTTAATATTTTGTCTTTATTGTTAAAAGACTTCCTCAGAAACGAATTAAAATGTGCTTTTCTTTTTAAATTTCAAGTGAAACCAGACAGTAGATAAAAGTATAGAGGGAAGACAGAAGAAAGGGTGAGATGGAAGACAGAGGTGGAGGTAAAGGACAAAAGAGAGAGAGGAGGTCAAATTTATCTTAAAATGTTTGATAATGGTTAAGATACAATGGAGAAAGTTTTCCAAAAATTAACATCTTCACTCATTGTGCCATGATGAGGTATTTCACTGGTGTGATATTAAATGATTAATTAATTTAAATTAATTATGGAATAATTAAAAGAAAAAGGCGTCAACTCACTTTCAGAGCAACAAGTATCACCAAATCTTATTTTCGTTCGAAATGAATTTTATTTTTAAGATTTAAAAGGTCATATTACTCAGGTTTGAGTATGAATGATGCAAGTTGAATTGTCATGTTTCAAATTGTAATTTGAAAGGTTCTATTTGTGGTGTTAAAATGACAGCTGAAGAAATTATCAAGAAATTATTTCCAGATAGGATTGGTTATTAAAAATAATTTCTTTAAGACTAAACTTGTGTTGGTAGCTTAAAGTCATAATTTCAGAACGACAGATTTCAATCATGAATTGAAAACTTCAAAATATCCAGTTGTTGACCAAATTGTGTTTACAATTTAAAATGATTATGAAGTGTGCAAGCAGTATCTGATAAAATACTTACCTGTCAACAATTAGTAAGGCGTGCTATTCTTGAAATAAGACACAGCGGACATACTTGACTGCAGGGCCCAACTATGTATGTGAAACAATGGCTTTCATTGACTGACCAATCATAGAATAGCAGAAAGTGCGAAATGGTCTGTGGTTAGTTAGCCAATCACAATACTCGCCTCAAGTGAAAGTTCTCAATAAAGGAACTGACTCTTGTAGGGCTACACAGAAGACAGTCGGTCAGTGTGAGGGAGAAACCGAAATCGGCGATTGAACACAAAATAAGAATAAAAAAGCAAAGACAAAAAAGAATTATTTCCAATTCTAAAGGGAAAAAGCACAAAGTAAATTTAAAAGTTCCTAATCAAGACCTAGTACCAGTAAAATTCCTCAACTTCTCTTTTCTCCCACACAAGAGCAATATGATTCTTCATTTTTATTATTGTTACACACCTGTGCTCCAATCAATATTTGTTATTACTCAAAACGAGTTTTTCTTGTTTTTGGGTTGTCGACAGTTCTCGACTAACTTGCATTACCACCAAAATTTTGTGGATCTTTTAAACACAACGTGGGCGTAGAACGACAGAGCACATCATTTCTGAGAAAGTCTTAACAATAAACAGGAAATATTAAAATCTCACCATACAAGTTAATTTGATGGCATTGTTTTTAGTATATCCATTTTCTTTCCATTCATCTCTGCACACAACTTATATATGAAATAAAAACAACTTATACCTGCAGGGGATGCTTGCAGTTGCCATCCTCAGATGCAGATTTGTGAGGATTGCTTAATTTGTGAAACTGATGCTAACAGTCAAACCTGCCTTGTGGCTATCATTTTTATTAACATTTGATGTTTTATACTCGCTTTGTGGCGTTTGAATTTCAGTATTCATGTTTATGGATTATAATATATATATATATACGTATGTATGTATAATTGGGCAGCATTCCTTCTTTTATGCATGTTTGATTAAACAGGAGTGCCAACTTCTGCTTATTCAGCTTTTGATCCGTTTTTTCTAGTCTTCGTACGACGGATTTGATGTTATAATCCAAGGAGTGTAAAAAATCTCTGCATTTTGTGCGAACGTTTTCGACCGACATTCCCGTTATGAGGGGGGTGAAGGTGTATTGAAGTGCTGTTGAAATAATTTAAAAGAGTGCCCTCTTGATAGATTCACCAATTTATTTCATTTTGCAACCGCCTAACGGCGATCGAAGACGTTCGCACAAAATACAGAGATTTATTACACTCCTTGGATTATAACATCAAATCCGTCGTACGAAGACTAGAAAAAACGGATCAAAAGCTGAATAAGCAGAAGTTGGCATTCCTGTTTAATCAAACATGCATATATATGTGATGGCTGCAAACTTATTTTTGATCATTGACTATTAGCAATTGGTTCATGAAAGTCCTTGAAGTTTTCAAGCAATGCCTGTGCATAAATGTTCAAGTGAGGAACGGCTTTACACAGAACTAATCCAACTCTCTAAGCGACTGTCACCCTGACTCAAAAGGAAGAGGAAGTCTACATCATTGGAAGCAACAGTCACCGCAGAAGGAAAATTAATATATTACACACACACACACACACATGAGCAATAAATCTATTTAGGGATTAAACCCAACAAAGTATTTATGAAAAAGTTTTGATTAGCATACCTTGTTTAATTTTATAAAGGCTTCTCCAGATGTGACAAATTTATTTAAATATCAGTAAAACATTAATGTTGATTGGCCTCTTAATATTTAATGAGTTGTCATAAAAATGAAATGAAATTTTATGAAAATTCCTTACATCTAAGGAAGTTGTTATAATAGGACAATCTAAATTGATATTTGAATAATTCTTTTGTAGATGAGAAAGCATTATGCTAAAAAAATTAAAATCATAGTTTTTCAGATCGTATATATTTATAATTTATGAAGGTACACAATCATAATAGAAAAATTATGCTTAAAAAGCCAATTAAATGGTATTTATTTAAATGTTATTTTATGGAGTGCTCAATGTTATAAATTAAAAAATATATAACAGCTGATAAAATTCTTAAAATTACAACTCATCTCCCACAAATCCAACATTTGTGGGGTGAGCTGTAACTAAGATTCTTATATATATATATATAAGAATCAATGAAAAGTCAGGAATTCATAGGTAGATTGAAATGACAATTAAATTTTTTTTTTTCCCGTTTAAATTTTAAAATCAACAAATTTCTACCCGAATGATTAAAAAATGTTTGAAGTATTCTTTGTTCACATTGTCGCACACCTCAGTTTTCCAGTCAATCCATAATTGTATTATATTTTTGAATTTTAAAAACAGAAGTTTTCTGTAGAAATAAAATTTTGATTAATATTTAAAATAATTTCAAATTTAATTAAATTCTTTTTTTTTTTTTTTTTTTTTTTAAATTTAACAAGCATTTTTCAAATTTATTTACATAGGAGCAAAAAAACAAACATTTTTTGTGTTTAAAAAAAAAAAAAATTAAGTTCAGATATCTGAGAGGAGAGGGGAGTTTATATCAGTGAATTTAAAATTGATTGTACAACAATAAATTAATATAAAAGATAAATTGAACAATTAAAAAATGATTTTTTTTTTCTCAAAATTCGATTATTTTTTTTTTTGTCAAAATATCTAACAGATGAAAATCTATTTTTAGAAAGGCTGTACAATATTCAGAATAAATAGGCTGAAACATTTATCGTCTAGATTCGATTATATACAGCAAGATGCTGCCATCAAATGATCAACAATTGTTGTTTAGAGAAAAAAAAGGATTAAAAAAATATATTAAAAAAAGATAAATAAAAAAGATTAAAAAAATTCAAAAAGATAAAAAATTTTTTTTTAAATTTTAAAAAATAAAACAAAACAAAAAAAAAAAAGGGTTTCCTGACAATGTAAAAATGTTTATTTCCCCTAAAAGATTAAGAATGTAGTGTGCAATTAGTTAAATAGAAAAAGTAAGTAATTCTACACTTATGGTAGTGGATATAAGAATAATAGTAGTAATAAAAATAATGAAAATATATAAGTTCACACATAAAATTATATTTGGGGTTATTAATACATTGGAGAAATATGGGAATTAAAGGGTTTTATATTTTCTAACAACATTATATTATATGGGGCTTTTTTTTCTTTCTTTTTTTTAAATTTTTAGTTTATTTCTTTTGAAATATTTTTTTGAAATTTTTTTTAGAAAAATTATTATTTCAAAGTAGAAAAATTGAGAAGGAGAGAAATTCGGGGGGAAAAAACCCAGGTTATAAATGAAAACTGCACTCGGATATTTAAATATGGGAGATGGAGATAGAAAGAATGAAAGAAGAGTAGTAGGGTAAAAAAAAATAGAAAGAGGTTGAGGAAAATATTTAGATTATTAATTGGAAATAATTTGTGGTTGTTTTTAGCTTGTCACAGATTGTCTTATCTTTTCTTTTTTTTTTTTTTTATCTATTTAAATTTTTTTTTAAGGTTCGTCAGCATATGGGATACTTTCGGCCCGATTCAGATAGGGCTTGCTAGGAGATTCAGCTTCGGGTGAATTGGGAAGATTGTTTTTTTTGAACGGTCCAGAGCGTAGTTGAAGTGATGGCAGGCTGGCAACTGAAGGTCGACTGCGCTTGTCGTAGCTATCCAAATGAGTATCTAAGTCCATCTGGAAAGCATTGACCACACGAATCTGTAATTGGAAAAAATAAATTTAAATTATATATCAGTGATAATTTCTTCCTCTCCACATGTCTATTAATCTTTATACATATATGTATATTAGGATTTTTTTTTTTTAGAAAAAAAAGTCAAATACTTTGTCTTTATAGACATTAGTATTTTAAAAAGAATCATATGAGATCTAATTATGAAACAAAACACTATATTTACATGCATCTGTCAAATACTCTTATACTGAAAAATTACATATCTGCACACTTATCAATGATAATTTGCTCCCCCACAACTTTCCCGTAACTTATATACATATATGTATATCAAGATATTTTTTTTCTTTAACGAACAAAAAAAGTCAAATAATTTTAATATAAAGACATTTTATACTTTAAAAAGAATTATATGAGATTTAATCTGATTATAAAGAACTATGTAGACATGTATCCGTGAAATAAACTCAGGATTAAAAAAAAAAAAAAAAAAAAAATGAAGTATAAAATAATAAAGGGAAAAAATCCTGTATGAAAAAGGAAAAAAAAAATATATTGATAGAGAGAGAGATAGAGAAAGCAAAACTGACAACAATTAACACATGCCTCATGCAAATGCAAATATGAAGCTGGCCCATGCATTACAACCAGTGTAAATAGAGCTTACAATAATATATCTTTGGTGTCAGTGCTGCTTGAAGAGATTGCGCTGCAGATGAAGTACTAGTTATAGAAATAATTCAGAGGGAAAGATCGAGAAACAATGGCGGATGAAAAAAAAAGAAAAAAAGTTGCCTATAATATGTTTTTTTTTTTAAAGTTTGTGTGAAGCATAATACAAAGTTTTAAAAAACATTAAAAAAAATTACTTGGGTGGAGCACTGAAAAATTGAAGTATTATTAAAAATTGTGCAAAAGGGTGTGCAGTTAAGATGTTATAAATTGTCTCCTAAATTAAGAAGTCTCAGGCTAGTTTAATTGAATAAAAAAAAATAATAAAAAATAAAAAAAATGTGAAAATTACGTTCAAATAAACATTATTACAGGGGAAATTTCAATTGTTTAATGTAAATTATTTCTACCAATTAAGTCATAGTTTAACAAATTTGAATTTAATAAAAGTAAAATTATACTGATGAGATTTTGAACCAATGTGTAATATAATTTATCTGAGAGCTTTAAACAAAGAATTTTCCCCATTTAGCTGAAATGCAAAAATTTATAATATATATGTATAAGAGAAACAAAATTGAACAAGGGATAAACAAGAACAAATATAAAATAAAAAAAAATCACAACTAACAAGCCAGGTGAGAAAAAACTATATTTTTTGTCCTCTCACATGGTCTATTTGTGATTTTTTGTTTTGTTTTATATTTGACCTTCATTTATTCCTTGTGCCATTTTATTTTTCTTACGTATTGTCAGATTCACATTCTCACACTCATAGCTTAATATACATGGTGCGTAATGTATTTGAGGAGAGATTTGTTGTAGATATACAAAAAATGAATCTTAGAAACAGATAATAATGTCTTTTTACTGAAACTGTCTTTGAGGATTAGAATATATTGTTCCGTAATTTTATTCAGCTTCGATAACGGCTTTCATGTGAAGTATGGATCGCCTACATGCTAGAATCAGGTTATTCTCCATATTGGACATTACTCGAACTATGAAGACTTTTAAAGATTATTTAGTATGAGGATGCTCATTAACCATTTTCTCAACTACGATTCATACATAGTCCAAAAGCTTAAGATCTGGGGAGCTCAGACGACAAATATTAGGGTTTATGCGATCATTATAACTTTCTGCCATCCATTTCTATGTTCTTTACCATTGCTGGCATAAAATGACCTTTACTCATCACATAAGACTTGTATCTGATGTCTTTGGATTGTTTTTTCCGACACATGGCATTCTTTTGCAATCAACCTCGTGGATCTTCTAGGATTACCACCAATGGTCTGCTGCACTTGCCAAATAAATTCAGGTAATGCTATAAGTGTGCCTAGAATGTCTCTTGTGTTTTAATAATAGTGGGATACCTTTCCATCTTTGCAAACTTTGTCAACGAAATATTAAGCAACTTTTCTATTTCCACATTGCTATATTTAGTCTTTATAGATGATAACTGTGTGCCTCTTCATTTGTTATGTAATTGTAGCAGCTGTCGTTGATAATTCGGAAATATAGAAAACAAAGTCAAATAATATTTCTGCTTTAGTAAAAATAGTGTATGTCCTCAAATACCTTACGCACCTTATATATGTATATATATATATATATATATATATATATATATATATATATTAGTTGGCTTACCTGGCATTGAACATAATTTTAAACGTGCGTGTCTAGTTGATTCACTCAATGTTGTTCTGGTGTCGAATATGCCCACACATTTAGTTATGATAATGCAGACCCCACATTTGCTACGATACTACACTAAAATAGATAAATAATTTGCATTGTTAAAGAAATCCACGTCGTGTTGCATTTCGGATTTTCCTGAAATGCCCTTTCAGTTGTATGATCGTTTCTACTACATTATCTGATGAGTGGATACTAGTTTCCACAAATTACATTTTAATTGTGGCATTAGCTTCTTAAAATTTTTACCCTTCTTGGTCCTCATGGAGGTCTAACTGCTTCCGTATGGATTTCTATAATGGAAAAAACAAATTTACTTAATATATATATATATATATATATATCTAAATGAATAAATGCAAAATTTCTTTTTCATTTATCACTCTTATATTATCAAAATGGGTTACTATTATTTAAATCAATAATACAAAATAATAATTTGAAATACTCTCTACATATAGAACAGATGAACGATTCGAAGACAGTTCTTTGAATGCATAATTTGCATAACTATTTTTTAAACAGTTCATAATAAATTAATGTTTGGTGTTATTAATTTTATTGTCTTATTATTACTATATATATATATATATATATATATAAGAGTTTTGTCAAGATTAACAGGAATTAATTAAACTGATTTAATAAAAATAACAAATAAATTGCTAAAAAACACTTAAATGAAACTAACAACGCCTGCTATGAGGCATAAGCGAGAAGAGAAAAGGGAGGGAGAGGGTGGCTGGTTAGCTCACTTCCCCTTTCGCATTAGCAGCACCTATTTTTTTTTTTTATGGGTTTTAAATTCAATGAGTGTAGGCAAAACGTTTAGCATTTGTGTTTAAGTGTTCCTTTGCGCTCTTTGGAGAGGTCGAACTTGATTTTAACAAGTTGCCATCGGTTTTTAAACAGTAAGTTTAAAAAAAGAGATCCCCCCCACACACACACATTCACCATCGCTCAGGCGAATTGATTTCTTTCTTTGAGTTCATTACGATTTTATTTAATATGTATAATATTACCAAAATGTTAATGTATGTTTATATAAATAAATGGGAAGTTTTAGTCTCGTGTCTACAAGAAAATTATGAATGGAATGTTTATTATTTAACATTTTGGTTTCAAGTATTTCAAGTAGCAAACTTTGCGAAGTGATAGTGAGCTGGCAAAGCCAACTACAATATATATATATATATATATATATATATATATATATATATATATATATTGTAAATTTGTTTTGTCCATTATAGAAATTCCTATGGAAGCAGTTAGATCTCCATAAGAACGAATATTATGTGTGTGTGAATGAATGGAAAAAGGAAAATCCTAAAATTCAACATTTCGTCTTCATATGTAAAAGGCTTTGACAAGAGGGAGTCAAGAGGGGAAAAAATTGCTGAAAAGTAGCAAAAACAAGAATTTCTGTATTGAAATAGGCAGGAGATGGGAGGGTTAGGGTTGAAAGATTTTTTTTTTTTTTTCACATTAAAATAAAAATCATATTGTTGGGTGGAATTATTCAATCTTGACAAAGCTTTCTACACAAGTAGGTGAAATATTGATACCATCGATTTTTCCTTCATGTTGTCAAGTTTATTTTCCAAAACTTATATCAATAATAAATGATAATAAAATGTACTTAGCTTTAACACTTTACTGCAGTTTCATGGTATTACAGATCCTCAAATTTCCCTGCTTGGCAGTCGTCGATTATATATATATCTTAATAACGAATAATAAAACGTACTTGTGTGTATGTATGTGCACACACACACACATATAGTTCTAAAGGAGTAGATACATTTATGGTGGAAAGCTAGCATATTTATTGTTGAAATAAGGGGTTGAGTAAGTGTTAGTTTACCTCAATGAATTCAACTAAATTTGAACTAGATCCAGTATAAATGTTTATTTAAAAAAAAATATTTTTTTGCACTTTAAAAAAATATATTAACAAAAAAATTTTTTTTTTTAAAGTCCCAATAATTTAATTACTTTTTTCTTTTTAATGAATTTAAAAATTTAATCTATTGTGTAGTAGTTGTGATATAATACTTGTTCGACCTTTACTAGAGTGCAGCCTGTACCTGAAAGAGGATATTCTTCATCTCAAACATGTACAACGCCTGGTCAAGTGCATGGTGAAGGGGTTTCCATGTTCACTTATGAGGAGCGGCTCTGCGACTGGACCTACTTATAGTTGAACAGCAAAAACTGCAGAGCGAACTAATCTTAACGTTCAATGCCATGAATGGGAAAGTTAGTCGACCCCTTGAAGATTTTTTTCACCCCGGCATCATACCAATGCCCCCACAGTCATACGCATAAGCTATTCTGTCAACTGTTTTAGCTCAACAGGTGAAAAGCCACTTAATCTGTCCGCATTGCTGCTGCATTGAACAGATTTCCTCAGGATGTAGTTGAGCATCCAACCGCAAGTACATTCAAGAGAGCCTTGAACAATGGTTTTGAGGATGTATTTAACTTTCCTACAATTAACACTATTTTTTTTACATGGCATTATGAATATTTCCATTTTTGTTGCTAATAAGTTTTGATTTGAATATATTTGATACCTGGGCAATGCCGGGTTCAACTGCTAGTGCATATATATATATATGAAGGTTTCTCTTGCAGCAAGGCTTACACTTTTCACTGGATCTTGTCCAAAATTGGCACGGAGATCCCATATTTATACTGCATGTCCAACCTTTGTCTCACAAAAGTATCCAAATTACAAATCCTTGCCCTACAGCTATTTCCATGCCTACTAATTAAAAAAATTGGATAATTGTGGAGGTGAACAGAGTTTAAACTCAAGTCAAGTCTAATAACAATTTGTTTATTATTTTTTGATTTTGTATATGGTTTACATTTTTTAAATATTTAAAACTTCCTGAATATTCGTCAGTTTTAAGAATGTTTTTTGTGTTTAAAAAAAAAGAAAAAGAAAAGAGGATCTATTTACAAGTTGCATGTAGACACGGTCATGGGTACACAAATATCAACATTTTTAAATATAAATTGTAGCACAAACGATAAAAAAGGTCTGGGCAATACCAGGTATTTCTAGTTTTCATAAAAATGATAAAATATTTTTTTAAATATTAGTAATTAAATATTTGTGCACATTTTTATTTTTTTTTACTTTGCCTAAAAAATAAATTAAAGAGATGAAAGAAAATAAAAAAATAAAATGTCTTTAGCTTGTATAAATAATTGAAACCATTCTGAAAATGCAGTAACAGACAATTCAGAATCAAGATTAAGTTAGCAGTGAGAATTGGGGATTTAAAAAAATAAAAATAAAATAAAATAAAAAAATAAAAAATAAAATAAAAATAAATAAAATTTAAAAAAAAAAATTTTTTTAAAAAGGAAGAATAATGCAAAGAAAACGAACAAAAAAAATTATTAAAAAGGGGAAAATAAATAAATAAAAAGGTAAAAATAGAGAGAGAGAGAGAAAGAGAGAGAGAAAACAAAAGAGATAAGTCAAATGCCGGAAAGATTCTGGAGTTAGATTTAAGTTGGAGAGAAAAAGAGACCAGTTTGAAAGGGCTGTCGGAGCCATCATTTCAGAGATCATCAAATTCTATGTAAGAGAGAGCGGGGGTGGGTTTAAAAAAAACATTATTTTAATATAAAACTGAGGCAGCAAGGAATCGCCAAGTGCTGCCGTCCATGCGAATCGATCGAGAAAATAGGAGAGAGAGATTAGCTTGATTGTAAAAGAGGACATGCAGAAAATCTCAGCTGAGGAATGCTGTTTGCTTGTTCGGTTTGTAACAGACATTTTTAGTCGGAACTGAGAAAAGAGATGAGAAAAACAAACCATCATAAAATGCCGTAAAAACATATTACCTTCTTTTTGTGTGCTCACCGTAGAAACTGGGAGACTTAAACGGCGATCTAAATAAAACAAAATAGTGTGATTTTCCATGTCTTTCTCAGTTGGCAATGTCCATTATATAAAAAACAAACAAGAGCATATCGATATATAATAACTAGTCGAAGTACGCATCTATACGAGAAGTGGGGCAGTTATAATCTCTAACTAAAAACTAAAGAACTTAAAAACGCAGATAATTCACATAGCTAAAAGCAGCTTTAACCACGACTTCTTAGTGAGGACCTTAAAAAAGAACAAAATTAAGATTCTAACAAGCTGTTTTCAGTCTCTTTCTGTCCCTGCCATTAACATTAAGCAAAATCTTAAATGCAAAATGACAATTATCTACTTTTTTCAAAAACTGCGTCTAATTTGCATTTTGATATTAAATATAAACTTAAAATATGAAGGGACTGATTTTTTTTCTTCTTTTTACGGGCTTGTTCCAACTAGGTTTAAAACCTGGATACTCTTGGTTAAGTCACGTTGAATTTGTGAAACGTAATTTTTACACTCGAGAGACTTGAACGACAATCTAAATAAAACAAAATAGTGTGATTTGCCAGGTTTTTTTCGGTCGGCAATGTCCATTATATAAAAAGCGAACAAGATCATAGATATATAAAAACTAGTTAAAGTACCCATCCATACCAGAGTGAGCAAGAGAGAACGATTTTATAACTATAGATTATAAAATTATATCCTTTACATAGTATTACTAAACTGAAGATTAAACATTTTTTTTAAAAAAGAAATCTTAAAAAAATAAACGCAAGATTATTTTTTTAAGAACGTGAAATAGCATTATGTCGACTGGAAAAATATTCAAATTTTGAAACTGGTAATCAGTGTCATAAAAATGAACCAAAAGCAAATGATCCATTTAAACTGGGTTATCACGGGGCGGGTCGCAATCTTGTGCATCACTAGCCATCACAGAAGGAACGTGTGATTCAGAATCGGTATATAGACTGGGGCCTGCAAGGAAACTGGGAAAAGAGGACAGATTAGCGACATAAACCCAAGCGAGCCCCCGCCTCCTCATTTGAATGTCCAACCTGGACGGAAGCGGTGTCCTACTACTAGAGTATTGATTTACTCCTCGCCAGGAGTTAGGCACAAGGCCAGTTTTTATCTTACTCCCACAAATAAGATGTGACCCAAGGTCGGGTCGGGAAAGTGGGGTTTGAAAATTGCCTGGGCAGCCCCGTCGGCATTCCCCGGTAGAGGCGCCTCAGGCAGTAAGCAATAAACTTACTCCTTCCCAAAGAGGGGAGGCGAAGCCTGGGAGGGTGGACCTCCTAGAACTGCACAGGACAGACCCATAGACTGGCGTAAAGCAAGCCCCGAAGGCCAAAACACTAAATAATTAATTTCTAAATCTTGACCTAGGCAGAGTAAACCAAAAGTCAATCTTAGATGACTAAAGCGTGATAAGTTCATCTAGATGCTGCGTACATGAGCTGCATGATGGCCGGAGCACACAAGGTCTTCACACAGAAGTGGGACATTTATAATTTAAGTGACCAAAACCTTAAAGCACTTAAAAATACAGATAATTTACATTAGTGAGCACCTTAAAAAAAGAAAGAAAAAAAAAAAGAGAAACAGAATTAGGATTCTAACAAGCTGTTTTCAGTCCCTTTATCTGTCCTTACCACTAACCTCAAGCTCACATCAACACTCACTAATCTTAATTGTAAAATAACAATTATCTACTTCTTTCAAAAATTGCATCTAATTTGCGTTTTGATTTTAAAATATAGATTTAAAATATGAAGGGACTTATTTTTTTCCTATAGGCTTGTTCCAACTAAGTTTAAAACCTGGATACGCTTGGTTAATTTGCGTTGGATTTGTAAAACTGGATTTTTACACGGGAAATCAATTACCTACTCAGGAAGAAATTCCCTTGCTACTTGGCACACGAAAGAGAAAGAAACTGAGTTTAAAGTAAAAAAAAGAAAGAAACAAAGAAAAATTAAATAAAAATCTTTTTTTTTTAAATAAATGATTTAGTTGAAAGAGTTCAAATTATATTGGGAAATGATTTATTTTTTTATTTGGTTTGTGTAATTACAGGAAGATAAGTGCAGTTCTGTTTTTAAATGTAAGGCACAGAGAGTATATAAGTATATATGAGAAAGGAAGGATGATAGTAATCCGACGTAATGGGAAATGAAAAAGGAAAAAAACCAAGAGATATTTTTTATATATTCATCAATGTTTCGTCTTTATTGTAAGACTTCCTCAGGATGATAATTTGAAGAAACGTTGATGAATATATAAAAAAATATCTCTTGGTTTTTTCCTTTCTTATATATATATATATATATAGTTTGTGTGTAAATATAGATAGGAATACGGTAACAGGCAAAGAACAAACTAAATAGAACAATAAAAAATTAGCACAGAATCATGATTCTATTGATTCGATATTTCGTTTCAGTTATGAAACTTTGTCTAGAATTTAATACCTGAAACGAAATATCAAATCAATAGAAACATGATTCTGTGTTAATTCTTTTTATTGTTTTATATAGTTTGTTCTTGGCATGTTATCTTATTCTTGCACACGCATTCTGTCAGCTATTTATTCTTTTAAATTTTCACACACACACATTTTATATATATATATATATATATATATATATATATATATATATATATATAATAGGGAAGTGGTTATAAAATTCCTATAAATTAGGCTTAATTATTTTAATCACTTTAAAGAGTTTACGATTCCATATGAACACTTTGTATTGAAATAAAAAAGTTTTCGTAAACCTATTTACATATCTATCGCTAATCATCCTGGAAGATCAAAAATCTCTTAATCCTTGAAGCAGAAACAGAAATGGCTAGCGATGCACCCTAAATTCAAGTGCTGTACTTGACCGCAGTGTCACAATGAATTTGTAGACGAAACAGAAGTTTCTGTCATGTCGATTGAGGTTTCTACTTTTCGCTCAGTTTTTAATTTTTAGTGAAACTTTTGTGTTCACATGGATAATAAACTCTTAAAAATACAATTAGAATAATTAACCCACATATACAATACATATAATATTATTGGAATTAATGGGAAAGTGACGGTGGTTAAGTGGATAACGACACGGACTGAAGACCTGCGTGTTCCAAGTTCGAATCCAGTCGGTCCCACAGTACCACTTTCACTTAGGGATGTTGGCAACCTTCTTGTGGTCCTTCTCGTGAGTACCCGATGTCTTTCCAGAAAGATTTCTAACTAGAAAAACACCGGGGAAACTAATGCCAACACCAGAATCATCTGATTCACACGAAAGAAGAAGATTGTGATTAATTTCCTACAATCTCATGCTTGTTTTATTGACAATTGAGCTCATTAGCTAAGTGGTTAAGACGACAACCGCGGCAGTTGTCTTTCTGGAGCATACATTTAAATCCTGTACGAGTCTCAGCTTTCTCTTTATAGTTTTCTTTGTTTATTCCCAGCCCTGTGGATTAAACCGTATATTTAAAGGTATTACCCATGCAGACAGAGTGTCAACAAACAAAGCACCGGTATATATAACTTTTGCATATTTGAAAAGGTATGTATCATATGGACTGAATAAAGCCTTTTTAATGACAAAGTTTTATATGTATGTATGAAACATAATTTGGAAGAGTTTGATAACTCCTATGCTACAGGTCAAGCATTTATTTTTTTTTACTTTAAAAATTTCCGTAATTACTAAAAGATCAACACGCATCAATTTTTATCCAAATTTGACACAAACTTATCTTGAATGAATTTACCGTATTCCATGAATTATTTTGATAGAACACAACATCTCAACAAATGTTTGCTTGCATCCACCACCATTTTTTTTAAATGTTAAATAAATCTTTGAATTCGCAGCCACCACCTAAAACTTGGAGAGGTTCTTGAGTTTTGCCCACATTCTAATATCTGAAGTTTCTTTTAGTCTTCTAAGATCAGCAACATTCAGTTACTATCAAGTTGAAGAAAAAGACAATTCATTTTAAAGTTCAGATGGAAGAGGATTTTATACTTGGACCCCCAAAACAACCAAACTAGTGTCTATATTGTTTTTACAATCGAAATAAACCTCATGAGACATCACAGTACATATTTTTAGGTCTATCCAGGATTTGACTATGTGCCCTGACAGAATTTACATGTAAAAATATATATAAAAAAGGGCATACTATTTTTTTATTAAAATCTACATAGAAAGTTAAATATTTTATAAAAAAAAAAAAAAAAAAGCACTAAATTCAACCGGTGATATAGGCACTTAAAAGTTTAACTGCATAAATGAAATTTACTTACTGATATATATATATAGATGGGCACTGTAAGTGTAATATTAACACAGCATGACGTCGCTAGCGTTCAACTTATAGTTGAACGCTCTTATAACGTCAAGCCGCCGGATAAAGTGTTAAAATTATCACTGTTTATTTGCTATTCAGCAGTTGCCCAGTGGTTCTAGATGTCGAGATTCGAGTTGTAAAATACTCGGAATTCAGGGTTTCAAATCACATGACCAGTAGTGAATAGTCATATCTCTATGCCGATGAGTCCCGATTGTAAAGGACGAAACGTATACGTACATAGATAATAAACAAAATAAATATTTAATATATATATATATATATATATATATTTCAGAGGAAACATTTTTTAATCAATGAAATGGGCGGGTGGGAAAAAAAAAGAAAGAAAATTGCTTAAATTTTCCTTAAGGCCTTATTGTCTGACCCTCTAAGAGGAAATGCCAGAATGCTAAATAAAAAAACTAAGAACATTTTTAATTTATCATTCTGACGTTTCCTCTTAGAGGGTCAGACGATAAGGCCGTAAGGAATTTTTTTTAGCAATTTTCTTTTTTTTTTCCACCCGCCCATTTCATTGATTAAAAAATGTTTCCTCTGAAATTTATCCTACGATTTTGTTGTACGCAAAATTTACATATATATATATATTATATATATATATAGGATAAGTGTCTGCTGTTTTTATACAAGATGATCTAAAAAAGTAGGTGAGCATCTCAGAAGCCAAAGATTTTATTTATTTACATAATGTTTTTTCATGTTTTTTATTCACAACAAAATAATCAACATCAGTGTTGCTGCTACTAATACTGGAGATAAGTCTCGAGTTGGCATTATTTCATTTATAATGACTTATCATATGACGGATCTTGTGAGACTGAGGGGGGGGGACGTATGGAATTTACTTTCCAAATATTGTTTGAATGTTGCCATTTTGCAAAAGAATTTAAAGCTTAAAATAAAATCCAATTCTTCATTCGTAAAAAAAAAGGCAAAGAAATCCGGTAAAACCTGTACACTAGCAAGATCCCCCCCGGTATTGTCCCGGGATGAATGTGTATCTGCGTATTCCTGCTCCCAGCCATGATCACCATATTACCATTTTTATGCTTATTTCTATACTTTTCAAGTTATAAATAAAATAAAGTAAAAACGTTGTCTTTGCTGCTAATGGATAAAAAGTTTTTAAAAAGCTAATAAATAATTTAAAAAAAAAACAAAAAACTAAAACAAAAAAAAACAAAAAATAAAACAAAAAAAAAACATTAGATTCCTTGTAAAATTTTCTCAGAAAAAAATGTTTGATCTTGTTATAGGTCTTCATTAGACCGAGAAAAGACATCAAATATTTATAATGAATAATAAAGTATAGATTCCAAGTTTTAAAATCACGAAGCTATATGGATATTATTTGGAAATGAGTGAAAAATGACATTATGGAATGAGAAATTAAGTTTAGAGGAAAAAAAAGGAAAAAAAAGAAAAAGCCTTTTTAATCACAGAAAGAAAAAAAACAATGATTTGAATAACATATTTTCATACAATATTGCATCAATAACTCAATATAAGAACCAGAAAGGAATTGTTCCATCATTTTGTTAGTTTTTTTCTGACAGACATATGCACACGCAAGAGATTATTATAATATAAAAAACGTTGAACATTTCTTTGCTCATCTAAGAATTGCAAAAGAAAAACAGTTCCTGTACTTCTTCTATAAAATAAAAATCAACTTCAGAAAAACATTTGTTCAGATATTAAATCCGAAAGCAAGACACCAGACTTCGTACATATAAAGAGCTCAATATACTTTCAGATATAGTGTATTGATTTATCTACCTTTTTTTTTTTAACATGGTTCATCTCAAACAAGGCAGGCTGCCACTAGACGTAAGGGGCTACTGAGAAGAAAGAAAAGGGGAGAAGGTTGGGGGGGGGGGGGGGGGTCAGCCTAAATCCTGATCCGCGCAGGTAAGATGTGACACAAGGTCGGGAAAGTGGGATTAGATAAGCCAGCGCTCGAGAGGTGAGCACTCTGGCCATTTAAAAATTGCCTGGGCAGCCCCGTCGTCATTCTCCGGTAGGGGCGCCTCAGGCGATTAGCAATAAACCCCTTTTCAAAGGGTGAGAAGGCAAAGCCTGGGAGGGTGGACCTCCTAGAACTGCACAGGACAGCGTGCAGTATCCATCGGAACAGATACTACACTTTGATCTTGGCCAAAAGGCCAACAAACAAAAACTTTCAGATATAGTGTAATCTCTATATTTATAAAGTTGAGTCATTTTTGCACACTGACAGTGGGATTAAAAAGCCAACTTCCTATTCATGATAGAATATAAACAGCTTTTTTATATACTCAGTCATGTCTATGGGAACGATGTACTCAGCTTAATTTGCATATTGCTTTGCAAAACAAACTCGTGAATTAACAATTCGTGTTTTTTTTCTTATTCGCTAACGCAAAGTAAATTTGTATGAATCAAACATTTTTGACCGGCTTGATTCTGCGTTGGAGAGACCATGTGAAGGTAGCCAACATCCTAAATGACAGTGATACTATGGAACACTTGATTCGATCTTGGCATACACAGTCCACGATCGTTATTTACTTAACCACCCTCAGTTTCCTTATTGGTCTTCCGATTTATAAAAATCGGGGGACTTATGTTTTGAGGCATGTCCATCTGTCCGCTCGTCCGGATTTTTCTCCGCAACCATCCATTGAATTTCTCTGAAATTTTGCATGAAGTTGTAACTTTGGTCAGGTTAGAAAGTGACATTCTCCGATTTTTGAAAAAAAATCTGGTTAGCCACCCAGGGGGTCAAAAGGCCCCGAAATGGCAAAAACTGACATTTTTTGCCCCATAACTTTTCATCCATCCATTCAATTTCTCTGAAACTTGGCCAAAATGTGGAGGCAATTGTTTCTAATAGAAAATAAGTATCGCTGACCATGGAAAAAATCTGGTTCGCGCCCCCAGGGGGTCAAAAGCCCCCAAAATGGCAAAAAATGACCTTTTTCTCCCATAATGTTTGATCCATCCATTCAATTTTTCTGAACTTGGCCAAAATGTAGAGGCAATTGTTCTGGATATAAAATGAGCATCCTTGACCTCAGAAAAATTCTTGTTCGCGCCCCCAGGAGGTCAAAGGGGGGTCAAAAATGTCCCAAATCGGCCAAATTTATTGCATTTTACACTCGCCACTTTGAGTCACATACAGAGGGGGACCACACACGTGCGGCTTGTTTGATAATTGTTTTTATTTTACTATTAACTAGATTCTTTTCATGTCAAATATTTTCTATGTAAGTGTGGATAAATGCTTAGCATTTTGGGTGAAGAGACATTTAGATTGTAAATTATTAACAAAACCTGCCTCCCAAGATTAACACCGCAGCGAATCAAAGAAAACAATTCAGTGCAAATTACCGCAAACAAATAACTTTTTCAAAAGCTATTTAAAAAAAAAAAATTTCATTACAAAATTAAATTCCAGTTTTATCTACAAATATTTCCTATATAATGAATAGATGCTCAGCATTTTAGGTGAAAGAGTCCGTAGCTACTTGCCTCCCCACAAGAGCAGAGTTAGATACAAGGTCGATTTTTAATGTGGGGAAAATTAAGCTCTCAGAGAGGAGCACTCTGGATTGGGACAAAATAAGAATTGAAAAAAATCTTTCTGGTCCTTTCCGGTCAATTTACTTTTGGGAGTTGCGATTCTTGGTTTCTTAAATTTTTCCCCGAGTGACGCCAGAACACAGTTCCTTTAGTAACTAATAAATTTAGTTTATATGAACACTTTATTGCATTTTCATGGCTTACCTATTCTTAAGGAGTGTTTTAATATATTTTTGAGCAATGTTAAACATTTGAAAAAAAATTCTTATTCATCGCTAAGGAATATATTAAAACACTTCTGAAGAATGGATAAGCCATGAAATGGCAATAATGTGTTCAGATAATATATATATATATATATGGTACACGTATTGTATTAGTTTCTGTAGATGTAAATCCGTTGAAACTCAAGTGTTTATAAAAAGTGCTCAATAACAAGTAGATCTGTTCTTAAGTATAAATTTTTATTTATACAAACATTATTGGTTACATATGTGCATACATGTTTCGGTTGTACTCTTCACAGAGATTCAACCTCTTCAGACCAAAGAAGACAGAGATGGTTACAAACTTGTGTTTCAGTATTACAATTGCTTAACTAAAAGTTTTCAGCAATGCCTCTGTATGAAACATTTTTAAGTGAGGAAAGACTTTGCAACATCAAGGGAGTGGACTTAAAAAACGAGACTTAGAAAATGAGAAATAACATATAAAGAAAATCTTAGTCTAAGATTTTAGCATAAATGACCATTGGCATGTAACAAATGACAGGTCAATATTGCCAACCTATAAATAACATTCAAAATATGTATCGGTTAAATAGAATCCCGAGGCACTAGTTGACGTTTATCAGTGTCCTGCTCTAATTAGCTGACCGTAATAAAGTCATAGAAAAGATGCGTCAAAATTAACAGCCCCCAACATATTCTTCATTATACCAAAAGTTGAGCTAGTCTCTGCTGCCTGTGGAACTTTAAGTAGTAGAAGTGTTCAGGAATCTTGACCAATTTCTATCAAGTCCATTGGCATGTAAAATATGCTACAAATCCACGATATTATACGGACTGTGTCATGTGTTACTTACATGGATCGGGATGCCTCTATACGGTCTTATGATTAATTATTGAAGTTTGAGGTTTAACCTGCAAACTATTTTTTTCTTAAGTTAAAATCTTATTATTGTTCAATTTTTTTTTCTCTAAGTGTTCATGAAAAATCAAAACATACATATTGATACATTTACTTTAAATAACTATGGATCCACTTTCTATGAGTGCCCCTCCCCTTACACACACACAAATTCATAAAAACTTAATATATTTATAGGATATAGTTTTAAAATATTTTTTTCTAATTTTGACATTATTATTCTCTGGAAAAATATAAAGCTAAAGATAGTCTTACAAAAGAGAACATTTCAATAGACCAAGTTTTCTCAGTACCAACTTTGAAAAAAAGTTATCATTCATAGATGTAGATTTATCATTCATTTGTGTAGATTTAACAGACAATCTAAAAAGGCACCTCATTATTTACGAGTAATCTGTGGCAAAAACAACTTTTTGGTGCCACGCTAGTTTTACTAGTGCATTTCTTGTTATATATATTTAAAAAAAAATGGTCAATCTAATCATGTGATCTACAGAAAGGATTCGAAGTTAAAACGGTTTGCAGTTTGGGATTTAGTGAAGAAACATGTAATAAAATACTACTAGATAGAGGCTTTAGACCCCTTGTGTCCCCTGTCTGATGATATCCGAAGAAACTCCTAAGTATAATGGATCCATAGTAATAAAATTACCATTTCAAGTTAAAATGATGGTCGTTTTCTTGTTTCTGTATGAACATGTCCCGCTATAGTCAGAGAAAATAAATGCGTTAATTTGACATTAGATATACATGTAGAATGGAGTCTTTTTTCTTTCTTTAACATCATTTAAATAAGTGATATTCCGAGATAAATCTCTTCTTCAAAAGAAAAGTAAGAATTATGATCACAATTTATTTTTATTTGTCCATCTTGTTATTGGATACGTCATTTCAAATTAACACTTTTTTTTTTTAAATGGAGACACTGTATGTAGTTGGTTGAAGATAGTCAGAATGCAGTCATAGGTGTGACAATAATATCTTTAACCAGCAGCTACATACAGCCTTCCTATTTAAAAAATTGTCCCCACTCCACCCCACCCTAGAGATCCCCCCCCCCCAAAAAAAAAGTTATGCAACAATATTAACTTTCACAAGATTAGCTGATTTAGGGGGTGTATATAAATTTTCTGACACTCCCTTAATAGAATTCCCAAAGTATCCGGATCCACATAATAAAATATTGGGATATTTCGATCTATGTAAGTAAACAACAAAGTCTATCTACTGATCACTTCAGATGCATTAAAAAAATAAATAAATAAGTAAGTAAATAAAAAAATAATAATAAAAAAATCCTTTTGTGCAAGATGCCAACACTCAAACATTTACTGTAAACTTCAGACGCTGGGGATTGGGTGGGTGTAGATGAGGGCTCACTTGACTGCAAAATGATACGCATATTTCAACTGGTGCATATAAACGACAAGCGTATCTAACGGTGGTGCGCCACTGATAGCTGTAGCAATCTAACCAGCATCATGCAAAGAGACATCTTCCTATATCTATAGAAAAATTCATGGTAAATAAAATAAGGGCATCTAGACAATATCAAGGGACAAGAACCACTAACGTATAATAATAATAATAATAAAAGTGGGGCATGGGAAATGGGGCTAAGCCTAGTGGCACTCTACAACACAGCACAAACTGCTTTTTACAACAAAACTGGTAGAAAATAATTCAGAAAGACATCAGATAAATAACAAAAGCTTACAAATAATAAGAGTAACAAAGAAAAAAATAAATTTAAAAAATAATAAAAAGGCAAGTTAAACTGCTAGAGATGCAGCTAGATTTCAGCAATAAAGTCTGGATTAAATGTTGTGCAATGACAAAAGCTGGACTAATATATATATATATATATATATATATATATATATATATATAAAAGAAATAAATCTAGCAGAGAAAGAACTCTGAACTGCATTACAGTGAGGTTTCAAAGCAATTTTTTTTGTTTTGACTTGTTTTTTTTTTTTAAACGTCTGGGTAGAAAACATTACCAACTTAGTAACCTAAAAACAAAACAAAAAAAAAAATGACAAAAAAAAGTTTCATTAATGATTGTTACTACATAAAAAATACTTGAATTTTTTTTTTTTTTAAGAAAACTGAACAATTCTAACATCCTTAAGGAAAAAAAAAAATAAATAAATCCCTATTAATCTTAATATAAAAAAGGGGTTGTTCTTTTACTATACAAAAAAAAGAAGCTGTTTCATAAAACATCTTTGTATTGATAAAATAGAAGTGTTCCATGTTAATTTGTATTTGAAATTAAAATTTACCATTACCCTCCCACATGAAAAATGAAGAAAATACACATAATTCTGACTCTTTCAAGGAAGATCACTGGATCATACAACCTGCCTTCACCCCCACTTAATTTTAAGCTTGTTCAGTTGGAGAGTGTTTCAAAAAAAAAAAAAAAATTATAGACGAATTAAGGCCAAAAGCCACTCAAGGATAAAGGTTAATAAGATTGTCAGTTTAATGCTGAACTATACTATGAGAGGATTGAAAACAGTAAATGCAAAGGATGAAATTTGATTACTTAAGAGGATGGCTCGACAAGTATTTGTTGACATTGGACTTGATTAATACCGTCTTTCAGGAGTGGGGGGTGATGCAGATCTCTAGATAGAATATAGTTTAATTCGGTCACCCTTACCGGCAGCAGAACCTCCTGTTGCAGATTTGATTTTTGCTGTGAATTTTCTATGTCTTGATTTAGCTATATTTTGTTGTTTTTTTTGTTTCTTTTTCACCATATACGAGAAAGAAAAACGTAAACAGAAAATGCTTTCTTAAAAGATAGAAATGAAATCTGGCACATATATATATATATATATATATTCAAGACCTCCCCGTCTTGAGAGAATGGATACCCTTAGTAAGGGTATCTGCACAAGAAGTCTATAGTGAAGCAAGGGTTGCACAATCCCAATCGCATCTCTCTTGAATTGCCATTGCTCACGTCCAATGGCAAAGAGAAGCAATGGTAAGATAAGCAGAGAAAGGCTGCTATTATTTTGGAGTTTTTTATTCTTCATCTTTTAAACTAGTTGCACAACCAAGGTTTGAGAGTCTAGTCTATTACTCTACTATTTAACTCATATATGGAGAGGGATACATGAATTCGTACCGTTCCATAGAGTATTAATGAAAGTAATATATATATATATATATATACACACACACACACACACACACACACACTTAAAAAAAAATTTTTTTAAATCGATGAAAGTATCCAACAAAAATAATTCTGATTATTTTTTGCTTTAAAATGTCGCCAAAGTGTAAAAGCAAAACAAAAGACAAAAAATATAAATAAGATATTTATGTTCGAACGTCATATCTACAATAGAAATTGTAGAAGTTAACTTTTAAAGAGATCAATGTTTTTTTTGCACTCCTGTTTATTTCTGATGTCATTTCATTAGTAGTCGCAATATTGTCAACATCATCATGATGAGCACTATTGTTTAGAGATTTTTTAATTTTTTTTTTTATTACTTGTTTCAACAATAGTTTGGACAAAGATTGCATTCTAAACTGAATGCAGATTGAATATATTTTGTTTTTATTATTTTCACTTTAGATTTTTTTAAATTATGACATCTTGTTAGTGTTTTTTTTTAATAGTAATTTGCTTAGTATATATATATAATTTATTTCAACCTTGTGGTATTGTCAAGCATCCAAGTGAGATGATTACATTTTTGAAAATTTGAAAAGAGAAATTCACACTCGACAATTCAAAGTGGAGAGAGAGAGAGAGAAAAATTAGAGTGTGAATTTCTCTTTTCTCATTTTCAAAAATGTAATCATCTCACTTGGATGCTTGACAATACCACAAGGTTGAAATAAATTATTGCATCGATGATTATGTAATTTCGTGTTACTATATTTTATTTTATTCTTGCTGTTTATTACATTGAGCTCTCATACCCAGATTTCCTCCTAGAATTTATTTCATTATAACACACACACATTATATATATATATATATATATATATACACACACACACACACACATAGTAATAATATTATTACGGCTCCAACCCAGAGCGAACATTTTTTTCTAAACTAGCAGTTTAGAAAAAAGTTGGCTCTGAAGAGACCAAGGGCTAAAACTTTGGCATGTCGATTTAAGCTATAATCTTATTGCAATAATTGCTTTATATTTCAGAGTACTGAGCACTTTTGGATTGTATACAAACTGTTTACCAATTTAAGAAAAAAAAAAAAGACTAAATGTAGTACCTAGCTGAAAACTACATACATACACACATATACATATATTATTAAAAACCATCATATATTAAATGAATTTCCTATCTAGCATTAGGTGTTTTGGGGGTTTAGCAGAGTTTGATAAATACTTTTTCAACCAAATAAAAAAGAAAAAAGCAAACAAAAATACTTTTAATGACTTGTCTGGCATCATTTATACAAAATCATGTTGAACAAGATGAGCAGTATAATATTAATATGGCAAAAGCATTTATAGGGAGCAGATAAGGCTAACAGATCATAAGATATAGATTGAACATATCTCCAAAGCTATAACCATGGCTTGACACAATCTTACAGAAAGTCACAAACTGGTAACAGCTAATGTTTTATGAAACAGCAGAAAATAATCCAGGATTGCCTTAATTACGGAATTCACTGAATATAATTTTTTTAGCTTTAAAAAGGATTAAAAATTTCGACTGTTATAATCAAAACATGTACAGCAAATACAAATGAAAATTGACATGGATAAATCCTTTTAGATTTTATAACTAAAAATATAAAGAGTTCATTTACAAGTGGAAATCTGTTAAAATCTATAAAAAGTGAAAGTTTTAAAAAGTTCACATGTATTTCCATATAAGAATAAAACAACAAAAAAAAAACATTTAAAAAAATAACTAACCTTCATTAAACAATACAAAAAAAATATTTATATATAATAAAGACAACAGGCAAGCATGTGTGTTTAAGTTTTAAATAATGTGTTGAATAAATAACACAAATTATACAATGAGAGAATGAACTGGAATAATGAAATACTGGTAGAATCAATAAACAAATACAACAATGGGCTGCGAAACAGATGGGAAGATTTTTAGAATAGTGCATGGAATCAAAGTGTGTGCTTAGATACACTAGCGGTTGTGGCATACACACATGGAGGAATAACATGGTTATATATATATATATATATATATATATATGGCTATGTAGTTTAGGAAGAATAAACACAGACGGCTCAGTTACGTTTGTAAGAGCATAATATATTTATTATATAGAAGATACTATACAGTGATAAATAATAGGAGATACCAGTGGTTTCAAAGTAGGATTAGCCTGCTGACAGATGAGAAGACAGTAGTTATTACTTCCTCTATCTACTTTGAAACCTCTGGTAGCTCTATAGATAAGTAATCCCTGTATAGTATCATTATATATACATATATATATATATATATATATATATAAACACATTTAAATAAGTATCAAAAACAAGATCTGACCATTCAATTATTTTAATAGCATTATTTTCTTTAAGTAAATGTATTCTTCTCCTGATTTCTATTTCAAAAAGGTGTAAAATTGATCTGTGATTCATATGCCATTTTCAAAAATGCAAAATCTGAATGCACAGTTTAGAGATGCTGATGTGGACGTTTACTTTAAAAAGGAGGTTAGGGTTAGACATTATGTGAGGAATACATCGTAATCAGCATCTCTAACGACATTCGAGAATTGATGGAATAGTTTAAGTCTAGTTTTTTTTTTTTTTTACCTAAATCTTTCTCATTCATGTTTGAAAATGACCAAAATACTTTGAGAGCTTCAACACTCTAACATGAACTATAGACATTTGTTTTTACAACTATTTGATTTGGAAACAATGACGATCCATCTACTTGGAAAATTTTTTTTTTCAAAATTGACACCAACAGTGCTTGTCTTGTTTTTAATACATATTTAAATGCACATTTGTTCTTCATATATTCGGTTACGAAGAAAATAACATTGGTTTTTGACTTCCAACTTGAAATACTTATATTATAAATCAGTTTAAACTCAACTTTATCAATCGGAATAAAAACCATTACAGTAAACACATTTTTACTACACAGAAACTACTGTTTTTCATAAATTTCCAACATCCACAATTCAACAAAGTCTTGAAAGGCATTTCCGTTGCATCTTTAAGATTTTCTATTCCAAAATAGTAGTCGGTAGGTGAGAGTTACAACAAATACGGTGAGTGAGGCAGAATTCCATAGCTCAATTTGTTGAGCTTTTTCAAATTGTGTTGGAGCATTGTCATGCTGCATGATTGGTTATTTTCTGTTGAACAATGCTGGACACACATACTGCAGTTTCTGGTGCATCCTGTCAATTTGCTGACCATACTTCTCTGCAGTGACTGTTTAAATGGGATACGGTAAGCTGTAATAAATTAATCCTCTATTAATCTACCGAACAGTCACCATCATCCGACTCAAAGGTTTGGGGAAAATGCTTTGGCCCACCATCTCGATTCATTCATTGGTTGTTATAAAAGATCCTTTTTTTTTATCACACCTGACAATACGATTTTTTCTTTTTTTTCTGCAAAAGCATCGATGACTTTTTTCATTTTCTTGAAGTTTGTGCAACGCCCACTTTGTCCAGCACATTCTTTAACAATTCTGATTCCATTAACACTGTCAATTGCAGACAAACACCTATGACCTTTTTCAGCTTCATGGTTTTTCAATCTCCACGGCTAAACCGACATTGTAGTGTTCATTCATTGACGGTCCCCTATCTGAATAGCATTTCATGTTACGAGCAACCTGTACTTCCTCTCCATCATTTATTTATTTATTAATCAGAATTTACAACATTTGAAGGAAATCTAACAGCAAAAACGTAGAGCAAGTTTTGCACCTCAAAACGGTATATAAAACTAATATTTAAATATGCATTTAAAAAAAAAAAAAATGAGGGGAAAATTTTAATACAAAAATCAAGACTTTTTTCCAAGAAAACATTCTGATAAAATGAAAAAGAGCGGCTCAACCAAAACAATGGAATTA
Organism: Sepiola atlantica; assembly: GCA_963556195.1. NCBI lineage: Eukaryota > Metazoa > Mollusca > Cephalopoda > Sepiida > Sepiolidae > Sepiola > Sepiola atlantica. The sequence continues at coordinate 183,555,089 of OY744518.1, forward strand.
AATTATTATTTGAAAGTATCAGAAATGAATTTAAAAAAATCTTTTTTTTTCTTTCTTTTCTTAATATTTACAATTTGAAAACAGACATGACCTGCTTTCTCCTTAACTGTTAAACAAGCAGCTTTCAAAAATTCTTGAATACTCTGCTCCTTCCTTTTGGTTTGACACCCTCCCCTTCTTTCTAGTCCTCCCTCCTATTTCATGTCTATTTCGAAATTGTAATTAAAAAAAAACTCATTTCTGACAAAGTTTTAAATAATAAAGATGAAATATTTTATATGAATTTTATTGTATTGTGTGGGTATATCCGCTTTTTTGTCAGATATATATATATGTATGCATATATTAGTAGTAATACTTGTATTAGTAAAAAGAAAAAGATGATTCCTGTATTTTCACCAACAAGGACATTAGTAACGTGATATGAAGTTGAATCATGTATACATATAAATGTGCGCATGTGTTGTGGGGAGAAAAGAGAAGTTTTTTACTGAAACAATAATTTGACAAAGTAACCCTAACTATTTATATATCTATTTTTCTTTTCTTTCCCAAATTCGAAACAGAATCCAATATGTAAATACATGTTTACGAGAGGATCAAATATACAATAGACAATAAAAAAAAAAAAAAAAAAATATATATATATATATATACTAGGGAGGAATATACAACCATGCTACATTATCAGGTTTGTGTAGTTTTGTGTTGGGTGGGTGGAGGGTCAGATTTCAATTTGGTTCCACAAGATTTTTCACCATAAAACAAAATGTATACAATAATTATGTATATATATATATATAATTATATATATATATATATATATATATAGATATATAAAACAGTTAACAAAAACAAACAAAATGCTCCCCTTTGTGTCTTGCCTGCGCTCTCAACATCATGTTTATATTTGAGCTCTCTTCGTGCAGTCCTTCGTAAGAGGAGGTAACAAATGCGCAGGAGTTTCGCTTCTCAGTATTCCCATGTTCATTTGCATACACAGCTCAGTGAAATCCATGATGCATGAAGTAAATGGAAGCAGTTGGAGAGATGATTTTAGTTTTGTTTTTTTGCTTTTGAATATTTTGTAACAATTGATAGGGAAATAGATACAAATACTCATATATATATATATATATATATATATATATATATATATATGAATAGATGAAAGGATAAAATAATCCGACAGTATGAAAGTAAAATGGAATAAGCGGAAGACCTAAAAAGCTCAACGTTTTGCCCAAATGTTATATGGGCTTTGTCAAGAGCGAACGAAAAAATGAAAAAAATGACAAAAGACGAGAAAGTCTATAAATTATGAGAAATATATATAGTGGTAGAGTTTATATAGAGAGGGAAGATATGTAAATATGTATAGAGTCAAAGATAAATACATAGCAAAAAAAAAAAAAAAAAAAAAAAAAAAAAAAAAAAAAATATTAGTAACGAAAAAGAAAAGAATAAAGAGTAGAAAAGGGGGTCCAAAGGAAGACTAATTCAAAACTCGGGGAATCAACCGGTGTCTAGATATATCTTGTTTTCATGAATAATTGTTTTTGATAGGTTAGGGGAGATAAAGTAGAAGCCCATTCTCTGTTTAATTTTATTTCTACTGTCTACTCTTTATTCTTTTCTTTTCCGTTACTAATAATTTTTTATATATATATATATTTTTTTTTTGCTATGTATTTATCTTTGACTCTATACATATTTACATATCTTCCCTCTCTACATAAACCCTATCACTATATATATTTCTCATAATTTATAGACTTTCGTTTTTTGTCATTTTTTTCGTTCACTCTTGACAAAGCCCATATAACATTTGGGCGAAACATTGAGCTTTTTAGGTCTTCCGCTTATTCCATTTTAATTTCATATATATATATATATCTCGACTCTGATTTCCTTATTTAGAGTGTTATGAAAGATTAATGGTAGATGCCCTGATCGGAATCATATTGGGCCTCAATTAGCAATATAAATACATTAGCAAAAAATTAACAAAAACAAGTTTAAGCTAGTAGAAGTACAACAATTGAATCAACATTTTTCTTTGAGTTCAGACATTATATCTATGGCAATATAGTATAATGACACTATATCGCAGAATCTCTCCTGTCAGTGTTTTTTTTTCTCTCTAAACATGTATAAATAAAAATATTTAAAATATATTTTTCATCTTACAACAGCAGAGGTCGTTTTTTTAGTATAAAGAGTTAGTCTCATGTAAATATTAAAAACAAAAAGAATAAAAAAAAAAGAAAAAAAAAAAAAGAAAAAAAGATTACCGATTCCTCCAACATTGGATCATGCCGGAGGTTATTCCAACTGATGGCCATCCCCATTTTTGGAAAGGATGAGGGAGAAGAAAAATCACCCAAGTACACACACATTAACCTAGCTGCATATATGGACACTCATTTAAAGTTTAATAGCAATAAGCTTTCTTTTTCGTGTTTTTAAAACTTTATAGTGAAAGATGGGGAAATGGAGGAATGGATGATAAGAAAATCAGCCAACACTGAAGAAACTACAATATCTGGTCGTTTAGAAAGTTTAATTATTCTCAAGCATAATGTCAGGTCTTGTTTCTCATTAAAACAAGTGAACAGTTATCTTATTTTTAATTTGAATAGAATTAATACAACAAATTTTCTCAACTGATAAAATCCTATGATTGAAAAATAGAATCCTTGAGAATATTAAGGTTTCAAGATCCAAGGAACCTAACATTTTAAGACAACTGCTGCGCTAAGAACATAGTTAAAACCTGTAAAGATTTCTTATAAGGAATCTTTTCAATATATTACATGACACACTGACAAATATTATAACATTTGTAAACTGAAATCTAAATCCTACTCCATTAGCTTTCTTATAATTGTACTAGTTTGAATGTACAACCTAGAACTTATTCAACCTAAAAGAGGACACAAGCAAGATTGTGAAAGATGATAGAGATGAAAGAGGGGATAAAACGATGAGGGCGTAAAAGATGAAAGAGGGATTGGGGTTGTTTGTTTCACAGTTCATCAATCTTATAAATCATTTGGTGATAAAACAAAAGAGGGTCTAAATTGGTGAAAGAGACAAAAACAGTATTTAAAATATAAAGAGGCTAAAAAGACGGAAGAACATTTCTGCCATTGACTAGAAAGGTATTTCCCAGAAAGTCTCCAATACAAGAGTATCACAACAGAAAATGGTTTTAGATTCGATTTTTTACTGGTTAAATCCAGTTTAGGTGTTAATCAAAAAAAATTAAAAAGTGAGGGTGAAAAAAAAAGAAAAAAAAAAAAAGAAACAAAAAGGATATAAGTTAAAAAGATGCAAAGAAAGAAATATGTGAAATTACAAATAAAAAGAATATATAAAACCATAAAAGATATGGGAGAATTGGAATTCCAAAGGTTTTCCAGACTATTAAAATCTTCTAGGAAACTAAAAACTTGCTATCATTTGAACTCCAGTGAAAACCATCAATATCTGATGATGTAGACATTCTGAAACATGCATGCAATAAAAAAAGAAATCCAAAACTTGTATACATTTAAATATCTCAAAAAGATGAAAACATTAATTTCAAATGATTGAAGGGCACTATTTATCCCAGGCAATATGGAGTCATCTTGATTGCAATCAAAGAAGAGAGAAACAATAAAAATAACTAAGCAAATAATAACTTTATGACAATTTATAATTAAGTGAGGTGAATCTTTTTTTATAGGTCGGATGCCCTTCCTGATGTAAACCCAGCGAGATGAGTATTTTTATCGAATCACCATCTCTAGGTGATTCCTAAAGAACGCTTCACCTTTCCTTATGTTACAAAAAAAAAAAAAAATCCATTATACCATTTGTAGGACCTGGAGCACAGGTTCTTGCCCTTATATCATCGTGAAGCATGATTTTTGTTTGGTCCGAGGAGGCCATCCTCTCAGACATTACCTCCTCCATAAGAAGAGGGATTGGTTTATCGGCAGTCACTTGAGGCACCTCTACTGAATGTCAACAGGTCCAATCACAGCAAATTTTTCACCCATCTAGACCCCCCCTTTTTTTTGGGGGGGGGGGTAGTTAGATTCCCCACTATAAACTGATCTGATTTATCTTCCTCCCACAAGGTAAGATGTGACGGCATTCACCGGTAGGGGCGCCTCAGGCGATTAGCAATAAACTAACCCCCTCTCAAAAGGTGAGAAGGCAAAGCCTGGGAGGGTGCACCTCCTAGAACTGCACAGGACGGACAACCGATAGACCGGCGTAAAACTGATGTCATGCTTAACCTTGATGCAGTTGGAGGCAGGTACATATACTTGTAGCTCCCCTACGTTTTCGTCATTGGAATTAAAAAGAAAATCATTTCTCACTAAAAAAAACAACAACTGTGATACAATGTGTAAATGGACACTATTTAAAAACAAACAAAACATACATATCTGCCAAGTGATACTATATTGTACTTGATAGCTAAAAGGGATACAAAATGAATGAAATTCTTAGAGGAGTTATTGATGGTAAGGAGATAGGGGGAGGGCACTTAGATGAGATCAATGTCTGAGAGAGAAGATAGAAAAAAAAAGGTAATTACTTATATTGGAATGCATAGCTTGAATCTTTCATAAGACAAAAACAATGTTTACTTGAAGATTTCCCGGCTTTATAAACGAACTGAAATCTATAGGTGACCTCCTTCAATTGCCTCGACTGTTAAACGTTTGGGTTATAAGTGCTACATATGATGACTTATCAGAATTTCAGAATCTCACCAGAATTGATGAATCAATTTACATTTTAATTTAAAAAACAAAAAAAAAGTAAAAATTAAACTTGAAAAAAATTCAAATGACATTAAATTACTTTCTAAACATATTTGATTTTGAAAGTGTAACATAAAAAAAAAATTGAAAATAGAAAAAAGATGTAAATACTAGAAACGGTTTGAAATAGTTTAAAATCAAAAGTGAATTTTAACATTAAAAAAAAAAAAAACACCTTTTGTTGCTTGCTCAATACTTTCTCTAAAAAAATAGAGGAAGGCAAATCCATACATCAAAAATACCAATGAGAGGGAGGGAAGATTATATATATATATATATCTATATATATAAAGATAGAGATCCTGTGAACCAAAGATCAGAATAAAAAAAAAAATGAAAAAATAAAAATAGTAAAATAAATGGAACCAACAATATAAAGTTAGGAAAAACAAAAACAAAATAAGCCAAAATAAAGTTTTCAGCAACCAACAATATTGTGCTAAGTTAGTGTTATTTAAGAAAAATAAAAAAAATGCAGTTAGTCAACAGTAGTCAGTAAAACAAAACAAATCCGCACAAGAATATTATGACTCCTGATGTGAATTCATAAAAAAAACAAAAAAACGTTTCAGTAAATATTAAATGAAACAAAAAAACAAAACCAAACCCTTAATAGATGATTACATATAGATATATACATATATCAAAACATTAACCAAAGATGATAAAATAAAGACAAAAAATGTTCAACCAAGAAAATAGACAGAGTATTTCAACTTGGAAAAGCTATAAAAACGCCAGTAAAAGATAATTTGTAAATTTATGATTCCATATGAAAATTAAAACTATTTTAAGAGCTCAAAGGACAAAAAGTATACAAAAAAAACAAGGGGACATAACTGCACTTACAATAGAGCACTCAAAAAGAAATTAACGCTATGCAAGCAATATAAACATTTTTCAGAGAAATCTCTCCTCCCATTTCAATAGACGAGAAAATACAAAAGGATTACATTTCTATCCCCATAATTCCTGTGCAGCTAACATGAAAGAAACACAAAGTACAAAAGATTCAAAGGGCAAAATTTTTTTTAAAAAATGTACTGAATTAAAATACTCCATTCTTCATAGCAGGAATTACAATATTTAATGACGAGGTATGATTTAACTGAGAATAACCTCTTTCTATTCCAATTGATCACGTATACACACAAAATTCATAATTCTTACTGCAATGAAAAAACCTTCCAATTTAGACAAACTAAATAATAAATAAATAATAAAAAGAAACAAACTAAAATGTTAAAAAAAAATTTAAACTGGAAATTAACTTTCAATGATCTTGAGTTTAGAAAATAAAATTAATCTTATAATTTCGTTAATATAAGAAGGAGAGTGACATAAAAATGTGGGTGTATGTAAAGGAGGAATCTATCGGATTGGGAGACTGAAGCCTAAGGCTTCAAAATCTAACTGTCTGTTAAGGGGAGGTGGCATGTGTAATTGTAAATGTTTTATTGTCATACATAATAATAATAATAATAATAATAAAACGTCTTCAATATTTTTCCAAATACAAATGTTAGCAAGAGTGGGTACTTAGCTATAAGATACTCATCCGCTCAACTCCCTAAAATGCTTTTACATTCATTTTTGCAATAACATTCTGTGCCCTTTAGAAAGAATTTGTAAATTATCCTCGGCTTTACTCTATTTTGCTTGGAGCACTCTTCCATCTAGCCTAGGGCCTCAGTTTTTTACAATAAATCGGGCACTATTGAAAGTGCGGCGTGTGTGAAGAGTGGGAGAGGGGATCAGCCACACTGAGAAAGAAAGAGTGATCCATTTAGACAGCTAGGTTAATGTTATCTGAATAATCACAAACAAGAACAGGTGCTACAGGTAAAACGTTTTTATTCATAAAAACGATAAACAATGCTGAGAACAAAACAGAGGTTGGTACAAAACCTACACTTTGATAGTCCTTTTGGTTTAGTTTTCTTTTTTTTTGTTTTCTTTTTGTTTAGCTCTGCAAATGACAGTAACATTGTCATCATAGCATTTTTTTTTCCACTTTTTTTTTTTTTAAATTGAATTTTAATTATTTTTTTTTTCTCTCCTTATTTTTAAAATGTAGGTAAGAGGTTCCATTCATGCCTGTCTGCTTGTAATAACAGTATAATAATAGTTGTAATAATAGTTGTAATAATAGTAGTTGAATGGGAGGGGGGAGGAAGAGGAGGAGAAGGAGGAGGAGCTGCGAGTTGGCGTAAATGAAACAGTTACTCCCGTTTAAAACTAGCTGTCATCCTTTCTATCTAGAGGATGCTATCAGGGTTGGATGGGAGGGATGGGAGACCTGGAAAAATTTATTTGGATTTTAATGTAGTAAATATCATCTGAACCTAGTTTTATTTTCATCTAAAAATAAAGAAAATATCTAATTTAGGTTTGATCCAAGCTAAGAAAACATTTATTTAAAAAAAAAAAAAATAAAAAAAAAATTATTATAATACAATAAAATCTGTGCCTAGTTTTAATAAGTCTATTTATACTTTATTTCAAAGCTAGGATTTTCATATACAGATTAAAAACAATTCCAGGAAGGGAAAAACTTGCTTGAAAAGAGGCTATTATAATCTAATTTTAGAATGAATTAAAATATTTTTTTTAATTAAAATTTTTTATTTTTTATTTGAGAGATCAAGGCATTCATTTATTTTAAAACCTATAAAATTTATTTTAAAATCTATGAAAAGGATGAAAAGAAAAGTTTGAATGAAAAACTGAAGTTAACATTTGGTAAGACCATTGTTTTTCGTAAGGATTTCATTCATAAAATGGAGATGATTTCAATCTGATTCAATTGTTTGTATCTTTCTTCGATGCTACTGCATTAGCTTATAGCATGTTAAACAAGCTATACGCAATGACAGCTGAAAAAAGATTAGACCATCAAAATACGCTGAACCTGAACATCATTTAAAAATGAAACGTAGGATCAGTCCACACAAGAATTTCATCAATTGTATAAATCCTCATCTCATAACTACGAAAAAAAAAAAAAAAAAAAAAAAAAAAAATTATCAAAATCTACAACTTCCCATTCTGAAATCCTAAAAACTATAGTATATATATTTATATCTCTATATATATATATATATATATATATATATATATATATATATGTAAGTATACACACACACATTTATGTACATACATGAACACATATCTATATGTGCATGTATACACACACACACACACACACACGCACATGTGCCTATATATGTGTGTGAGTACATACACATGTGTATATATGCATATATAATGGTGTGTGATTTGATAAATATAAATGTAAATTTAACAGATTTTACAATGTATTCTGGTGGTAGCAACACCGCTTATTGTTACCCCTAAAATACAGGTGATATCCCCAGATATCCAACAGCACAGCCAATATCTGTAACCTTTCATTACCAAGCACTGGTTCCCCCCCGCAACAATGATTTGGGAGTCAACCCATTCAGATGTTTACCACATACACACACAATAACAATGTGTTTCAATTAAATTCTCACATCAGATTTTAAAAATTTTTTTTGTTTGCTTGCATCTGTAACATTTACTCACAGTTTCTCAAATGCCAGATTCAAATAATTACAAAAAGATGTTTAAATCTAAAATTGATTAATATGACTGCTAATTCCAATTAATTTAAAAGTTTTGTACATGTCATTTGAAGTTTAAAAAAAAAAAAAAGAAACGTTTTTCTTCTTCTCACTCTGTAACAGTAAAATGAATAGGAGTGAGGGGGGGAGAATGTTAGGGAGGAGGAGGAAAAATTCAGAAAAATAAAAAAAAATTCTCCATTTTCAGATTTTATTTTTTTTTAGTCATAAATTGAGACAGTCTTTATTTAAAGAGAAAAAAATAAAAACTAGAGAATGAGATAGCAGTTAAGAGAGGAGAGTGGGTCTGTTAAGAGTGGAGGGGATGAAAGTAGGAGAAAAAGAATTAAATGCACATATGCTTTCTGCATATATATATATATATATTACACATATATATATTTATATGAAATGAAGCTACAGTATATAAATGTTGAGAATGTTAACCTTTATATAGTCAACCCGTGTTGTTATACTGTATTCGACACAAGTAGATGTATATGGCAGCAATTGCAAACAGATTTGCACACATGCTTCTAACTTCAAAATTAAAATAGACAAGAATTAGATAAGAGCAATTTTAATTTTTTTTCTTTCAATATTTCGTCTTGTAATTATGATTTCCGAGTTCATTGATACAAGTCTGTTTTTCTCTTTGATTTGGGAGCACAAATGAACTATAATACTTGACGTTTGCCGATAAATTTTAATTCTAACCAGAGATTACTATCTGCCAATTTAAAGGCTTCAAAATGACCTTTGAATGTTGAAGGCTACAAAGTAAACAGTTTCCGACCATTTTTTTCCCCCCAGTTATTAAAGATAAAAAATGTCCGCACAGTGATTTCTTCGTGGTCATGCAAAATTCTAAAGTGATTTTGAAGCCTTTAAACTGCCAACTAGAAAGTAATTTCTGGCTAGAATTAAGGTTTATAGGCAAAAATCGAATATTATAATTGTTTTTTTCCTAAATAAAAACAAAAAAATGCTTTTTTTTGTTTGTTTTTAGTTCTGTTGTATCATTGAGCTGATTTCTTTGTTTTTAATCGTCAAACTGAAGACAAAATGGGATTTATAATAAAAAGGTCTGAACTAACAAACTACATAGGTGTCTTAGCTCAACTGGTCTGAAAATTAATTTTTTTTATAACATTTTTTTTTTTTTTTGCTCTTTCCATTAAATATATATATAATTAATTTAATGGTTATATCTTTTAGGTGACCTTGAGAAAAAAATTTTTTTTTTTTTTTAAACAAAGTCTGTCAAACGAAATTTTGAAATTTTCAGCAACCAGACTGCATTTACAATATTTAAAAGAAAGGGGAAGGGGAAGAAAGTTAAAAATTTTAAAATAGAAAAAGAAAAAAAAAAGTTTTCTTCCTCTTTTCAGCATGAGCTAGCACCAAATTACTAAGACTTGAAAGGAGGTACTTCAACACTGCACAGTTTCAGCAAAATATAAGCAAGCTTAGAACCGAAGTTCTAAATGAATAGTAATAATAATAATAATAATAATAATAATAATAATAATAATAATAATAAAGGAATCTTAAAATAGTATAAAAATGAGAGTAAGATTGATAAAATAAATGACAAAAAGGGGCAGAGAGTGACACTCAAATCACAGAATATATATATACACATATATATATATTCAACAGCAGCTCTTGCGGTGCCCAACTGTATACTACCAAAAATATGATGCAGGGTATAGTCCAAATGGGGTGCGGGTACATGCTCAAATTGATGTGTCTACTGTTTGGTTGGTGCTAGCAGACCCATCGGTGCGCGGGCTGGCTGGAAATTTGTACCACATCCTAAGGTGCTCAAGTGATTGGGAACTATAGTTCGAAGACAGGCTACGCCCGTCATAACGCGTGTCTAATGCCATGCGGAAAGCATTAACAACACGAATCTGAAAAATAGAGAATAAAAAAAAAACAAAAAAAAAAAAAACAAAACAAAAAAAAAAAAAAAGGAAAAATTCAGACAAAGGCGCACACAAAAATAAAAATAAAAAATAAATAGTGCAGCATACAAATAAAAAAATTAAAAATAGGCAAGGTAGACAACAAACAAATAAACTAGTGTAAACACCGAAGTTATAACTAAGACAAATCAACTACGAGGAGGAGCGGAGGGGAGGGCTTGTGGTTTGGGTGTTTTTTTTCTCTAATTTGTTTATACACATCTTTTCATTTTTGTAGAGGAAGTTAAAAAAAAAAAATAATAGCAAGGAACAAACTAATAGGTAAATAAAAAAAAAAGGGAAAAGACACAGGTAGCAATGACTCCTAAAATAAAGCGAGTCTCAAAATTGTATATATATATATATATATATATATATATATATATATATATATAATGCATACACACCATGCAGGGAAGAGTACCAGAGGATAGAGAGGAGAGGGATGTCCACACAAACAAACCAACTCCATGAATGAATATCACAACACAGCTAGTAAAATCCATCAGTTCCTTTTTTCTTTTCTTTTTTTTTTTGTCCATTTGAGACCAGTGAATTGGATAGTTTGTGTTTAGACAAAGTTAGTGAAGTACAGAATTAATAGGATTTCTACAATCAATTTTAGGACTATAAGTTAGATATACACTATTTCACAGGAGTCCATTCACAGATGGTAAGGGTTGAGGGATGGTGAGTTGTTTATTTTTCTTATTTTTCTTTTTTTTTGTGGAAATTTTTTTTTCAAAAATGAATAGGAAATCAATTTTTTAAAAAGGTTTGTTTCTTTTCTTTTTTTTTCAATTTTTATTTAATAATTTAAAATGGGGAATACAGAAACAAGACCCCCAAAAATGAACTGTTAAATAATAGCAATAATAAGAGTAATAATAATAATAATAAAAAAAAGGTGTACTGCACCAGAGACTGGTATTAATCTATAATCATTTTTGATAAGAAAAGATGGCACCTATAAGTAATAAGTGTGAAGAAAAAAAAAAAAAAAGTTTTGTCCCCACCCTCCCATTTTCATTTCATGTTTCTCAAAATCAATTTTTTTTTCTTTCATTTTTTTTATTTTTTATAACAATTATTAATTTTTTTGTTTGTTTGTTTTTCTCTTGTTTTGTATATATTTCTTTTTTCTTTTTGTTGAGATGATATAATTGCAGTTACTCAAGATGATTGTTTCTTGTGGGTATGGATTCACAAGAGAGAAAGAAAAAAAAAAAAAAGAAAAAAAAGAGATGTCCATCATCTCGGAGATATGCAAAATTTATTTATTCTTTATTAACACCAGCATCTGTTTATGTGTGTGTATATATATATGTATGTTTATATATATAAATATGTATACATACATATATAAATATGTATACATATGTATGTATATGTATATATATATATAAACATACACATATATTTATATTCCTCTAACTGGATATGTTAGGGGAAGAACAATTACCCAGAAAACTTTTGTTTCTTTTCCTTATCACTACCCATGAGAGTTATAAGCTAAATCGAAGTCTCATGGATATTTGTGTTGGCAATGTCAGACTGGCTGAAGGTCTTAGTCGGAGACTTTTTGCGGGCTTGATTGGTGGGGGCCAGAATGGGTGACGGTTGCTTGGCAACCAAAGGAACATTTTCAAATGACTGGCTCTTCGCTTTGAATGGTTGATGATCGACTGGAGAGATCGGAGTGGAGACAATTTCTGGGGTGTTAAGGTATATGTTTTCTGGTGGACTTGAGCGTAAATGGTGGTCATGTTGGTAAGCCTCCTCACTTATGGGCCGGGGCCCCGGGTGGCTACGTGAACTACGTATGCTGTGTAAACTGTGGAAACTGTGAATGCTACGTTTTTCCTCAAGGTCTTCCAAAGTACTCTTAAACGCTCGCACTACCCGAAGCTGTCAACAGAAGAAAATCAGGCAGCCATTTTAGGTCAACATCTTAACGACAGCAGGAAGAGTAGCAGCAAAAACTTAACAATTGAGGACTGTTCAAATTTATCCACTTTCTTTTGGGGGCGGAAGCGGGGGAAGAAGTGCAGTAGGAGTAGTAAAGTGCCGGGGTAAAAGAACAGGCCCCACCCAACTCCCCCCCAAAATCTAAGCCTTTTTTTTTTTTTTTTTTAAAAAAAAGGGTTTTTTGGAATTAATAAATAGCATAATAATAATTAAAGAAATTTAATATATAATTCTTTAACTGCAACAATAAGGTGGGATTTCGGGGAAGGCGGGAGTTAACTCGAATACAAATCTAAATCTTTTAAGATGATCGATAATTACGAGTTTAAAGGGACTGAGTGTAGAAGGAATTGTTGAATTAGTCGAGAAAGAAATCTAGATAGAGTCTAGATTTAGTTATTAGTGCACACAAGAGAATAGCAACTAATCTGTAAGTTGAAAACAAAGAAAGCGTCAAGTTTCACCGATACACGATCGAATGGTTAATGAATTAGTAAGTATGAGAGTTATAATCTGAACACTATTGATTAAAGAAGTTTAAGGATAAAAAAAAAAGAAGAAGAGGCCTAGAAGAAACAGACGTATCAAAAAGAGAAGGGGGACTAAAGAACCAACAAATATGAAAGCTCAGGTATTTTTTCATTGAAAACTTTAGGAATGACAAGAACGGATCAGTTTTTAAGGTACATCGTATTCAATCTGCATGTTTAGCGATGACAATGCCAATTTCAAACTTGAGCATGACAGACCAAACGACAGAGAGAACGAACGCATCTAAAATAAGACGCGCTCATTCAATCTACACATTTAACGATGAAAATGCTACTTAAGATTTAAGTGTGACAGACCGAACGAAGGACAGAACCTCTTATAAGGATGCATAACAAAAAAAAAATAAAGTAAAAAATTTTGTTGTCAATGTACTTATATATATATATATATATTAGCTGTTTCTATCCGGCGTTGCCCGGGAGTCTTTTTTAACTTACATTTTCGTTTCACTCAAATACACCTCCCTCCCTTTGTTTTAATTTCTTGTAAGAAAATATTTATAAATTTGTAAATCAATGAAGGTGTGTCATTAGAAAAAAAGCGGTTTTGCAACAAAATCGATAGAAAGTCTTATAAAATGTTTAAACTTCAACCCCATAAATACTTTCGGTTTTGTTTTTTTTTTATAAAATTGTTATTTTTTTTTTTTTTTTTTTTTTTTTTTTTAAATAGGACTTTTATGAAAGTTATATTTTAAGCGTCATTTGGTCATTAAATTGAATAAAATTATTTAAAATTAAAACCAAATTATGTTTACCCTTGCAGCCATACAGATAGACAGACGATCAAACTATATAGACATATTTCATGATTCTTCCAATAGCTAACTAATGTTAAGCAAAAGCTTGAGAAATAAAATCCCATACATGACTTTTGAAAGAAAGAAAGAAAAAATTCTGAAAGTTTGTTAGAATTCTGGAAAGAATGATTATCAGATCTAAGACACAGAATGTCTTATTCAACGGAATATGCTTGAAAGAACAGATGATAACTAACTATACATAAATTCCCATCAACTCAAGATTGCGGGAATATTCTTTCTGCCTACACGAAGACGGTCACCGCATATTACTAACGATAGCTTCTAATATTTTCAGGTGATGTTTAGACCATGCCCTGTGCAATCCAGAATACGCCTCATCACTGTAAACTTTGGCACAGGACTCGTTCTCCAATAAATGTTCCCCATAGTAGAGCCACTGGTCTGGAAGTGTCTGAATGCATACAATTTGAAATTACGGCTATTGCTAGGAACGTGTCGAGAAATTCTCACCTTGAATCAACAACAGCTATGAGAGGTCGTGTATACTCTTCATGTCTCAAAAGTGTGTTAATGTGTGGCTCTGAAACTTGGGCGGTCTCTGCCAACACACTAAAGAAAATGCACCGTAATGACAAGGCAATGGTCAGATGGATCTGTTTGGTGAGGTCTGAAATAAAGCATATTTTTGGGTCTCTACTCACACAAGTCAACTTGAAAAGCCTCGCGGGCATCATGCAAAAGAGCAGACTGCGTTGGTTGAGGCACGTTGAGCACAGCAATGGCTGGATTGCTAAAGTCCGACAGTTGAATATGCCAGCAGAGAAGACCACCACTGGCAAACCCAAGTTGTCTTAGGAGGACGTGGTCAAGCCTGATAGGAAAGCCATGGGTATGGATTGATTCCGTTGGGCCTCTCAAAGATAAGATGGAGGGGAAGACTTAGATCGTGACAAGACAATCAGGTCTCACCCTCATCAGAGGATTAACTATGGCCTGATTCAACAAATAAACCAGTTGATGATGATGATGATGATATATAATAGTGTGTAGTTTTGTTTATAGAGATTGGATAAACAATCCTATGACTCTTACTGTGTTTATATAATAGTGCTCAATAACAAGTAGATCGGTATATTTATTTAGTATAAATTTTTATTTATACAAACATGTCCGGCTACATATGTGCATACATATTTTAAGTAAAGTCCAAAACAGCTAAAGTCTCATTGGGCTGAGAATTTAATCTATTTCTCTTTTATTGAATATATATGTGCTTTATTTTTAGAATTATACAATTACTGGTGACAATGATGTCTTTTTTTTATTTTACAAGGGACTAGTTAAAAAAAAAGGAACATTAAAAACTTAATAAAACTTACTAGTTATTGTATTAGAACAAAATATCAGACGGGGCTCACAATATTCAGACACACTTGGATCTTTTAATAAATGCGAAGAAGTTAAACTCTAAAATATTTCAAAGCAACCAAAATATTACTGATGAAAGTAAGGATTAAAGTTTTGGGCTTTAAAAATGTTCTGGTTTGTGGAGTTAAGTTACCGCAGCACAATATATAGTCTATATACTATTTGTACCAACTGGCGTTGCTCGGATGCAGTGAAGTCATTCGAGGCAAAAAAATTATTTGCACATTTTAAAACTTAAGGTAGTCAACTCCAATTATATTCTTCAATTTTTGTTTTTAAATGATTATTTAAAAATATTTCATATTAACAGTTGTCTGGGCTGGACTAAATAATTTTAAAAATAAGTTTATTATATTACCAATAACATGGTACAACAATAACAAATGAAAATTGGCTAATCAGAAGCAAAGTTTTGTTTTTCAGCTTAAACACTATTTGTATCTGACTTTAAACATCATTATATAGATATATAATATATATAGCTCTACTTAATTGCCTCTTCACGGGGGCATAGTTAGACACAAGGTCACCTGAATCGATACATAGAATCCTTTCAATGGTATGGTTTTGGAGTTATGAGTGTGGGTCGAATTTCGAATCTCAGTTCAAAGCACTTTCTCTTCTAGCCACACTGAAGTGCTGTGATATAGCGAAGCTGTTTATGGATAACTACATTTGCTTCCTAAACCCTCTTGGGCTGAGCTCTTTGTTAAGAGAAATTGCCAGCTTCAGCCTTGTAAAGAAATAGAGCACTCTAGGCAGCCGATAATGCATATGTAAACATGTATAGAAATTATAAATTTTCCTTTCTTCATAAGGGCCAATGGCATGGTGGTAAGCGTCCCGACTGCTGGTTGAAATAAGTATTTTCAGAAGGAAACGGATGTAAAATAAAATATATTCAAGAACGAAAAAGTGGACTCGTCGAATCCCTCCAGTAATGGACGAATTGTTTGCAATTTAATTTCTTTAATATTTATTTAAATAAATATATTATAGTAAAATAAAGCATAAGGATTAAAAACATTTTTCTTTTTTATCTTCCATAACTTTTGAAATGCTAAAATTATGTTCATTTCTAATGCTATTAATTTTATTTTTTTAAAATTAAAAATTTTTTTTCTTCAGATTTTAAATTTTTGACAAAATCATACTACAAAGACGCTGACTTAATGTTATTTGGGTGTAAATACTCTAGTTTTGAGTTTTAGCCAGACATGCATATAGACAAATACCATGAATACATATAGAGACTAGTGTACTCGTGTCGTTAAGAACGACGTCAGACTTCATTCATTGCTTCCCAACTTATCTACAACTTTTCTAATTCAGTCACCATAACATTACAAACAATACTAATATTTCAGTCAGCTGCTACTAATGCTTACATTTACTTAAATATCGACAGAATTATCTCTTAGTTTTAAATGCAAAGAAATAGCTATTTATTGAAACAGATACATCATCATATCGGGTTTAAAGTCTGTTTTATATGTTGACATGTGTTGGACAGCTTTTAGAAATTGACTTCCAAACTAACCCATCTCTGGTCAGATCCCTCTTTCTTTTAAATCCATCTTCATCACTTCCTCCCATGTTTTCCTTTGTCTACCTCTGCTACTTCAACTGTTCTACATCTACTATCCCAATCACTTTCATCTATTCTTTCAATATGACGACAGCAATGAAGTCTCCTATTCTGCACATCTCCCTATACTGTTCAAATTTAATCTTCCTCTGAGGCCATCAGATCTAAGCTGGTCTTTAAGACTCACATTACACATCCATCTTTTCATTATCATATCTCTCCATGTGACGCATGTCTGCAACCTTCACTGGCTAGGTTTCACTTTCATACATCACCACATCGCCTGATAGACTCTTCCCTTGGTCAACAGTGCTGGTTAATAATGACAGAAGTTCCCTGAACTTATCCACTTCTAACTCTAGCAATCACACTAGCATTGACTCTTCCCTGTACTCCAATGGTATCACCAAGAGATCAAAACTTCTAAACAATCTCAATAACCTCAATTTTAAAAATAATGTATTTCTGATCTCTACAAAAAAGTAGAAATATTAGAACAACTTTGAACAAAAACAGTAACCATTTAAAAGGTCCCAGCGTGTGTCAAGAAGCCAACGAGAATATAGCAGAAGAAAGGAAAAAAAAAACAAAAAAAAAAAAAAACGAATAAAATAAGAAAATCATCAGTTTTGAGTTTAAGTTCAGAAAAAAGTCAAAATTATATCTGAAACGATCTAGAACATAGAATATAAGAAAATGGAAAAAAAAAAAATTGAAGATAAACTTTTGTTAATAAGTTTGACATTCACTGTACATGCATTTGTGAGTGAAAGATCATGCTGTTAGATGTTAACACGTGAAGGCAGGTGTACCTATCTAGAAAATCATTTTTTTTTATCCAGCAAAGAGAAAAAAGAAAGGCAGACGTGAATCCAGTTGTGGTCTTCGAAGCCAACAACCGATGATTGGGAAAAGCAAGAGCTGAAATCGGCCAATTGTTAAAATTCTTTCAGTAAATAAGTACTGCTAAATGAAGAGAAAAAGATAGATATGACTAATTTTAGAACAAAGCATCATTTTTTGTATATTCATTGAGTTTAATGCATATAATCTACAGTCCAAGAACATTAATAACACTTAAAAAAAAAAGTCTTAAACCCAGAAGTAAACGTAAAGACGATTTTTCTCCGGAATAGTTTTCTAAACTAGTGAAGATTTTATTATTATACTAAATTTGAGTTAATCAACGTTTCTTTCCCGAAGGCCTGTTTTCCTATATATTTCAATATCACAAAATACATGCTAAAGTATACCATAGTTCTGGGATTGAGTTATGTTTGAAATAGAATTATTTTAATAGTTTAAATTAGGCGTAATTTATAATTAACTGAACAAGTCACCCATCTTAAGTGTGTATTTCTCCCCACTATAATATTTCTTAATGTCTTTGTAAGCATTTACAGAAAGAGTGACTCTTTTTTTTGTCATCTAATTTACATACACCTGTCTACACACCAGGAAGACATATGTAAATTAGATGGCAAAATAATAATTTTTTAAAAATTCTATATAAGAATAATAAAGGATAATAATTTATTATTATTATTTTCATTTTTCGTCTTGTCTCATGCTTGAGGTTAGACATTTCGTGAATGACTTCCAACTTTTCCCGTCTGTTGCCAATTTGCTTGTGTTGTGCTGTCCGCCAGGACCAGGTCAATATCAACTGATCCCTTCCATGTCTTAAGCGTCCTCCCACGTGGTCAATATGGGACACACTTTGGAGCATTTCGGATGATTGACGGCGGGCGACGTGGCCATACCAGTTGAGATGTTGTTGTGCTACGTACTTTCTCATGGAGGCCGGTAGAGTGAGACCGACAATTTTCTCCATCCGATGGGCTGCAGCCAGGATCATGTCATTCTGACGTTTCGTCGTTGAACATATTTCGCAGCATTACAAGAGTACAGGTCGGACATGTGTGTTGTATGCTGCCACTCTCGCATACAATGGGATCCCTGCATTTTGTAAAATTGTTGACAGCTGCCTCTATGTAATCATAATAATATAGAAGTAAAGTGACTTATTATTTGTAATTATGCGAGAGGATGTCTGAAAACATATGTCACAGTTTATGAATTTTCAAATTAAATCAAAGTAGAATAAATTGTTCCATACCATAATAAAAGTCATCAAATATCTTTTATTAGTATAATTTCTATGATGTTCACTTCTCATTTATTCTAGATATGTTTTCTCAGTGCTTTCTGGTAATATTACATAAAGAGATGATTGCTAATATCAAAATTTGATAACTGATTACTACAGGAAAGATATAATTTTCAATATTGCATCTAACTTAATGAAGGATGTTTCATGAAAAAGTAATGAGCACTTTTAATGATTTTGCTCTTTGCTATCTTGAAAATCATAGTGAGGTAGTCAGATTGCCATCAGCTTTTCATGTTATTATGCGCACTCTAATATTAAAAAAAAAAAGTTGAGAATCCTCATCCGAGATAAATAAGTAATTATCCTTATTTTTTAAAAATTTAGTAGCCATTTTGGATGGCTTGTGGAAAAAAAGCATAATGTGCAAACTTTAGAAATTGATATTCTATTCCTTACTTACATCAAAAAAGTGTTCTTTGACTAACAAAAATCTGCCTGCATTTAATTATAGATTAAAACATTAATGTTCTTGGACTATTATATTAGTTCAAGCTCTTTAATTTGGACAGTAACAGATATTTTGAATTGATAAGATGTCTGTCCGTCAAAGAATAATTATACATGGAACCATTCCATCATTCAAAGAATGAGCAAAACCAGACAGTACTCCAGTTTATTTTTCAAAGTACCACTTGCTCAGAGTATGAAATAATTTATTTCAAACATTTATCAAAGATCTTAAAAAAAAAAAAAAAAAAAAAAAAAAAAAAAATTCAAAATGCTCAACTATCTATATTTTGAAATGCCAAAGATACAAACTCGAAGATATAATGGAGAGATATAGACATAAATGAAAAACAGTTTTTCAAGTCTTCCGAGACTACATGGTATTTCATTAGATTTGGGCTTTGTAACAAGAATCCACAAGTAGATGGATTGTTAAAAATCTTTTTACATAAATACATTTCTCTTGCAAATTCAAGTTACCTTATTTATATTTTGGACTGATGTTCTTGTCTTGGTTGTGATAGTACCAAATGTTTTAATTACTGTACTTTTTGACCCGTTCTCCCACAAAAGTCTGGTTTGAAAGCTTTAAGAAATTTCAAAGAGAAGGTGGCTAATCCTGACACACACCTGAACAAACAACCCATTGGCTATCATTGTTAAAAACATTGAGACCAATACGATACGAAAAAGCTTCCTACAAATGTACACACGGGCATCTCATTTTCCTGCCTTCATCAGTATGGATGCAGCATTGAACTGAAGATACAAGATCACATAACTGGTAGAAACATTTCCTTAAAGGGCCCTAAAGCGGATAAGTAGAGGAGGGAGCTATCACGTATTACCTCGTCTAATAATACCTATTCATTACCTACTCTTGCAGAACGAATCCAACCAATATTTTTGGCTCACTTATACTACTTCCTTTTTTAAATACTTTTCATTGTTTTTTTAATTAATTCTTTTGTTTTGTGTACTTCTTTTTTGTAGAAATTAATTATACACATCCTCTTCCTCATAATAAGCTTCACTTACTATATAAAATGGCGTGATAAAAATATAGTTGATTGATTGATTGGGTTTTACAGCATATCAACTTGTTGGTTATTTAATGCCGGAAAATGTTTGTTCATAAAAAAAATATGGATAAACTGTGAAAACAATTATCAGTACATCAGCACTTGGAAGAACTAAATTTCAAAAATACTTTTAATTTACTCGAGTATTCTTGAGAATTTAATAGTGACAACATTCCATCTATTGCTGAGCTGAACTTGAATCTGAAGTTTTTCTATACCTTCATTTTAAGGAATTATTTCTATTTGGTATATCCTTCATTCATGTTTAAATTGTTAAAAGGGGGTTATCATTATGAAAACGATTTACTTCCAGTGATTGTACAACTATTTTTTATTACGAAAGACAAACATCTTCCTTTAATAAAAAGAAATCAAACAAATACATTTTATTGTAATAGAACTTAAGTTTTTTTTTTTTTTTTTTTTCCAAAGGCCTCTTGTAGTAAACAAGAGTAACAATCTTTAAAAACGCTTATTATATATCCGAAACAAAGCTTTTTAGTATTAGATTACTCGGCAAGACATCAAAAGCTGATCACAGTCTTACTACTGAGAAGACATGATTACGATCGATCATGAACAAGTTTAGATGGCTGTCAATTTCTCATTGGATTTTGACATAATTTGGCAATAAGGACACATACATCCCAGAACAATGTAAAATAAAAGAACCAGACTATGCTTACAAGCTTTTAGTTATCTGCTTCCCATTTAGAGTAGCGTTTAACCGGGGTTCCTCTGAAATCCTAAGGTTTCACAACAAGTCCAAGGAGTTCCACAAGTACAAGTAAGATAAGCTAATGCACTTTTAACTTTTTATTTAATTTCACGTACATAATATTACTAAACACACACAACATATTCTTTGCTTATTGTAATATAAACATCATTATATCTAACCTATTATGCTATTAAAAAATATAACCATCATTGGGAAAATGGCTGTACAGAGCCAGTGTAAAACCGCCTTCACTCGTCAGTGTACAGCACCCGTAGGTAAGGGATTCATGTATCGAATGACTCATTCATGCATAGTGTACATCTGTGGTCGCTGGCGTGCAGGTACAGTCCTTCATTCACCCACAGTATTCAGTAAAAATTTTTTTTTAGCATTTAAGGACATTATTGAAGTATTAGAAATGAACACTATGAATTTTATTTCGCATTACCGAAAAATTTGACAAAGAAATATTCATTTTTCATTAAACAAGTTATTCAAAAATATATACCATGATATTTACGACGTGAACTACGATGAAAATAAAATATGGCATATAATTTTGTTTTTGGCAGTAGTTCCTTAAGACGTGTAATTATAAGGGTTACGCAAGGGTAAAAACATTGAGAAACGCTACCTTAGAGATTAAATAAACTAATTTACAAAGATGGACTGAATGCAAATTATGTTAAAGATTTAATTTTTTACACTGTATATGCTTCCATCTTTTTGTTTCTTCTTTTTATTAGATATTTTAATCTTCTTTGAAATACATATTCAAAAAAAGTTTTGTGTTAAGATTTACAGGAGGAGGGGGTCTATTTACAACTTGTAGGTGTGACCAAAGGATGGATACTTTTGAAAAAAAGATGCCCCAGTGAATTAATGTGTGCCCTTCCCAAACAAAAGTTTTGTGGATATTTAAATTTTCTAATATTTATGAATTTATCACTCAGGCAACGCCATGTACTTCTGTTTGTAAAAATAATAAAGTTTGAATGAAATCCCTATAACTTTTGAAAGATATCAGAGAATAGAAGTTTCTTGCCACTCATGTTAAAAGGCAACCCAATAATTTCAGGCGATAAAAGGTGTGTCATAAAAGGCGAGGAAGTCCGCAAGTCGTAAGCACTTGCATTGAATATTTTCTTCGGAATACATTCCGGGAGAACTGCATAGCATTATAAGAGGTCAAAGGAAAAACAATCGCAAGGAACCTTTTTGCTTCTTTTGTCTTGACGTTTAGAAAGACATTTGGTGTGAATTGCTTATGTTTAGGTTCTTCACTTTATAGAATTATTTCATGGCCTGTTCATTAAAATTTCTTTTTTAATTTTTGTTTTTAAATTATACAATGAATATAATAAAACGGTTGATGCACGGTTTTTGTTTACACTATATCAATCCTTAACAGATTATTTAATATCGTATCCAGTCATTTTGCTTCAAGTTTTTATGCTTGAGGTTCTTAATATTGTCATTCATGGTGTAAATTTCGGCTTGATTATTTAATGCAGAATTGAATTGTTTTATTCGAAATCTTTTATGACTTCAACTTATTAAATATTTTGAACTAGCTATTCAGGATGTAAATTTAATGCTGAATCCATTCATTTTGGTAAAAATCCTTTATCCTTCAAGTTATTAATATATTCAAGTCTTTATACATAGCGTTTACTTTAACTAGTTATTCATGATATAAATTTGTGCGTATATATCCGGATGCAGTTTCGTGTCGAAAGCAGGACAGATTCTATTTAACTCATAGATGGAACTCTAACAGGTACTGTCACTGTGTCAGAGTGGACTTGGGAATAATGGCAAGCAAAGTGTTACTCTACACTCTTCAACGGTTCCAAATTGCGGTCTCAGCACTAGATTCCGAATAAAAAGGGATGTCATCTGAAACACGTACAGTAAACGAGATAAATCAAAATGAGATTTTAATGAACAGACAAAGTAAATGACCTAAACAGCAATTCAGTTTTCTTCTTGTTACACAACATACGTATTTTGATTGATTTTTTCTAATCTACAAGATGGCAACGATTAGACCAGAGTCCATTTGAGAGAACAATTTTTTTAAGAGGAGATGCAGATTGTAGCGGGAGGAGGGGGAGTGATTTGGGGAGAAAAAAAAAAAAATTCAAACTCTTACAAGATATAGGTAGTGGGATGGGGAAGAAAGGGGCGAGAGAGGAAGACGGATTAAGAAAACATTTTTTAAGATAAAAAGTTTTGTTGGACATTCTGGACTTTTTCTTCATAAAAGTCCAGTATCAAATGTACTAAATATTGGAGGAAAAATTCAAAAAAAAAAAAAAATTCAATAAAGTAAACCAAGAAAAAGAGACTAAAGAATAAAATTTTTTTTTTTGGCTTTTAAAATATATATATTATATATATATCAAGCATCCGTAGAAGAAAAATTAAA
This sequence comes from Sepiola atlantica, assembly GCA_963556195.1. Lineage (NCBI taxonomy): Eukaryota > Metazoa > Mollusca > Cephalopoda > Sepiida > Sepiolidae > Sepiola > Sepiola atlantica. The sequence goes on from OY744518.1 coordinate 183,578,646, forward strand.
GTCAAGACATGCAAATATTACCAACAGCTCTGGCACGAAAGTTGAGAAAGAAACCAAAATAACAAAATAGCCAAAGTGAAAAATATAGCAAGAATAAAATAGCAATAAATAAATAAAAAAATTAAAAATTAAAAAATTTTTTTTTTAAATTCCCACATGGATAAAGAATTGTTTTTTTTTTTGTTCCCCCTTGGGCAAATCGAGAGAAAAATAAATAAATAAAAAGAAAACGAACATTTATCGTTAAAGCAGCAAAAAGTAATTACTAAGTACAAAGTGAGACTAATGTTAAGACAAAGGGGCAGGGGTTGGGGTAAGTGAGATATTTTTTTAAAAACATTTTTTTTTCTAAATATTTTTTTTGTAAATACTTAAAATAAAAAATTAAAAAAAATGAAAAAGAAATGACCTAAAAAAATCAGACAAGATGAAAAAGCCGTGCATTATATGTATTTAATTTCTGAAGAGTCAAAAATGTTACATTTTTTTTTCTCAAACAACTACTTAAGAGAACTTACTTTTTGGAAACTGGTTGAAAAGAAAGATTACAATGTCAGTCATTTAGATTACAAAAGGAAATCATAATACATACATACATACTCACACCATACATACTGCATATACCCATGTAATGAACAATTTTCTAAGACCAAATTTTCACATCAAAAACAAGGGGGCATTCAATACACTCAGTATGCTTTGGAAACTTCAAAGTTTACCTGGTTTTATTTCAAAACAACCTCTAGTGTAAGTGAATGACCACTTGTTTCCAAGGCGAAAAAAACAAAAACAAAACAAAAACAAACTGTTCTTAAAAAGTTGTTCATTACACGAGTATATACTGCATATAAAAATGAAAATAAAAAAAGCATCGCCAGATAAGATCTGATTGATCCCTTGATTTGAAAGAGCCATTAGATGACATATTAAAGAATAGAATGATATAAAAGTGATGAGAATAGAATAACCTTTCAATTTATACCATTAATTCATAGAGTACGCATAATCTTTACCATCAGAGCATCAAACAGTCAAACATCTTATGAGTCAAGTCACTAACATACCGACGATTAATCAGACTAGTTAATCCTTTTTTTGTTTGTGATGTTTTATGTTTTGGCTGACACCTCCTACAGTTTACGGACACACATTGGAAAGACGCACAAAGTGAGGTGGGTAGTGATAAAGATGCAGTTCGAGAAAAAACATCCAGTGTGCTCTGAACAGTTCTATCCAATTTCAGAGAATTCAAACTTCATACAGCAAGTAAGCAAGCCATTTAGGGCTTGATTGTATTTATCTTCCTCCCACAGCGGTAAGATGTGACACAAGGTCGGGAAAGTGGGATTTGAAAAGCCAGCGCCCGGGAAAGTGGGATTTGAAAAGCCAGCGCCCGAAAAGGTGAGCACTCTAGCCTACAAAAAATGCCTGGGCAGCCCCGTCGGCATTCCCCGGTAGGGGCGCCTCAGGCAGCAAGCGATAAACTTACTCCACCCCAAAGAGGGGAGGCAAATCCTAGGAGGGTGGACCTCCTAGAACTGCACAGAACAAACCCACAGACCGGCGGAATCAAGACCCGAAGTCCTTGATGTTTGTGACTTTGACGTCTTTATTTTGCGCAAGTTGTCCAAAGTTCCACTACTGATAGGATCAACTTCATACAGCATTGAGATCAGTGTGAGCTGATTAGTATTGGTGGTAAAAGTAACGGACGACTTCTAAACCCATTCCTAAATATGTTCCTCAAGTTTAAACAAACAGATTAAAAGTAAACTGTAAGAAAATTATTTGTTGATTTAGTATATTTATTTAATATGCTGTGGCTACATTGGTTTAAGGTAGTGAAATTAGAAGTGAACATCTAGGCTGGGCAACGACGAACGTCTCAGATAGCATATATAATATATATATATATATATATATATATATATATATATATATCCATTTTGGCAGATTCTCTGCACAGACAGAGTTTTCCTCTGGTGTTTATTATTTTTGACAAAGGGAAGTTTCTTTTCCCAAAATATTAAATAAATGATTTTTATAATCATCCGGACATCACACAAACAGCTAACACCACACTTGCTGTTATGTAAGATTTTAAGAAAAAAAAAATAGTAAGTCACATTTCGAATTCGATTTATTATTTTTGTTCCCTCCAGCTTACATCTTACCCGGAATTTGCATTGCCCACAGCCTTTTAAAAACATACTACTAAAATATATATATATTTTTCTTCATTTTACTTCAGTGAAGGTTCTCAGAAGTCAAGGGTCCTCTTCCAAAGGCTAACGCTTGATCTTTATGAGATACATAGATATCCGAGTTTTCCATTAACCGTCTCCATTACCTCTCAAACAGTGAGTTAGTAAAGAACATTCATTTTCCGCTCCCTAATTGACCAGTTAACTATGTTATAGTTTATCTTTCTTGTGGTTTCTCGGTCTTACTGAATTCCAGGACAAAAAATCCATCTTGTCTTGTGGAGTATCCAGCTAAATGCTGTTACTCGAGGTAACATCACTTAAAGAAGGTGCACCATTCCTCGTATAAGCAAGTGTGTAGCCATACCGAAGATATCTTATTTGGGCTTCGAATACTGTTATTTTGAATATTTGGTCAGGGTTTACTTGTAGGGTGAAGTATCCTTATGCGATGTTGTCCTGACAAACCCCTGTACAGAGAGACCTTAGACACTCAAGGACAGTGTCTAGTAGGCATTCAATATATGTGTGTGTGGCATTCAATATATGTGTGTGTGGCATTCAATATATGTGTGTGTGGCATTCAATATATATGTGTGTGTGTTTGTTTTCTATAGAATAAATGAGTAGAGTGCTCAGCTACATATGTAAGAGCATAATATTTTATTTTATTTTTATTTTAAATAACACTGTAAAAATACCAAACGTGACCGCACTTCAGCCGATGGTAGCCTTACGGGATGGATTTCCAGTGTTTCCGTGAAACCACACGTATCGATGGACAATCTAATGTATGGTGTTATTTGAAACTATATATATATATATACATATATATATATACATTCACACTCTTAAAAAAGATGCTCCAAAATTAAGTCTTTTCAGATAGTTTAGTAGTTCCGGGTTTTCCAGGTCATTCGTGTCACAGGAGGTTCTCAGAATTGGGCAGTCAAGCAGAACATCATTGGGATTCTGCTTGCCTTTGCTCCAATAGCACTCAGTAGAGTTGACGAAGCCTCATTTTGTGCGTTGGCTGAACTTGCTCGTGGTGAGGAAGCTTGTAGAATGCATGGTGGGTAGACCATTGACTGAAAATGTTCTCCTTCAAGTGTCTCAAGCAAATTTCAAAAGAACTGTTTTTTTTTTAATTAAAAAAAACAATTTTTTTTATGGAAATCACTCCAGACATGGCATGAAGCCACTTTATGTAAGGAACTAAAAAAGAAAAAAAATACTACTTCAAAGTAAAAAAACTAGCCAACGATAAGTGTTAGATGGATTCCGACCCAGAAAACAGTAATTCTTCCTCCTTTATCAGAAAGGTCGCACATGGAATGTGAGGACTAAAGGACAAAATAAAGAAAACAAGAGTTACGAGGCTGCCGAAAGTAAACTTAAGGTCCACTTTCTACTCTCTTAGAGTGCTTGGTGGTGGAAATTTAAAGAAAATATTGGAAGCGTCCAACAGCAGAATTGACTTCAACCAAATGTGGGGAATCCGCGTCAAGAATAGGGGGTTTCATATGCCAAGTAAATACAAATATTCAAAGTTAAGGGGAGCAAAAATGTAGAACAATTCCACATGTCATGCATATAGTGGGCTTGCCAACAGTTGTGACTACGTCCCTCATCGCAGAACCGATCGTAAAGCTATGTTTTCATCATACCAAATACAATAAGTACATATTTGTATATCATATTGTCAGCAAAATTTGGATTGTCGCTTTTCGAAGACAGACGAAAAACCGACCTTGTCTGGTGAGCATCATTATCTATGACCTTTTTATTTTTAATCAGGAGTGCACACGACTCTCTGAGGTGTATTTGATCACATAGTGAATTTTAAAATCAACATCTAAAATCAAGAAATAACTTTTATAAAGAGCTCATAACAACAGTGTTGACGGAGATCTCCATTTTTACCTTTCGCTCTTGAGAATAGAATCAGAGGATACAATTGATACGCAAATAAATTTGATGCAGTGTGGAAGTAGTATCTCCTGATTAGACGTAGGAGGAGCCCCGCTCACCAAGACAAGCAATTTGGAAACGGATAAAAATGATCTACACTCATGAAAAGAAAAGTCCATTTGCATTAAGGCATAACGAGGCCTCGTTTTAAATGGAGTCAGAAAACGTGAAGTCAGTAGTCAGCCAAACTGTAGAGAAAACATCAAAAAACAAAGCAATGATAAATAGTCAAACTTTGCATAATTTTCGTTATTCAGACTACATTTCTCATCTTGAGTGTCATCATCACAACGTTTCGGCCGCTGTAACCTCTGGTCTTCTTCAGATGAGAAATGTAGTCCGAATAACCAAAATTATGCAAATTATCAATCCTCATCTCAAAAATTCAGAAATATAATACTGATGTATTCTTGTACAAACAGCTAGCATAAAAGAAATGCATAGACAAACTGAAAACCTTTCTAGACTGGAAACTTTTGAAAGGCTTAAAAATGAATATAAACAATAGGCAACAATAGTGAAGAATGGAGTTGAAAAATGTTACAAAAGATAGATAAGATTGGACATTTTATGACTATTCAAAAAAGAAGCCTTTTCAAATTTGAGTTGATTATGCTAAATAAACATCTTATTTTTTTTATTTCTAAGTCTTAATTCTCAATCTATCAAATCCTGAAGGTGGAGAAAAAATGCTCCTCCCTGGTCCCAGGACTGAAAACCCAACTTTTTTGTTTTGTATCATACGTACATTATAAGAACCAAGACAAAATGTTTCAATTATTGCATTTACTTCAAAGGCTCAGAGAGCTGAAATGCTTGAATAGTAAAAAAGGTATTGACCAAAATGTAGGCTATAAGATTCATTAAAATAAATATAATTGAAACATTTTGGTTTTCTTATTGTAAGATACTGCTGGGACACTCTGGGCTAGTGGTAATGATGCTTAGGTCCTGAAACCATTCCTGAATCCAGTCATTATCTGATGAAGACTTTGCTGTTGGAAGCAATGCTGCTGTACAAACAACAACTATTGTAGAAACATTTTATACATATTCTAATGCCTGTCTAAGAATAAGCATTCGTTGTGGGACATAAATAACAAAAACAAATTAATTACATATCACTATAACTCATCGTTTTATTTATTAAATCAATCCAGTATTTTTTGGACTTCGTTTTTTTAGAAGCAAGGTTAACATACATACATACATATATATATATATATATATATATATATATATATATATATATATACATACACACACCCACACACTCATTTTCTTTTTTTTCTCATCGGCGAGTTAGGAATTTTTAGTGATTCCTATTAGCTTTGTCAACCAAATACAAACTCCGAAGATGCAGTGGACGGATTTAACAAAACAGTGAGTTACAGTGATCTGTAATCAATTTGTTTTTATTATTTATTTCTTACAATAATATATATATATATATAATGAAAGATGGGGTAAGGTTAAACCAAACCCTAACCAATATATGTAAATAAATGAAGCAACAATAAACAATTCTATAACAAAAAAATAAAATAACAAAAAAATAAAATAATCAAAAAATAATTTTATACTTTAGGATATGAATAGGGAAGGGACTGCTATTTTGATCCATAAGTGCAAAAAATGTACGAGGAATTTCGCAATTAGTCAAATAAAACTATCGGCACAAATCAATTAACACAAATGGTAGAGTAATGATGATTATATTTATTAAAGGGTAAAAAAAAAAAAATAACATTTTAGGATCTGCAATCATTTTTTAGCCTCAAACATGAACCAAAAAAGTCAGCAGTAACGCGAGCAGACAAGGTCCAGATGTACGCGTTCCTCCCGGGTAATTTTTTAAATCTTAACAGTGATGGTTGAGTTCAATGCAGCAATGGTTCAAGGCCATTACTGAGAAGATGCAGGTCATCATTTGGGAAGAATATGTACAAGTTAGAAACTTTGCTCAAACATTGTTCAACAATGCCTTCGATTGAATGGCAGAGACATTAGGCTCATCTTGATAATTTTGGTTCAGGTTTGTGGCTAAATGACTAGATCCTAAAATATTAGCCTTTTTACCTTTCAATAAATGTAATCTATCATTTGTGATCCTTGATTTATGCCAGATCGTTTCGTTTCAACAATAGTGAAACACCTTATATTCAAATTAAGTTTGAATCTGTTGAATCTAAGCAACCTTAAAAAAACTACATGAAAATTATTCCGATTACTATTTTTTGTGTTGCTTTTATTAAAGTGAAATTAAAGTTAAAAAAAAAAATGCTAAAAGTTTTTCTTCAACTAAGATTTACTTATCAAAAACAAAATGACCAGCTCTATAACGGAATACATTTGTTGATTAAGGAAAAAGTAAAACAATTCAAGTTTAATTTCCACTTAAATTCTTCAGTCAAATATAATTTTGAGGATAAGGGAATTAGGTTAAAATTGACAAAGTAGTTCGTTAAGAGTCAACATTTTATTACCTTTCCCCAACATACATACTTATTAAATTGTGTGTGTGTTTTTTTGTTTTTTTTGCAATCTAGTAAAGTATGCCCCCTTTTGTTGGAGGTCTAGCCTTTCATCTTTAACTACAAAATTCTCAGTGGCACTTTGCCAGTACTGTCAGAAATAGGTACTCATTCTGAAGATAAGTTATTGGGGCGGGGGTAGGGTGGGATGGTTAGGAGGCATGAATTGAATACAGAAGCCAGGTTAAGGTTAGTCGACTAATACACTCAGTTTCTTTGTTTAAAAAACTAAAAAAAAGCTTAATTTATAACCAATTTTTGGAACGTCATCTCCTTCATGGACATGAACCAACAGTCCAATGACTTTAGTCAAGAAGCTTCCTCAGCCATGTCGAACCTCCTAACAATATCTCAGGAAGAGACCAGACTACAGCTGTAGACCAGACTACAGCTGTGGATCAGACGGTTAGAGAATGGCCTCCCTCCGATTGATATGGAATCTCCCTAGAAGCACCTGGCTCCAGTGGAAAACACTAAACCGCCTGAGAATGGGAATGGGGCGATAAAAAGTTGCTATGGCTAGATTGGGCTACAAAACTGACCCAACCATCTGCGAATGTGGAGAGGAGAACCATACAATGCAACACTGCCATGTCTGCCCACTACTGCCCAACCGGCGTAGCTTGAACGATCTTGCAGAGTCCAGCAATAATGCAAAGGACTGAGTAAAAAAAGTTGGGAAACTGTTGTATGACCGCATGCTTCAAATACACACAAAGAAACTTTTTTGTCATGTTTGTAAACATGAGGTCAACAACGCATGATGACTTATAGTTTATTGTTTTGCATTATTGAAATCATGTCAGGAGATGGTCTGAAGAGCGAGAAATGACAAATTACCATGCACTGTTGACCTCATGTCTACAAACTTAGATCTACATAAGCTCTATTACAGATATTGAGCACACTCCCCTCTAAATATAGCAATTGATACATGCTAGCTTTCATATATGTTATTGGTATTTTTAATCTGCATTGTGTTTTACATAGAGTGCTCAATATTTTTTTTATGTTTAAAATTAAAGCTTCTAGTTCTGAAGAATGGTCTGTATAAGACATTCTTGCCTTTTGAGATTTAAGGGGACCATACAATACAGGCTAGATTTATTTTAAAAAAATGTCTGATTTTACATTTTAGTAAATCGCAGCAAGAAAGGGGAAAACATTGACGCTAATGAAGTTAAGATCAGATCTTTAGTAATGATCCTGAAAAGCTTGACAATCATATTCGTCTATTTTGTATGCTGGCGTATGTTGGACAACTGGACAGACTGAAGGAGCTCTGAATCTAGAGTAGGGACCAAAATCATTCAGACAACAACAACACTGGCTAGAATATTAACATCGAGAAGTCTTTAAGAGAATTGAAGAGACTTACTGTCCCTTCAACTCCAGTGAAAACCACACATCAACACTAAATGGTGGGATAAATTCTCTGAATAATGATACAAACAATCATGATAATCATGCTCGCTTTTATTTGGCCATTACATCAATTTCCGGTTCAGCAATTTTACATTTATATTCATATAGGTATCCTTATCTTCATTGTTGGTATTTACCAACCACCTCACGGGGATAGTATTTGTACTGTCATTCACCTCGGGTGGATTGAGCCGGCTTCCTCCCTGGCGTGAACCACAGCGGGAGTCGCACAATATGGGTAGCCACTCACAATTCTACCACAGAAGAACAACCTCTTGTGGGCTACAGAGTGTTGCAGAGTTTTCCTTAATGGTCGTTGCTCATATCTTCAGCTGTCCACCAACAGGTTTTGACTAATGTAGGATTTGGGTCTCTTCCCTTAAATATATTCCAAATAAATTTTTCATGGCAATTTATGCAGGTAGAATATGTTATCGCAATGTTTTGGACACAGTATGCTCAGAATTTCCACATGTTTTTTTCTAATATTCAAAATAAAGTTACAAAATGTTCACATGGATGGAGTCAGTATGTTAATAAAAATAATTCTTTCATCATTGTTGTCATAACTTCACCCTTCTTCGGTTTGTTTTTCTTAATGTGCATCATCCACACTGGTAGACCCCCCCCCCCTCATTTAGGTAGCTGGTTAGCTGCACGCATGGCAGATCTCACTCCGCATCTGCAAGAAACTATCATGAGGATCAACTGCAAAGAGCTTCAACGTTATGCGATCTCTCTGCAGCAGTTCATTCCAAGACAACTTAGATCAGCTTCTACCCCGCCTACCGGGGACCTCCAAATCTCTAAGTTATCTTGATGATACTATTCAAGTGTTCCATACCAACAATGCCTTTTTTCTAAGACATCAATGTCCACAAGGCCAAGCTGTTCCAACAGATCTTTCAGCCGTACAGTTACATTTTCTGGTTTCACATTGCAAATCTGCCTAATCATTGTCCTGTTGTGATCGTTGCAGGTCTGCTTTGGCTAAAGGTCAGGTCTCACCTGCATAGAGCATTGCACTGTGAACACCTCAATCTACTGCACTTCTTGTGTACTAGTACTTGCAACTATAGCAGAAGACACTATTGTTGCCTACAACTGTGCAGCAGACAGCACATAGGAATCTGCCAGAAAACAATCTATATATAATATTAATTAAACAAGGGAACGGATTTCAGACAATATTTTATATATAATTAAGCCTTTTGGTTGACACTTATGTTTGCGTAGATGATACTGTTATTAAATGAAAAAGCTAATTTATTTATGTGGCTGGGACCATAGACAATTCACAAAGAGAAATACGAGATCCATACAGGATTTGAACCGGCACCTACAACGAAGCACCACCTTTAGTTGACATCATTTTTACCATTTGACTTTAGTTTCACTGTAGATCCGTTTGCTGAGTGATAAAAACAATGCCAGCTAAAAAGGCGGTTTCTCTTCGGAGGCACCGGTTCGAATCCGGTAGGGATCTCATTTTTCTCTTCCTGAATTTTCTATGTTCCCAGCACCGTAGATAAATCAAAAGTTTCATTTAATAAGGGTACTATCTACGCAGATACGAGTGTCAATAAAAAAAGCAGCATTATACATAACATACTGTTGGAAATATATATATTTCCAATAGTATGTAATACATAACGCTGCTTTTCGGGGTTCGAATTGCCTGACCGGCGGTATTCTTATGTAATTCCATACTGATGAATGTAAAAACCACAAAACGTATATGTTTATGGATATTAAAAATATTGATTTATTAAATAATTATTAAGCCACATGAGTTGAGTCCTCAACGGATACTAAAATTTAAGATTAAACAAAAATTAGCAATGTTGCAAGGTTCTCTCCCTTTGAGATCGGAATTCTTTATAATCTCAGTACTTATGTTTATATTCAAGACACAAGACATATTTCTTTTACATTTCACAGCGTAATCGTCACATTGACTGAATGGTTATGAAGTCAGGGTTCATAATATTTGGATTTGAATTGTCCGACCTGCGGTACAGTTACGTAATTCCATACTGACAAGTGTAGAAAACACGAAACGTATACATATGTCTATGGATATTAAACATATTTATTAATATATATATATATATATATATATGTATGTATGTATGTATGGCTCACATTTTTATCGTTTATGTTCTCAGCTACACAGATAAAGTAAGCCTTTAGATATAATAATGCTATTACCTATGGAAACACGCATGCACCAAATAGAATTATATGTAACATGCATATTGTGTAGTTCGGCAGCAATTCTTCATTCAGACATATTTTATTAAATGAGATAAATATTCTACGTCTATTTGATCAGTCTTTAAAAACGTTAACAAACTTACATTGAGTCAGACTACGTTAAATAAAAATCTTATTATAATCACCAACAGATCAAAAACAAAATGCAAATCCCTTTGCAAAAACAAATGGAGCACTCTCCGGTAGTGGTGCATGTTTATATAAGCATTTAGATTTCACTTGTTAACAGCACTTGCCTGATGGCTGAATGGTTAAACTCACTGACAGTCGACTAGACTGTTGTAGGCTTGAAGCCGTTAGAGCAACATAGTGTGGATTATATATATATATATATATTTATATATATATATATATATATATATATATCAAAAATTATTTTTAACAAAATGATTGAATATGAAACTACTTTCATAAAAAATTGGGCATTTTCAACTTTGAACAACGCTCATTTCAAATGTGCTTTGATGACACTCCTGTGCCTCCATGCATTAGTCGTCTCCACGTGAAACTGTACATTTGAATTGCAAAGAGAATTTCTCAGTTTTTGTTAATATTTAGTCTTCGATAGATGTGTGTCTATCATGTTCTTATTACTGATAAACAAAAGTAATTTGTTCAATTCACGATTAATTTTGTCAAAATGAGATCTTTCTTGGTCCGCAATAACTTAAACACATTAAAAACACCAACATGGGAGTTCAGATCTGATTTACGTGTTTAGTTTTAATAGCAATTTTGATTCTTTTTGTTTGCATGATTATATGTACATCTGGACAGTTTTCAATCTTACATTTAAAATAAGTTTACTGGTCACTTTGTTAAAAAAAAAGAAATCAAACAGCCCAATTATTTGAATCAATAATGTAAAAGTTTCTTAACAATGTATTACTAAATAGTACTATTATTAAAATTTAGTATATAAAAGATAATATTCAGTAATGGTTTTCATTATGGAGAGAAAAACAAAAATTATATTAAAATTTCTATCTGAAAATAAGTTCTAAAATAATCCAACATTTAATGAGATTCAGCAGAAATCATTTAGAAAAAAAGAGTAAAAACATTCAACTATCTCAAAGAATGATATCGACATTCAACCATCAAAAGAATGATATCGACATTCAACCATCAAAAGAATGATATCGACATTCAACCATCAAAAGAATGATATCGACATTCAACCATCAAAAGAATGATATCGACATTCAACCATCAAAAGAATGATATCGACATTCAACCATCAAAAGAATGATATCGACATTCAACCATCAAAAGAATGATATCGACATTCAACCATCAAAAGAATGATATCGACATTCAACCATCAAAAGAATGATATCGACATTCAACCATCAAAAGAATGATATCGACATTCAACCATCAAAAGAATGATATCGGCATTCAACCATCAAAAGAATGATATCGACATTCAACCATCAAAAGAATGATATCGACATTCAACCATCAAAAGAATGATATTGACATTCAACCATCAAAAGAATGATATCGACATTCAACCATCAAAAGAATGATATCGACATTCAACCATCAAAAGAATGATATCGACATTCAACCATCAAAAGAATGATATCGACATTCAACCATCAAAAGAATGATATTGACATTAAAAGAAACCCATTCAAAAGTGATGCCATTTGAATAATTCTACCAGCAAGGAGGAAATTTGATTTTTTTTTTTTGATTAAACACTTAAAATTAAACTTGGTGTAAAAATGTGTTTTTTCTTTTTGTATGAAAATAAAAGATTGATTAAAGAGAAATTGAGTTTTTTTTTAATTAAAAAAAAAAAATTAAAAAAAAAAATACATTTAAGAAAAATGTTCTAGAAATTTAATGAACATTCATGAACAAGGTTTTAAATTGCAGTTGACGAAAAGCATAGTATTTATTTTTTTGTCCCCAAAGAGTGATAAGTTTGAACAGTGACTCAACAAAAACATTTTGTAAATAACATTGAAATCAGTTTGGTTAGGCTTGGTATGTTATAAATATGACACATCACAGAAAAAAAAAATAGCATTAAAAATGCAGCAACAATCGAATATATATTAATAGAATGGCATCACTAGCACATTGGGAAAAAAAAAAAAAAAAAAAACAAACGAAAGGAAAAAAAATTGTATAAACCAAGAAATATAAAAAAAAGATTTAAATTATAAAGAGGAAAAAAAGAAACAAAAAACATCAAAAAGTGGGCCAGCTCTTTACTAGAAGTAGCAGAAAACAGTCATCTCAATGCAAATTTAGAATTAAGTGACTAAAATACAAAAAAAAAAACTATACATAAGAGAGGGGTGAAAATAAAAGTCAACAAAAATAAAAATTCATGCTTTTTAAACAAAGAACTAAGTGAATAATAATAATAATAAAACAATCAAATAAAAAGAAACTAGAATAATTGTATATTATTCGTATATAAACAAGTTCATCTGTCCCTGTTGAAGATCTAAAAAGGGTTGATAGAGCAGAAATTATGAAATTAGAGTCGAGGGAGAAAAAAAGCAATTAAAGGAGTTGACAAAACACCAAACAATAAGAGCAACAACATGACCAAATTAATATGTATCAGGATTTTTTTTTTTTCAAAGGTTTCAGAATAAGTTTTTCACGATTATCAATAAAACAAAAAAATCAATTACTAGTTTTAATTTTATGCATTAACAGAATAATCTTGTCAAACCGTAATCTTCAACAGAAATTTAGCAATTCAGAATAAAATATGGATAAACTGATAATATATATATGTCTTTCCAAAATCCGACATACTGCAGCCCACACACACCAAGCCAGCCATCAACAAGAAATCGTAGACTAGAGTTTCACCCTCCTTTGGGCTCTTCAGCAAGATACATTCCAACCATGGATTTCCTGTTGATGGTGGGCTGTGGTGCATGTCTGATTGTGGAAAAACTGCGAGAGGGAAAGAGAGATATACCTTAGATGCTTCATCAAAACATTTTAAAACAGTAAAAGAATATTTCTTATGTCATTGTTATTCAAAGAAATAATTTAGCCGATGGGAAACATTTATACTCATCTTGCACAAGCCCCACCAGATCCTATATAAAAAAAATTTTTCTTTTTCTTTTAAAGTAGCAAATATTTTTTAAACATTTAATTTAATTGTAATTCAATTTTTATTCACATCTGCAGACAACCATCAAAACTTCAAACAGCTTTTGAAATTAAAATTAATAAAAATGAAAATATTTTCATCAGACTATGGATTTATGTAACTAAAGCAAAAAAAAAAAAAAAAAAAAAAAAAAAAAGTATCCAGGCACTTTGCATGGTGTAGCAGGAGTATGCACGAGCGCACGCACGCACACACACAGTGAATTTCTTTTCCTTCTTTAATTCAGCCAATTCACGAACAAAATCAAAGATGAAAATAAAGTGAACAATCGCGAGTCTATAAATCTGTTCCATGCAGAGATGGACTAGAGAAAAAAAAAATAAGACAAAAGGAAATGAAAAATTATTGGTCTCCATTCCAGGATTGGAACCTGATAGCATGCAAACCTGTAGCGATTGACATTAGCAAACCGTGCATAAGAGACATAGCGTCTCTTCTTCTGGAACCAAATATTGTTGGCCAGTTCCTTAATATCAACATGCATCTGGTGTGATAAGAGATCACATTCCAAAGAGATTTTTTTTTCACTTCCTGCTTCTTGGTTAGGAAAAAAAGTTTAATTTTTTGTTAACTACATAAAAAAGTAAAAAAAAAAATAAAAAAAAAATCCAAACCATTTGAATGCAGAGTTTTTATATTTTGAAAAATCGCATTTAATTCTGGATATACTAAAGAAACAAAAAATCTACAAGACTAATAAAAAAGAGAAACAAACAAACATCTAAAACGAAAAAGGTATTTCATACACGAAACTAAATGCTAAAAATGAAGCCCGCTTGGCTAAAGTCAAAAGAATTTCCATGATTATGAATTTTCTTGCATAGAACATTTTTTACACTTAAAAACAATATTAAAATAAACAAATAAAAAAAAACAACTTAAACTTTGATAAGGCAAATCACTTTGATATCAAATTAATTGCATTAAAACAACAATTAAACAAGGCATAAGGCAAATAATAGAATACATTTCAAATAAACAAAAACACAAAGAATTTCTTCAAGCCATTAAGACATGAATACGACAAAAATAAAACAGACAATCACTAGAATATAAAATAAGTCACAACTTGTTTCTGGGTTTTGAATAAGTTTTTCATGGTGACACACACACACTCACAGAATGTCAAATATTTTTCTCTCTAGCAAATTAGTGTATGATTGACTTAATTATTGATTATTGCAGCAGCAAGAAAGGTTAATAGTGTATAAGTAAAAGCATTAATAAATTAATACATAGAGAGAGAGTGCTGAGAAAAGGGATAAGAGAAATAGATTATTTTCATTAGAAGGGAGGGGAGAGGGCAATAACAATTAAAACCTCTGTTATCTCCCCTGACCTCATTTTAATTTAGTATGTACAACATTTTTTGTTATTATTACTGAGAAATACCATATTTGTTTGTATGTGCTACCAAGAGTACAGAGGGGGAAAAAATAAAAAAAAAATAAAAAGGGGGTAGGGGTATTTTCAGTTATCCTGAAATAAAAAGAGCAAAATGAACAGAGAGAACATAGTTAAGATTCATAAACATTTGAATCACATGATAAAGGGTTTCAACTTTTAAGATATATAGATAACAGGGTTGTTTTGTTTTGTTTTTTAGTGAGGAGGAGGGAATAATTTGTAATAATAAAGAATTTTGTTTATTATTAGATTTAATAATAATAATTAAAATAATAATAAACAATTAATTTTCCTTAAATTAACCCCCCCCCCCTCCAACTGAATTTAGTTTATGGCTTAATCATGTAGATACATCAGTTACCCTCAGATCACTGAAGCTGAGCGTGGTCAATACTTAGATGGGTGACTATTTGAGGGTACCATTTTCTCGAAGCAAAAACTTCATCCATGTCTATAAATGGATACTAGCATCGCTGGGAGTATGGCTGGCGACAAACTAGTGTCCTGTTAATTCAGGCCATAGACTCTGTTTAAAGTTATAAAACAGAAGTTAAGCACTGCTACTACGAACTGTTCGACTTTGAAAGAAACCATAAATTTATTTCACGTTTAAAATAATGTTCGTGAACTTATATGTACGACTTGACTCCTCCATAAGAACACATTATGGCAAAACTAGATAAGTATGTGTACACAGATTGCATTTTATCATGACAATGTATCAGTTAATTTTTTATAGTAACACAAGTTGTAATCAGAGATCTTAGATCAATCTTAAAGTTTGAAAATTATTTGAAGAAAATTGGATTATCACAAAAAATTAATTTGTTATTTGTGTTACTTGGAACTAATATTTTGCAAAAACTGCTCTGCGATTATAAAATCTTGAAGGAGGATATGGAAATTAACATTTACCGAATCATGGGAAGCCACATCTCTATTTATTTGCTTTCCCATGATTTATAGTATCAGAACAGATACTACACTTTCAAGCCATGTCTGCTGATCATGATAATTATCGAACTACCTTAATTTAAATACCTTGATAAACACATTATGACAAATTTAAGTTTAGTATATTTAACACCCTCTTCACACCAACTACTTGGCTCAAATGAAGGAGGAAATGTCTTAAAAATGCCTTGTAATTCTCTCTAACAAATAAGTGCGAGGTATTCACACACTTAAACTGCAAAAAAGACAGCAAGATTAGGTTAAGTCAAATTTCAGAAACAAACAATACGTCAACAAAAAACAAAAACATGGTGAGGGTTTGGGATTATCTACCAATCTTGGCTCGGATTTTAATCTGAAGATAAAACTTACAAACGAAACAAAATCAGTTCTACAA
This sequence comes from Sepiola atlantica, assembly GCA_963556195.1. Lineage (NCBI taxonomy): Eukaryota > Metazoa > Mollusca > Cephalopoda > Sepiida > Sepiolidae > Sepiola > Sepiola atlantica. Next base: position 183,594,972 of record OY744518.1, read on the forward strand.
ATGAACTACACACTTCATTAGATTTATGCAGATATTTAACCACATCAGCAGGACTCGTAGAAATTCCAGGCCGAATTGAAGAAAATAGGTTTTAATTTTATCTACTTACTAGCTGTAAGTTTTAACTTTCATTTTTGTTTTATTCAGCATACGCCTTATTTTTATATAATACACGGGAAATGCAGAGTGGTCTTATTACTTGTCTATTATATCTGGAACTCCCTCCCTGCCCCCTGTTTCCCCCGACGGTACTGACATGCAGAAATGTAAAACTAATGTAAACAGACATCTCGCTGCGCAGCTCCCAATTTAGGTTGACCCCCCCAAACCGTCTCCCTTTTTTTTCAGTAGCCCCTTACGTCTACAATGGCGGACTGCCTTGTTTGGGGTGAACTATGTTAAAAATAAATATATATATATATATATATATATATATATTAAATCAGAGTTTGTAACCAAGTTAAATTAGGAAAACAAGATATTTTAGCAAAAGCCCTTTCTAAAATCAGGTACTTCTAAATTTGCCCAGCAATCATTAAGCTACCGAAAGCAGAGTTATGGGTACTTTTTGGATCTTTGTAATGAATTAACGATACGAGTTGTTACAACAGAAGTGGGGTTGCTCCAAGACTAGGCAGAATCTAGATTTGGTATACTCTTTCTGTGATGACATACCAACAAAATCTGCTGGGACAGCCTGGATTAGGGATAATGTCTTTGCTTCCAAAACTATGACCAACTCATTTCATGAAAGTCTTCATAAGCTGTTATTTTCATTAAAGTAGTTGGTTGATATTGCTAGCAGGCATATCCGACGTTGCTCAGGAATGAATGAGGACTCCTGCTCCCACTCCTGAACCCCAAATTACCATTTTTATTCTTTTTAAATTTTTTTATAATATTTAAGTTAGTCTTTGCTGCTTATCGATATCCGGTGCTAATACATACCCTTCAATATTATTGTAAAAAAAACAAAACAAAAAACTAACACAATTGGATTTATGATAACATTTTACTTGAGAAAGTTATTTTTCGATCTTGGTGTAGGACTTTGGTTTCAATTGCATACCCAGGAAGAAAGGCAGTTACCACAAATATATATTTATTAGAACAGTTTATATAAACAGAGTTTTACTGTACTAAAGAATTAGACATAATTATACATAAAGCCACGTGGTAGGCCATTTAAGACATTGAGGGCATCAGTTGATGATGACTTGATCCTGGTGAGTGGCAGAAGCAAAAATCGCAACATACAGGAAAAGTTGGAAGTCATTCATGAAACGTCTAACTTCAAGCACGAGACAAGATGAAAAATGAAAATAATAATAATTATTATTATTATTTAGTGGACCGGCCCATTGGTTAGTATTTGCTAATGGGTTTAGAGGCCGGTGTTCAATCTTCGGTAAGGTCATACCAAAGATAAAAAAAATAAATAGTACTTAATGCCCCCTTAAGGTGAGGATCAAGGGTAAGTGGAGTAATCATGGGAAAGTAGTGGCTCCCTTTCCTACATCTCTGTAATAGCTAATGAAAAAGGAGCCTTTGAGTTGACCTCGACTATGGTTGACCATTTTATTTAACAAAAAAAAAAAAAAAAAAAGTTTTTTTTTTTTTTACATTATTATTTATTTATTAATGATTATAAATTAAACTAGTAAAAAAGATGTTCCTTTTAACTAATTAATTTATTCCATTTGCTGAATGGAAAATAATTACTATACTGACCTAAACCATTAACAATTGTTTAGTCCTGTCCTTGTGCGGTATTTACAGAGAGGAACTTTCTAGGGAATATTAAATTGACAAGCGGTCCCTAGTCACAAGTATTTAGTACAAATATTTAAATAAAACTAAATTTTATTAAATATTCTTTCCAGGAGTTTTCTCTTACAAAATCAATTATCTAAATCTTTTGATAGCTGTATTTTGTCAAGATACGCCACCCTTATAGACAACGCAGTAGTTCTTTGTTGAACTAGAGTACTCCACCATTGACTTAAACTGGCGAGTTCATCTGCTGAGAGCACAAATCCACCAAGCTACTTCCCATGGTTTCACCGTAACCCTGGTAGGATGGCTTCCGACTGCTGTGCCTTGCCAGAGGACAGCCCATGATTTTGTCCAACACTGCTTATTTTGTGTATTCACAGCCGACCTCTATATCTAGAGGTTGTTTTCTTATCCGCAACCTGGAGAGATAGTGGATAGGAATTCTTATCTCCAAACAATTACCACAACTAGATGATGATGATGATGATGATATGAAAATCAATTATTTCCTTAAACGGTTTGCAGCGTAACTTGTCACTTTCTGTAGAGAGGTGACTAAGTGTAGCCAATCGATCTTGCGAAAGGTTTGTTTAAAGTTCATTTTTTAATCTTTTTAGCCATGAAAAAATAATATATATATTTAAAAAAAAAAAAAAAAAAAAAAAAAGGAGACCCTGAGTCATAACTGCCAAACAAGATGAAAAATGAAGCCTCTCATCTCGAGTTTCAAAACAGTTTAGAAAAATTACATAATTTAGTTTTTCTTATAAAATATCACTGTTGCCCAAAAGTGGTTTAAAAAATAAACCATTTCAACAATACAGGACTTTGTATCTTTTGAAAAATTTTTTTATTTTTTTTATTTTTGAAATCGTTTGAATAAAAACGCCTTATGTTTTGATCTGGTTTTAATTCTAACGCAATATTAAAATTATCAATACTTTAAGACAAGTATTTGTTGAAGATTGAATTACTTCTTATAACTATCATGCCATGTAACGATAACCTTTTTATGAACAGAGCCTTTGTATAGATTGGTAAACAATGAAAACATTAGTTAATAATGATAATAATCATAATAACAATAGTAACAAAAGGCATTCATTAAAACAGTTAATAAAAAAAAACTTCAAATAAACAGGCCATCATATTTTGTGGCATGGCAACATTCAAACAAAATAGTTCATGCAATGCAGTAAAAAAATATATGTATATACATATATATACATTATATATAAATATATATATATATATATATATATATGCATATGTTTGTTTTTATATATAAAAAAAATCCAAATAATAAAAAAAAAAGACTACACTAATATATAAGCTCATTTATAAAATCTCTTAAAAAGGCAATCAAATTAAGACTTTTCTTTTTCTGAAAACAGGAAGATCATGAAGAAAAGCAAATCCTGTAAAGTTGAGGGAGAAGTTAAAAAAAAGATAAAGCCTGGGAGAAAAAAGAACTTACCTGTTGCTGGAGTCGTGTGAGGCCCCGAACCCAAAGTATCTGACCTCGCCTGCCAACATGGTCATCAGCCATCGGCGAGGAATCTGTTTTTCCTACGTCTACTTCATCCATGTCCAATTGCCTCTGGGTTGTTCTCCCCCATGCACATATGTGCGGGAGTCTGTGTGTAGGGATAGTGGTGATGATCTGAAAATAAGCGATTCAAAAATGCACTCAAATTCATAAAATAAAATTTAAAGGGAGGCGAGATTAATTTTAAAAAAAAAAAAAAAAAAAAAAAAAAAAAAAATTATTTTTTTTTTTAATTCACCTCAAACAAAGCATATTGCCACTGATGCGTAAGGGGCTATTGTGATAGGGACAATATTTATTGGGGCGCAACCTGGGTGGGGAGTTGGGCAGCAAGATGTTTGTTTACATTGCATTTAAATTTCTGCATGTTGGTACGGGCGGTGAAACAGAGAGGAAGGAAGAAAATTTCAAAGGCAAACGGTCAAACCAAATAAGCTATTCGAGTAGAAAAACTTCTGGCATCTAGGGATCTCTACAGTGAAGGGGTGGGATTTTGCTGCTAGTCGGGTGGGTCGGGGTATTTTTGTTAAGAGGGTACTAGTGCAGTAAGTTCATCGGAGAACATTTGGTGGAAGTACTTGTAAAACAAGAACAGGGATGCTACATTGCGACTATGAGACAGGGGCTGGAGCTGGGTAGACAGTGTGGGACCTATTAGGTCAGACTCTTTTTTTTTTTTTGCACCCTGTCCAAGAGATAGAGAGAATAGTAGTTGGCGCACCAGCTCAAATGTGGCAACAATACCCCATGAATGGACGAATGGTAACTTTATAGAAATATAAGATACTGACGGATGTGAGAAGTTATCTAACCTTTGCAGCAGACTTGGGAACATCTATGTATTTATTCCATTTCATGTTGCAGAGTTTTTGTGATAATTAAATATATGTAATAAAATATATATTTGTGATAATTAAATATATGTAATAAAATATATATTTGTGATAATTAAATATATGTAATAAAATATATATTTGTGATAATTAAATATATGTAATAAAATATATATTTGTGATAATTAAATAATTATATATAATTATATTTGTGATACATATATGTACTAAAATATATTTTTGTGATAATTAAATATATGTACTAAAATATATATTTATGATAATTAAATAATTATACATAATTATATTTGTGATAATTAAATATATGTAATAAAATATATATTTGTGATAATTAAATAATTATATATAATTATATTTGTGATACATATATGTACTAAAATATATTTTTGTGATAATTAAATATATGTACTAAAATATATATTTATGATAATTAAATAATTATACATAATTATATTTGTGATAATTAAATAATTATATATAATTATATTTGTGATAATTAAATAATTATATATAATTATATTTGTGATAACTAAATAATTATATATAATATTTGTGATAACTAAATAATTATATATAATATTTGTGATAACTAAATAATTATATATAATATTTGTGATAACTAAATAATTATATATAATATTTGTGATAACTAAATAATTATATATAATATTTGTGATAACTAAATATATGTAATAAAATATATATTTGTGATAATTAAATAATTATACATAATTATATTTGTGATAATTAAATATATGTACTAAAATATATATTTATGATAATTAAATAATTATACATAATTATATTTGTGATAATTAAATATATGTAATAAAATATATATTTGTGATAATTAAATAATTATATATAATTATATTTGTGATACATATATGTACTAAAATATATTTTTGTGATAATTAAATATATGTACTAAAATATATATTTATGATAATTAAATAATTATACATAATTATATTTGTGATAATTAAATAATTATATATAATTATATTTGTGATAATTAAATAATTATATATAATTATATTTGTGATAACTAAATAATTATATATAATATTAGTGATAACTAAATAATTATATATAATATTTGTGATAACTAAATAATTATATATAATATTTGTGATAACTAAATAATTATATATAATATTTGTGATAACTAAATAATTATATATAATATTTGTGATAACTAAATATATGTAATAAAATATATATTTGTGATAATTAAATAATTATATATAATTATATTTGTGATAATTAAATATTTATATATAATTATATTTGTGATAATTAAATAATTATATATAATTATATTTGTGATAATTAAATATTTATATATAATTATATTTGTGATAATTAAATATATGTAATAAAATGGGGATACAGGTAAATGGTTTAGTTTGTTTTGTTTAAGTTTTTTTTTCAGAGCATATAAACCCTCTCCAAGTTATTTAATGCCAAATTTAGTCATTTCGGTAAAAGGTTTTAGGTTTCAAGCTTTTAATATCTTCATAGTACAAAGGACCGTTTGGTTTTACTATTTTAATTATTTTTATGACATTGCTATTTTCCCTCACATCAACCCTTTTCAGGTTATTTTAAGATTAATTATATCATTTTCGTAAAAGGTATTACACTTTCAACTTCTTAATATTTAAATTTTTTTTTAAATAGTCTGCAAACGATAGATTCTATTTAACTTATATGGAAGGGAGCGCTGACAGGTACTACCACTTTGGGTTAGAGTGGACCTGGGAGTAATGGAAAATAAAAGAACCTCTTCACAAAGCTTCATAATTGTGGTCACACCATCGAAAGTAGCATAAGGTCATACTTAGGACCAGGTTGGAATAGATAGGGTGGAGAAGTAGGGTAGGCACACAAAAGTAAACAGAAAATTTTATGCATAATTAAATGTATTCTTTTATGTCTATTTTTACGTAAAAAGTCAATAAATTATTTTGTGTCAAACTACTGGTATTAAGGGAAATCGGTAAAGAAATCTAAATAAGTGTCATGCAAATTTGTTACAACTACCGTTAACCTCAATAATTCAGTAACTCTAAATGTCTAATTAGCTAAGGGAGATAACTTCCCCTAACTCAAATCTTAGAAGGAATAAAGTATGGCTCTGCCTTTTGTGGCTTTCAGATGTATGGGACATAACTCGTATAGGATTTTTCTTTTTTGGTCAAAGCATAAATGAAGGAACAAGTAGTTATTGTAAAAATGCTTTCCTATTCCTGCAGGTAATTTCGAATTGTCAACGATAGAGAGAGAGAGAGAGGGGGGGAGAGAGAGAGAGGGGGGGAGAGAGAGAGGGGGGGAGAGAGAGAGAGAGAGGGATAGAGAGAGGGATAGAGAGAGGGAGAGAGAGGGATAGAGAGAGAGAGAGGGGGATAGAGAGAGAGAGAGAGAGAGAGGGATAGAGAGAGAGGGATAGAGAGAGAGAGAGAGAGAGATAGAGAGAGGGAAAGAGAGAGAGAGAGAGAAAGGGATAGAGAGAGAGAGAGGGATAGAGAGAGGGATAGAGAGAGGGATAGAGAGAGAGAGAGAGAGGGATAGAGAGAGAGAGAGAGAGAGAGAGAGAGAGGGGGATAGAGAGAGAGAGAGGGGGATAGAGAGAGAGAGGGATAACAACCTTTCAACCATTATAAGGCCATCTCAGGCAAAGCTTTTTTTATTCTTTTTTATTCAGATAGTTTTTACAATGTTTCTTCTTTGGGAAGTTGTTTTTACCATGCAGTATTTGACTATTCATAATGTGTGATTGTTTTGTTTGATTTTTAGATTTTGGTATGTTTTTTAGAGGGAGGGAAGATATTATTTGGGCCATTCTTTTGAAGAGAGTTTTTCAGATTGTTTGCTTGCTAACAAGATAATTAACATTTCTATTCAAGTTAATTGGTATTTGTTTCTTGTCAGATATTATTTAGTTAATACTGGATTTAAAAAAAAAAATGTCTAAAAATTAGTTTCTTTAAGAAACCCTATTATTTGAGAAGAAGCTATATTTTCAAATAAGATTTTTACATTTGTTACTTTGTAATACTTATTGCGTATATGTGCATATTTTTTGCATTTGATTAATGTATGTTTTATTGTTAGTCCTTCATCGCAATGGTTACACCGAAGATCATTTTCTTCTCCAAGCAGATGTATGTGGGTTAGTTTTGTGTGGCCGATACGTATACGTGTTAATACGATGTCTTCCCTTCGATCGGTTATCATGCTTTCTTTTTCTGTTCCAACTATGGGTTGATGTTCATACAATTTGTTTTGAGGAAACGTGTTCCATATTGCTTGCCATTTCTATTTTATGTATTCTTTGACTTTTCTTTGAAAATCTGTATGCAGTATTTTGATATGTATATTTTGTCTAATTTATCTGCCTTTTCATTGCCTTTAATACCAACATGGTTTGGTATTCAGGCCAAGATCATCTCTTTTTGTGCTTTCACTAAATTATGATATTTTCTCAGTATAATGGAGATGTAAGGGTGAGGCAATCTCTTTTCTTCTAGAGCAATGAGGGAAGATAATAAGTCTGTAAATATTACAAACTGTTCTTCTGGTGATTCCTTTACAAGATCAATTTCCATGTTTAGCGCTTGCATTTCAGCAGTAAAGACAGAAGTGTCATTGGGTAGTCTTATAGTTTTTTGTTTATAGACGCTGGTGACTTCATTCTTATCTTCAGACCCATCTGTATAGATTGCTATGTCTATGTATTTCTCTCTAAGTTCTCCAAATCTGTATTTGTTTTTAGGGGTTGTCTTTTTTTTGTTCTTTTCCCGTCTCAGTGTGGGATCTATTTTTAGTTTGGTTAACATCCATGGTGGTATATTTGAGTATGTCCATCACGATATGTAATTAGGGTTATTATTTATTTGGGAGCTGGCTTCTTTAATGCGTATCCCTAGGGGACGTATGGCAGAGCTTACTGGTGTAAAAATGGGTACATTGTGATGTGAATATTTTTTTATATGTTGAATTATAGGGGTGATTTTGAATTTTTAACATATACTGAATTGATAGCTTTTCCCATCTCAGATGTAATGAGACTTTGTTGGCTTCTACATGGAGATTCTGCATAGGAGAGATACGAAAAGCATTCAGACAATCTTAGTCATTTATTTTGTATAGGTTGTAGTCGCTTGAGGTATGAGCGGCACTATAAATTATACTGCCATCATCTAATTTTGATCTGATTAATGCTCTATATAGGTAGTAGCTTCATTTTATAAGCTCCCCAGTCACTTTTTTATATTTTTAAGAGATTTAAGCTTTTAATGCATCTTTGTCTTCAGTATTCTATGTAGGCCTTGAAATTCAGTTTGCTATCGAGAATAAACCATCAGGATGTGTTTTTTTTGTTACAGAAAATGTATGCATACTGTTTTATTTTGTGAGAATCTGAATCCATTTACGTTTGCCCATTTTCCAATTTTATTGATGCAGTTTTGCATCTGTCTTTCTGCATTTGACATATGTGGGGATGACCAGGCAATAGAAAAGTCATTCGCAAATAGTGATTTCTCAAATTCAGGATTAACCACCTGAGTAACAGCATTTTAGACATCGTTGATCCATTTCTAACCCTGAAAATATGATTTGAGAGAAAGTTTTGTATAAATGTGGTTAGTCTACCTTTTAGGCCTGTTATATATGTCTTTCATAATTCCATACTTCCATGTAGTGTCCTAGGCCTGCGATAACATGTCTTTGTACAAAGCCATCTCTGATAAAGGTTTCAAGTCGTACTAGTTGATCGGTGGCACTTTGGTTTTGTCAAAAACCATTTGGGTATATGGATATATATTGACATTTCTCTATATGCCACTTCAATCTTTCATTCACCATTCTCTCCATTCTAATTAGTGAAATAGGTTGATAGTTCGTTGGGATTGATGTATCTTTTCATGTTTTTGGTATTAATATGATTATAGCTTTCCTCCATGTTTCGGGAAAGCTGCCTGTATACCTTGTCTAATTAAAAAAACTCTAGTAGGTGTCGCTGGTAATTGGTTAAGAAATTGAAAGTGTATATCGCCTGCTCCTGTTGCTGTATTATGGGATTTTCTGAGAGAGTATTTCAGTTCAGTAATAGTATATAGAAAGTTGCAATTTTCTCTATTGTCTGACGTTAAGTTTAGTTTTTGCCTTTTAGCAATGCTAAGTTTTTGAAATGTAGGATCACACTGTTTGCTTGAGGTGTGGTTTTCAAATTCTTCCGCCAACAGGTTGGCAATACTCTCCTTTCTGTACATTTTTCTCCATTTTTTTTTTTTTTTAAAGTGCGATTTGGATGTAATCATCTTTCCATTCATTTTCCTAGTCATATCCCATACTTTATTATTGTGTTGGTGTTTTTCTTGCAGATACAGTTTTCAAGCTTCTCTTTTTTTTTTTTTTTTTAATAATGTGCCGTGGGTTTGTCGATATTTTTGTAGATTGATCATGGTAGGGTTTGTTTCAAAGATTCTTTTTTCAATTTTTTTTCATGGCTTCTTTACATTCTGTATTGAACCAGGGTTTTTGTTTTGTATGTGAGGTTGCAGAGGATTTGGGGGATTGTTTCTGTTGCTATCTGCATTAGTATATTAGTTAATCTTGTGACTGAGTTTGGTTCTTTGAGAATTTCGTTTTTAATTAGGGATGTACAGAGGTCTTTATATTTTGGGCCAGCTGACTGTATTTACCACTGGGGTATTTTGTCTTCTGTTATTGGTTTATTTGTATAAATATAGGAGTGTGATCACTTTCATATTGGTCATCATGGGTTCTCCAAATAAAGTCCATGAAGATTGAGGGATGGCAGATAGATAGATCGATGGCTGACATTTAACCCGTTCCTGGGTGTATTTAAGTGTAAGATTGATTATTTAGCATACATAGATCTGTTGTTTTAAGTATTCTTTCTATGATTTTACCAGTTGGATTGGACTTGTCACATCCCCAGATTTCACTATGGGCATTGAAGTCTCCCACTAATAGGAAAGGTGTCTGAAATTGGTTCATCAAATTGCTCAAGTCGTTTTTTAAAATTTTATATTTTGGTGGAATGTATATTGAGCATATTGTTATTGTATGGTGGAGTGTAGCTTTTACTGCTATTGCTTGTAGGTGGGTGTTTAGTTGAAGTAGCTCATGCGATATTGACCTATTGGTTTTGTTGTACATATCGTATTCCTTGAAAGATTCCTTGAGGTATGTTTCTTGACGGCAAACTATATTTAGATTATTATTCATCATAAGATGTTTGATTTCTTCATAGTTCACCTTAATTCCTTGGCAGAATGTTTGTTATTTTTTTGGGAAGCCATGTTATTTTGTTTTTACTTCTGTAATCTGTGAAACTTATTTTAAGTTTCAAATATTTTCTTTGGCCTTTAGGATTTTCTGTGCTTTCTTCTTTACCTTTCATCTATCTCCATCTCTGAGGAGATTGTAGTTTTATCTCTTGTTCGGGTTCTTGTTTGAGAGCACTTGAGTTTAGTTGTACTGTTTTCAGTTTGGGTTCTGGTCTGTTTTTTGGATCTTGTTGAGCTGTGGTGTTTTAAATTTCTGCCTTTCCGAGGGTTTGGAATCTGTTTCGCATAGTTATCGCTTGTGTTTATTTTTCTTTGGTTACCTTTTTCTTAGCATCTGGTACTCGAGTTCATAGTATTTATTTTTGGTTCTGTTTCAGGCATATTTTTTCCCTGTTGTGTTTGGTTTTGCTGTTTTGTTTTATTAGTCATATCTGAGTATAGATCTTTTAGATTTGCTTGAAATTTTGGCCATTCGTTATGATCTAGTTGGATTAGTTTTTGTTTTTTTAAGTAATTTATGCAAGATTCAACAATTTTCCTTGCTTCTGTGTAGAATGTAATTCTTTTGTATTTATTTCTGTAATTTCCTTTTCTGTTTAGTAAATTTTGCAGGTTTTGGAATAGACTGGGTGGTTTTCATTGCAGTTTGGACATTTTATGTCGTTTTGGCATTCTTCTTCTGTATGGTTAGGTCTTTTTATACACATTTCCCACATATTTTCATCCCTCTACATACTTCCATTATGGTGCCCATATTTATCGCATTTGTGACATCTTAAAGGTGTTAGTATGTGCTGCTCTACTTTTTCAATTTTCTATTTTTAATTTTTTAGGAATCGTACAGGTGTCGAAGGTTAGTACGCATGTATTTGTTGGTATGATTTGTCTATTTCTTTTTATGTTTATATGGGTATCGTGTCTTTATCTCGTCTTTTGTCACCAAGCATAATTCTTGATTTCTTACAACTTTTGAGGAGTTTAGTTTTTCATGCGAAAAAACTTGACGTGATTTGGCTTCTTCGTCTAGCCCAGGTAAGGACCAAAGTGGAGTGTTGCAGTGCGCATATTCACTTTCCCGGGTTATGGACTGCTCAGCCACCAGGATGTCGTCCGTAAGCATCAAGGGTTGCCAACCACGGTAAACTGGTGAACCCATTGAGGGAGAAAATAAATTTTTTTTTTAAAAAAAGGGAGGGAGAGAGAGAGATAGAAAGAAAAAGAAAGAGGAAAATTGTTTTTGGTTTTGCAGAACAGGATTGAGTTTTGCAAAGGGGAAGAAAAAAAGATCAATGTTTGGTGCATTTTTGGTCAGGAAGCTGGTATCTTCAGACAGCCTGATCTGGTAGTACCAACAGACAGAAAGAGATAGACAAAGAGAGATTGACAGTAAGATAGAAATAGAGAGCTAGGAGGTAGATAGAAATATACAGAGAGAAAGGAATAAAGAGCTAGAGATAAAGACATTAAGAGCTTACCTGTCCCCAGATGAGGGCACCAATTCCCAGGAGTAGACACCACAACCATTGGTCCAAACTCAATCCTTTAGTACTAAATGCAAAGCCTCCCAATTCAATAATAATAACCTGAAATAATAATAATATTAACATGAAATAAATAATAATATTAACCTGAAATAAATAATATTAACAACAGTAATGGATTTAATATTTTTTAAACTTTGTTCTATTCACTTTTCATTGTTTGCTAAAATTGTCGAGTCTACAAAATTTATGTACGTTTAATTTTTATTCTTAATTTTCCCGTGAACAAAAATGACAAACTTTGCTTCCCAACTTACCGTTAAGTTTTATAATTAAATTTGCTTAAAAAAGTTTTGTTTACAAACAATATTCATACAGCTGCTGCTGATTGACGCTAGTGTTTGCTTGAATATATAATGAACTGACGTTGGCAGGCGGAGTGGTTAGAGAAAAATAATTCAGAATAAATTAAAAGTCACATCCTCTTTCAGGATACACAGAGCAGTTTTATTTGTTAAACCTGTTACCACCTTCCAGGAATTGGAGCAGAGGTTGGACTTGGGGAGGCATTGTGTCTGTAGGGTGTTAAGCAGACCAAACCGTGTTCTCTGGAGGTACAACATAAACACTCAATTACGTTTAATTGAGTTACTTATGGTATCTTTTGGTTATTAAATTAATTAAAATTATAACATACGTTTAAAAAAGCTATGTTTACATGTGAAGACAGACATTTTTAAGTAAATTTAATTATTAAAAAAAGAAAAGAAAAAACACCAAAATAAAAAAAGTAATTTTAAAGTTTTCCAATATTCAGACCTAATTCATTGAAAATTAAAAAATCTGACTCCGATTTCCTAAACCTTTAACTCCTTCCGACTCCGAAACCCTGGGAACAACACTAACAAAACTACTAAAGACGCTCTCTCAACTTCACGAATCTTTCTAGTCTGCTCATGCCCACTGCATTTTTCCATCTGCCTCACCGTTGTTGTATCTGTTTTGTTTGTTTTTTTTAAAAAACGGGTCGGTGTCCACGCATGCAAATTATTAATACCTACAAAAACCCGCAACTCTAAGCATGCAATTTTTCCCCTATTGTAAATGGCTGCTTGACAAGCAAAACATCACGTTTGCTTTGAATGTAGTCAGTGCTCATCTCTTTCATCACAGTAAGATAATCACTTTGCATGAGATACCTCTCTAGAGGTTTCTTTGTCCTCGATCATCACCTTATACTGAATATTTATAGACTGTGATACAATTGGTTTAACATCAAACATTTTGCTACTATGATATAACAGATCAAACATTGACAGATGTAGACATTCATACTTAGATCAAGCAAGTTCACAATAATAATAAAAATAAAAATGTATAGTCTTAAGATGTGTCCATTCAATCTGTATGTCTAGCGACAGAAAATGTTATTTCAAGCCGAAGTGTGACAGACTGAAATAACTTCTTATAGAAATGCATGGATGCTTCTTAAATACAAAAAGATTTCATTCAATGAATTATTAGGATGAATGGAGTTACTATCTTTTTTTTGTTAAATATGCTGGAATTTAGACAAAAAATAAACAATTGTAACTGCCAATTAAAACAATGAAAAGGGAAAAAAAAAAGGCTAGAAAAAATAGTCATTTGGTTTAATTTTGTTTTATGGCATATCAACCCTTTTCAAGTTATTTAATATCAAACCCATTCATTTTTTTTGTAAACGGTTTACACTTCAAATTTTTAATATTTTCAAATTAAATTTTTGTTGTTTTTTTTACTTTAATTAACCCCAAACAAGGCATGTTGCCACTGAGAAGTAAGGGGCTACTGTGATTAGGGCCAGATTTTATAGGGATATCCTAAGTGAAGAGTTGTGTAGCGAGATGTTTGTTCACATTAGATTTAAATTTCTGCAGTTAAGGGAGCAGGGAGGAAATTCCGAAGGCTAGCTGTTCGAGGGAAGAAGCTATTAGAGTAGAAAGCCCTCCGGCATCTGGGGACTTCCACAGTTAATAGATGGGATTTCACTGATTTCTGGGTTGGTTGGGTTTATTTACGTCGAGGGAGCACCAGAGCAGCAAGTTCATTGGAGCACATTCCATTGTAGAACTTGTAAAACAAGCACATATTGATTTCATACTGCAAGTGTCTGTTTAGTAGTTTTGTTTTATGGCACATCAACCTTCCTGGGTTACCCAATATCAAATCCAATCATTTTGGTTAAAGTTTATGCTTCAGGTTTTTAATGTTTCCAAATATTTATTCATGGTGTAAATTTATACACATAGCACCGGATGCACTTGCTTATGATATGCATAGCACCGGATGCACTTGCTTATGATATGCATAGCACCGGATGCACTTGCTTATGATATGCATAGCACCGGATGCACTTGCTTATGATATGCATAGCACCGGATGCACTTGCTTATGATATGCATAGCACCGGATGCACTTGCTTATGATATGCATAGCACCGGATGCACTTGCTTATGATATGCATAGCACCGGATGCACTTGCTTATGATATGCATAGCACCGGATGCACTTGCTTATGATATGCATAGCACCGGATGCACTTGCTTATGATATGCATAGCACCGGATGCACTTGCTTATGATATGCATAGCACCGGATGCACTTGCTTATGATATGCATAGCACCGGATGCACTTGCTTATGATATGCATAGCACCGGATGCACTTGCTTATGATATGCATAGCACCGGATGCACTTGCTTATGATATGCATAGCACCGGATGCACTTGCTTATGATATGCATAGCACCGGATGCACTTGCTTATGATATGCATAGCACCGGATGCACTTGCTTATGATATGCATAGCACCGGATGCACTTGCTTATGATATGCATAGCACCGGATGCACTTGCTTATGATATGCATAGCACCGGATGCACTTGCTTATGATATGCATAGCACCGGATGCACTTGCTTATGATATGCATAGCACCGGATGCACTTGCTTATGATATGCATAGCACCGGATGCACTTGCTTATGATATGCATAGCACCGGATGCACTTGCTTATGATATGCATAGCACCGGATGCACTTGCTTATGATATGCATAGCACCGGATGCACTTGCTTATGATATGCATAGCACCGGATGCACTTGCTTATGATATGCATAGCACCGGATGCACTTGCTTATGATATGCATAGCACCGGATGCACTTGCTTTTGCACTCCCCAAATCGGGGCCTCAAAACCGGACGTAGTTTAATAAAGCTAAATTGCTATTTTACTTATAGTCTATATATTTCCAATAATATTAGTGTGCAAATCAATAGAAAAAAGATACGATAGGATTTGAACCTGACTCACCAATTTCGTAATCTACACTTGTGTCAATTATGCTGCTAATGCATTTTGGAATTACAATCGAATAAACTGAAAAACCAAGTGAACATGAAAAGAAAAGAAACATTTTTCTGTTTTACCTGTGATATTAATGTTCCTATCCATATTCCACAGAACACAGGATTTCTTCTAAGGCCCGATAAAATGTTACGCTGTCCATGAATTTTACGAGAATTAACCTCGTTGAATAATGTCATCATGACAAATGTGTTGAAGATGATGGTGAAATGTTGAGAGGGAGGCGGGTGTTTTTGTGTCTCTTCTAATCGTCCACTGTCAATGTCCATAATTTCAGCACCTGCGGGGAAGCGGAAAAAGATCAAATTAAAAATATTTTCTTATTTCCACCTATCATTGGAAGTGTGTACTCATATTGCAGGTCATTAGGGAAAAGGTTATTAGGGAAAAGGTTATTAGGGAAAAGGTAAGATTTCACAAACTAAATTTACCAAACAATTAGATTTTCTAATAGAGCAATATATTTTTAGAATAAATGACCTCATCAAAGTAAAAATAGCACTTGTGTTGAACACTTGAAGAATAAACTGAATGAATTCATAAATAATGCCCCCCCCCCCCCCCCCCCCCAAAAAAGAAACCTTACAATGGCATTTTGAGGGTATATCTGATTAAATATTAAAGAATTTTATCTCTATATTCCTATCATATAATGTAAGATTTGAAACATGTTTTAAAATTGGAATTTATTTCTGACATTATGTTATGTATTATGCTGCTTTTTCTGCTGATGTTAGTGATTGCGTGGGTAATATCACTAAACAATATATTTAGTCTGCAGAACTGGAGATAAACAAAGAATACCACAAAGTGAAAAATGAGATTTATACAGGATTCGAACCTGTGCCTCAGGAAAGGGACCAACTAATGCAGGTGATGAGTTATTTGTACAATTTCAGCTTTTTATAAATGTACCGGCTTGTTAGTCAAGCGATCTAAGACAGTACCTGTGTTAGGTGGTCTCTCTTGATGCACAGGTTCGAATATTGTACAAGTCATTTTTCACTTTGTGGTATTCTATGGACTAAATAAACCATTGATTTAGTGATATTACACATGCAAACACGAGCATATAAAAGCAGTATCATACATAACGTTATCATATATATATATATATATATATATATATAGTATAAATTCTTTTATTTATACAAACATTATCTTCAATTTTTTTTTTGGGGGGGGGGGGTTCAATTTATAAGATGGCCTGATGAGGCTGGATTTCGAAAGATCGCAACTGAAACATGTATGCACATATGTAGCGAAAAATGTTTGTATAAATAAAGGAATTTATACTAAAATACAGCTCTACTTGTTATTGAGCACTCTTGTATAAACACTGGAGTTTAATTCAATTAACATCTAAGAAACAACAATAGAATTACTACTATATATATATATGCGCGCACACACACACACACACACACACACACACACACAGGAGTTTGACAAAATCATTGCAACACCTAGCATCATAACTTTGAAATATCTATAAAAGCGTAAAAAAATACTTTATTTTTGTTATTGATTTATTATTATTATTTCTTAATGTTTTGTTAAAATTGCGGTTTCATTTCAGATATTAGAAAAAGGTAATCAAAATTCATTAAAATGACAGTAAACTTAACATTTAAGTTGAGGGTACATATATAGACACACACTCGCCTTTTAAAACTTTTTCCTTTTTAATTAAAAGTTGAAATAGGAGTATTGATTAAAATAAAAGATGCCGAAATAGACATAACAAAAAACAAAATTTTTAATTGGCTTGCCTATTCCATTGCCTGTGATGATAACCCACCCATCATACACACATTAATTCCCACTAATAGATAGGAAATAAAAACTGCCTTGTCCCCCTCATCAGAACTAATGACAACACTCTGCAACTCCCTTTCCTAAGAGCTACAATTGAGAATGGCTAATCTAATCCTTTCTTAGTTTTGGGGGAGGGGCGGATAGGAGAGGAAGAGAACTTTTGAGCCCTGTTCATCTTGTAGAATTGCATTGTCTGCAAGTAAAGAGAGAGATAGAGAGAGAGAGAGAGAGGTAGGTAGGTAGAGAGAGAGAGGTAGGTAGGTAGAGAGAGAGAGGTAGGTAGGTAGAGAGAGAGAGGTAGGTAGGTAGAGAGAGAGAGGTAGGTAGAGAGAGAGAGGTAGGTAGAGAGAGAGAGGTAGGTAGAGAGAGAGAGGTAGGTAGAGAGAGAGAGGTAGGTAGAGAGAGAGAGGTAGGTAGAGAGAGAGAGGTAGGTAGAGAGAGAGAGGTAGGTAGAGAGAGAGAGGTAGGTAGAGAGAGAGTTTGGACGGAAATTCAATAAAAAAGCTTGTGGAAACTTACCTGCAAAAAGCAGCACAAAGATAACAATTAATTGGTATATAGCATGACCTATAATATTTTTCATCATGGTTCTAGAAATGAGGGCTTTAGTTCTTCCATAAGGTTTTCTCATCAGCAATTCTTCACTCGGCAATTCTGTTGCGAGAGCAAGGGACGCCAAGGTGTCCATAATAAGGTTCACCCATAACATCTGGATAGCTTTCAGGGGACTGTCCTGTAAAGAGGGGAGAAAAACACGGAAGATGAAAACAGGCCAAGAAGATATTAAAACCGTGTGTCAGTTTTTAAAAGATTGCACATTATAAACAACACTAGATAAAGTACTCATCTGTGGTGAGTGAGGTTATATCTACAGTTTCTCAAAGAGATGGATACACAATCTGAACAATTTTACAATAATAAAAGAATATAACTTTCTTGAAACAAAGTTATTTATTTTTAGTGGAATAATTAAAATCCTGGTTTTAATTAAGGCAGTGTGACTAAACTAAGCCAAATTATCATCATCATCATAATATTCTGTTGTATACGCTGTAATTGAATATGAAGGCTATAATTAAATGTGAATGCATGCAAATACCAAAGGAATTGTTTCGTGATGTATGCGGTTCAATTGTTTTGCGTCGTCTGTAACGGAGAGCGGCCGATTGACGTTTGTCGGCGCCATTCAAAGAGGCGTGTGTGTGGGGCGAACCCCAAAAACGCTCGCTGACGACAAAAAAGAAAGAGGAGTGGGAGGAGAAAGGCGGCAGAAAGTCAAATAAGGTTTTTATTTGAAGATCCGGGCAGCGGTGTCGAGTGAGAGATTTATGCAAATTAAGTTGGTTTGCATGCGTCGCATTTTTTTTCAATAAGAGAGGGAAAGTGAAGATTCGGCAAGAGATGTGGAGATCGTTCTCAACGTGGGATTGGAAAGCGAACGAAAGAGAATAGAGCTGGACTTTTTTTTATGTTGGACTGAACGACCTTTTTTTTTTACTGTTGAGAGAGACATATTTTTTTCATTTGGACTTGATCTTGAGAACATGAGGACAATAATGCGATACTTTTTTTTCTAATATATTTTGAAAATTAAATTAATTGTTAACACTATGTTGGAGGTTCAGGGTGGCCTCTTCAATGAGCTGTATTCGACAAAAGATCCTCTAAGAACTGCACTTTGAATTTTGAGAATACATTAATTATTGGCCAAGATATAACGTTTTTTTCTTTTTCTTTCCTTTTCAAAAAGTGTGAAATTTGTCTCCAACACCCTGTAGTTGTGTTAGCATTGTCACTTCTGATCTTACTGGAAGCCAATTTCTTTTTAATATAGATTTTATTTGATAGAGTTCGTTGTGTAAATTTTAGTTTCATAACTTACCATTTTTTTGTCAGTAATTTGTTAAGTTTGGGTTTTAGGTTTGTGTGTGGGATTTTGAAGTTTTGGTTGGGTACCATGCCTAGTGCTGAATTGCCTATTGAGTTAACATTGTGATTCTCATGGATTCCTGTATGGCTTCCTATCCAGCAGAATATAACCTTTTTTCCTATGGTTGTTAGAGTTTAATTTATTTAGGATTTTGATAAGAGGATTATTGATTTCCTATTTTTAATGTCGAGTAGGACAGAGTGGGAATCTGAGTGCATGTTAAAACAGTTGCTAACAATGCGTTGTTGTTTTTGATTGACTTTGAACACAGCTTTTTCATTGACAGATGTTTATACAAAATGGTGAATACACTGTCTCCTGATATTTTCAACTTCAATTTATTATCGTCCAAAGTAAGTTTGCGGACTTTAAAAAAATCTTTTCTGGGACAACTGTCTAATTTGGACGACCTGAATGTCCAGCAGCATTTATGTTTTTTCAACCACATTTAAAGTCAGAAAACCACCTTTTAACCGTTGTCTCTGATAGAGCAGAGTCTGAATAACACTTACCAAACCATTGCTTGACCAGTATTTTTTCCTATCAGAAAGCAATACTTTATCAGCACACAAAACTCAAATTTTACCATAGTTTTGAAAATTTGCAACAGTAGGTTCACTTAAATATTTAATCTTTAAACTAATAATCTAATTGGGTTCAAATTTTGACATGTGTTATTTAAAAGTTTATTACTTACTAAAAAGCATATAGATTTTTGTAGTATTATTATTAGTGGCACCATCTATATGTCAGGCCCGGGACTTATTGAATCATGTGTTCTGTTGCTGTCTTTGAAGCCATCTGTGTAAATGTGATAAAAGTCGTTTTTTTCTTTTTCTTTCTTCAATGTTGTGGAGTAGGTTAGAAGGTAATTTTTTTTTTTGAGTTTTAGATCTAGGATTACCCTTGAAGTTCAAGTATCTGGAGGGGAGGGGGGACTTAATTGCATGGTATCATGGATGATTAGGCTGGAGATTCCGGCTCCTTTGAGTATAGGTTTTATGCGAGGATCAAATAGATTTATTGCCTTTTGTTTTCTTTTGGATAAAAAGTTTGTATTTTGAGCTGAAAATATAGTCATAGGCTGGGTCAGTTGATTTAGAGTTTAGTTTAATGCATTATTGTAAAGTTATTTCTTTGCATCCGAATTGTAGAGGTGACGCACAAGCTCTATTGAAGATATTCTGAAAGCTGAGTCTTAATCCTTCATGGTGGATTCTGTTGATTTTCTTTTGATAAGATTTGCTGGCTGATCCATATATGCAGGAGTCATAGTTAATTTTTGAGCAGATTATGATTCTATATTGTTTGAATAGTGTTTGCTGATCTGCTTTCCAATCTGTATGAACTATTACATGGATGAGTTGGGGGCGTTTGGCTACATTTTTGTTTTAGATATAGTAAATAGAGAATGAAGGTTAGTTTCTTTGTCCAAGATAATTCCAAGGAATTTGTGTTGGTTCATGATTGGTATTTCTGTTCTTTCTAGTTTTAGTCAGATTTTTGTACCTTTTTCTATATTGGCAAAAATGTATGTATCATCTTTTACCTTGAGAAAATTTAAATCCATTTGTTAATTCGATTTATGTCCTGATGCAGTTGACACTCTGCTGTGTGCATGTATTTTGATCTGGAAGTCATAATTATCAATTCCACGGTTCAGGCATTTTGTAATTTTGTTGATCTTTAGGATCACTAACAGTACACTGTCCTGTTAAATGGGACCTCCTCCTTTTTTTTGGTTTTGAGAGTGGGAAAAGGTTGATCAGATTCAAACTTTGAATTTCTTGTTTGAGAGAAAATTGCTTAGAAAGTTGGATAGTTTGTATTTTTGTCACAGGTTGTGTAGATCCTTTATTATACCATGTTTCCAAAATGCTTTAAATAAAAAAAAGAATATTGTGATGAAGTGTTTTTCGATATTATCTTCTCTTATGGAAGTTTCTTATCTGATAACATGATCAGCCGCATTGGAGTCAGTAACAAGGTTGTTGGATTCTATAATCATACTAATCTCCTGTTGATCATACACCCCATAATTTTACTTACGCAGCTCAGTAGTTTTTTTTGGATTGGTGCTATTTTTCACTAGTTTGGGGATGGGTATTATGGTTGTTTCCATTTTTCTCTCTCTCTCTCTTCATTTTTCCCTTGTCCAGACATTTATTTTATATTTCACAAGCTCACTCTTCAGTCCTCACAGTGGGTCAGCTGTCTCCAAATTCCACTCTGTAAAGTCTTGTCTAATCACTTGCTTCCAAGTTTTCCTTGGCCGGCCAACCTTCCTGCAATGCAAGACATCCATGCTTCTGTAACAGTTTATCCAAGAGGAGAACGCCCCACATGACCGTACCATAATTCTGGGTATTATCCATTTATCCAAATCTTGTTGATAGTGGTTAGAAGATAATTAAGTGATGTTTTTGGACGGTAGCTGTTTAACGATTTTGTAGGGGATTTCGTCTATTGTGGGATCTTTGAAGGGTTTCTGTTAGTTCTCATAATACGACAAGCTTGTTTTGAGTTATCCAATTTTATATTTAGTTTATCTTTTTCTGCATTATGTTTATAGTTTAAGAATTGTTGGTTGGCATTCTCAGAAGAGGAATTTTTTGAGATTTCAAAATCATTTTCACTTGTTGCTTTCATATTGTTTTTACTGAGGCGTTTGAGAGGGGTTAACTCTGTTTTCCCAAAGATTTTTCCACTGATTCTTCAAGTTCTGTTTGTTTTGGTAGAGTAGTTAAGTTTGTTCACATAGTTCTGTCAATTTTTCTTCTTTGCTGGTTTAACAACTTTAGCTCTGAGCAATTTGAAGGCGTTTAAATTGGTGGTTGTGGGTTCATTAAATTTGTATAGATCGGCTCACTGTAGGTGGATTACTGTTGTGCAATAATCATGAAACTAGGGTGTATTACGTTCTTTTGAGGGTGCGACTAACTTTATTATATAGATTGAATTGATGATTGATCACAATCTGACCCCTGAGAAAGGTATGACTTTCAAGATGGCTGATAATCCAAACCCTTAAAAAATCTCCTCGTTGATTAATCGTGTCATCTTGAAAATCATACTGTTTAATAGATTGTGATCCACTTTTGATATGTTATCAAGTACATCTAATACCAATAAAGCAACTGAAAAACTCATCAGCATCAGCATCCGATTTTGGTATTTATGGTGCTGCGAGTGTCCCGGATTTTGGGTTGGGCAACACCAGGCAATGTTTTACGCCTGCTCTCCATGTAGTCCGATCCATAGGGTTGATACAAGTCATGTTGCACGCAATCAAGTCACTTCATACGCACTCACGCCAGGTTTTCCTTGGTCTTTCACACACACCTTCGTGTCAGAGGTATCCATGCATGTTATCGAGTTGATACAGGAGGTAGCACGCTGTACATGATCAAACCACCTGAGACGCCGAGCACGTAAGGCATCCCAAATCCCAGCAATACCAAGCTTCTGATAGAGCACGGTTGAAGCGATTCTTTCCTCGTTTGTTGTCACACATCTACCTGATCATGGCACAGTAATTACACTGAAGCCGTTGCAAATCAAAATTGTTTGGCGCCTATGTCTCACTGCCATATAAGATGGCGAAGGGAACACAGACTGAAAAGACCCTGCCCCCAAGTCCTGAAAGAATTGTGCCTAGATGTAAGGATTGGTAGCAGCTTCCTAAACCTTCCCCAAACAACACAACAGCGAGCAGTGATAGCATGTTTGCAACCACCACCAGCATTTAATTCATGACGCCCAGGTAGCAGAAGGTAGTTTCAACATCAAGTGGAGTACCATCCACATCCGTAAGTGCCACCGTTCGACCATCTATAACTGTAATAAATAAAACTAAAATATGGCATAGACGAAAAGTGTAGTATGACAAATTCTGGATGGCAAGTGATGAAACTCTTTTCACACAATCTATATTCAAAACGGAGAAAGGGAAGCAAGCAAATAAATAGGAAGAAAACAAATACTTACGTTTATAGCACAGGCCCCAAAGAAAGCAACTAATACAGCTACAACGTTGACTGTCAGCTGGAATTGTAAGAACTTTGCAATACTGTCGTAGACATTCCTGCCCCACATCACAGCTTTTACAATACTGGTGAAATTGTCGTCAGTCAGGATGATGTCAGAAGCCTCTTTTGCCACATCTGTTCCTGATATACCCTGAAAAGAAAAATTAAAAAACGGTCATTTTCAATCGACTGGTGTATAGAAAACCAAGAGTTCTTTTTTTTGTTTTTGTTCCCATACCTAAATGTTTTGGTCGATTAAGCGTAAAACCTGCTCCCAAGAGCCAAGGTTATTTGAATCTCTATGTATTTTATAGTCAATTAGATTTCTTCTTTTAAGAAACAATATTAGCCCGCCTCCATCGTGTTAGTGTTTTTATCGTTTATATTCTAGGATTGCATTCCATATTGTTTGCTATTTAAATTTTTTTTAATTTACTTATATTTAATTTCAAATCTACTATACTATTAAGTAAATAAAATTCTTACCATAGCAAATCCAACATCAGCCCTTTTTTTAGTGCTGGTCTGTCATAGCTACTTAACGTTGCTTGGAGGAATGGACAATAAAAGATGTGTGTGTATAATATCTTTCTTTTAAAACTTTTCTCTTTATCCTACCTCTATTCAAATCAAGGATTTCCTCTCCTCCAACAGAACAGATACTACACTTTGATCCTAGCATGAAGGCTAAGAAAGTGTATTTTAGTGTCAGACCAAAAGTCAATGGAAAAAAAATCTCTAAATGTTGAAATAAAATAAAAATAAAAAAAAAGTGCTCATATTCTGTTTGCAACAATGCTAAAAAAGAATATATTAGTTTTGTGAATGTGTCTTGTGTAGTTTCTGACCTTTAACTGAGAATACACACACAACTGCCCTTTATATAATAGATTATTCGTTTGTGTTTTTATACTTTATATTCTAGGAATACATTCATTATTGTTATTTAAAAAAAATAAAAAAGATTTATTTACTTAATTTTAAAAGCGGTATGAAATGCTATGAAATAAATAAAATTCTTCTTACCATAGCAAATCCAACGTCGGCCTTTTTCAGTGCTGGCCCATCATTTGTTCCATCTCCTGTGACAGCAACTACTTCTCTGTTCTCTGTAACTCGGCTGTCAATGATCCCTTTCACTAAGGTATATTTATCTTGTGGGGAGGAACGAGCTAACACTCTCATGTTTGGCCACACTTCGTCAAAAAGTTCTTGTTTCACCTGAAATCAAGGGAGGTAATAAACAAATGAGACTAAAAAGAGGGCAAAGAAATCAATTACATCAATCAGAAATATCTCTAAAAGCATCTATGAAAATAAGATGTTGATAGCTTATGGCCCAAACAACAATTTTTCTCCATCTCTCTTGAAGATAATATCCTGGTCTAATAATCCAAAATCAACAGTGACAATGGGTATATAGGCATAGAAAATATAGATTTAAATATGTTACGACAGATTTCCGTAAATATGTTAGAAAGAAAAAGAACAGTGCCAAAAAAATACTTGTAGTCACTATCATCCTGGTTTGGTTCTTCTGAAGCAAGTACGTCTCTGACCATTGTTGATCCTAAGTCGCATGATATGGCTAGCCAATCCTGATTCCATACTCGAAGACCAACTACTTGTGGGCCTGATATTGCTGCTAGGTCGTCTTTGATGGTCGCCGGCCAGGTCGTCTTTGATGGTCGCCGGCCAGGTCGTCTTTGATGGTCGCCGGCCAGGTCGTCTTTGATGGTCGCCGGCCAGGTCGTCTTTGATGGTCGCCGGCCAGGTCGTCTTTGATGGTCGCCGGCCAGGTCGTCTTTGATGGTCGCCGGCCAGGTCGTCTTTGATGGTCGCCGGCCAGGTCTTCAACTGCCCACCAACACGTTTGCACCAATCAGGTAGAGAAGGGAGGGGGGAAAGGACATCATGGACGAGTTCTCCCTCAAAGCATTGAGCTGTAAGGATCGGATTCAGTCATTGACGGAGAGCTTGAGTTGCTACTCGATCCACACGACAAAAGAAAAACAGTGTAAAAAGGACCAAGTGAAAAAGACTAAAGTTTAACATGAAGTATACATATATCTCATTGTCACTGTTAGTTTCATATTAGACTGGGCTAATGTTCAGGAGAGCTGGAGAAATATACACGATCAAAGATTATTCGGAACTTTCTGTAACTAGTGTGATTTTTATAAGTAAATCATTATAGGGACTATATTGATTGAGAGAAAAAACAACAAATTTCTTTATTTCTTTTAAAATAAAACAGGCAAGAGCAAGTAGAGAGTAGAAAGTGGACCATGGGTTTACTTTCGGCAGCCTCGTAACTCTCAATTCCCTTATTTTGTCCTTTAGTTCTCACATTCCATGAGCAAGGTTTCTGACAAAGGGGGAAGAATTGCTGTTTTCTGGGTCGGAATCTATCTAATACTTATGGTTGGCTAGTTTTTGACCCTGAAGTTGTATTTTTCTTTTTTAGCTTCTTACATCAAGTGGCTTCATGCCTTGTCTGGAGCGTTTTCCACAAAAAAAAGAAGAAAAATAGGGCTCAATGGAGGGGGACCTAGCTGCAAAAGTTTTTCATCTTCAATTTTTTTTAAAGGATAAAATAAAGAAAAAAAGAAAATTCGCAGTCTCTGGAGGCCAGATGAAAAGCTGCCTTCTACCAACTGTGGAAACTTGATGGGTAAGAGAGATATTCTCATCTACTGCTTGCAAATAATATAGACTAGACCCGTTAAAAGGGTTTCTTCAGAAAAGTCAGCCCACCCGTTATAGTGTTGGGATAAAGATGTCTTAGACCCCTCCCCCCAATCTACTCTCCAGGGTTCAGGAGTTCAAAAATAAGAAAAGAAAACATCTGAAACCCTCAATCTCCTGTCATTCATTTTGTCCCCATACAGAAGCCGACCGGTCAAACTGCATATTGCCATATTAAAGATAGAAAACACATGCTGCCAAAAGTAATCCTTCTTCACCGTGATAGGGTGAGTGGAATGTGGTAGTATCAGAGCTACCCGGCTAACAGGGCTCTGGTGAAAATCCAGGATGAGTCGGCATCTGGATCCGTCCTGCCTCTGCATGTGGCAAGCAAAGGTATGCCAGACACAGAACTGCGAATCAATGGAGTAAGAGTGACAACGTTGCTTCTGGGCCAAACCTTCCTCGACTTTGCATGCAACCATTGAGCCTAGCTGTTTTCGGTGTTGGGATAAAACCTTGCAATCTTACAGGTTAATGAATAGCTGCGACCAAGGAGAACTTCATGCAGACCAGACAATCCTGAGGTACGATCTTACTCGCTTAACAACAACAGCAACATGAGAACGCAGGCTGGTGAAATAGATGTTTGAGAAGGAAACAAATATAGAATGTAATGGAGAAATATTTTAAAAATCTCAAATAGTGTCCCTAGTGGAAATGCCTAGTGGTTGGTATATCTGGATAATTTTCTTATTAATGAAGATACTTTAGTGACACTTGTGGAGTGAGGAAATTCTTTTACAAACCTCTCCCGTGGCAGGGTCTCTAATTCTTCGGTTGAATTCTCGTCCTTCTATAACCAGGAAATCGTCACCAGGACGTAAGATACCACACTTGGCCGCAATTGATCGCGCCGTGTTTACGTTGTCCCCCGTAACCATTCGTACAGTGATTCCCGCAAGCTGACATTTTCTTATTGCAGCTGGGACCTGTGAAACAGAAAAACAAAAGAATATTAATAAATAAAGTCATACATAAAATGCTCATTTCTGTGCACATTTTTACAGGAGTTTCTGGGTTTACACCCACGAATGACATCTATTTGAAATCAGGATAACACTAGGAGTTTTCTATATTACTTCGGTTCAATTTTGTACTCAGGCTGGACTCTCACCCATTGATGCCCTAAGCTATATAAAATTCGAGGCCCTTAAAACACTCGTACATTAGGTAAAAAAACTAAGATTATACATGATTAATAATGTTAACAAATTTAAATTATGAAATAAAACTTTAGCAAATAGAAACATCGTTTCAAATTTGTAATTATCAATAGAAATGTAGAAAAACTAAATAACGATGTGTTTATTTTTTTTCTCTAAAATAAATTTATTTACTCTAGAGATTAAACAAGCTTTCGACTTTTCATGTAACCACGTGCAGTACAAGATACTTTTAAACCAACCGCACTTAACATCTCAACGGACAGTACCAGTATCAATAAATATTATTGTTGATTTATGTTAGTTTACTTATCACATAAATCCAATGATAGACATGCATCCGTTTGTCCCAACCGCCATCTTGGTTTTCCCAGTCAATCAACAACAAGAAACAAGGGAGATCACTCTAAGAACTTAACAGAACTCTGTATCTTAATACAAAGGGAGATAACTTGAGTTTATAAGAGCGAGACCATGTGTTTTCAGATACAGAAAAAAGTCTGCATTACTTTATATATTAGATAAGGACAGAATATTGGAGGTGGGGCTATATACTGTTTATCTATATACTGAGGATTTTTCATTCAAATATATATTCATATATTCGTTCAATATCTCACCACATCAATTCAACTACCGACACGGTCACATCAAGGGCGAAAGCTCTTCTGCCTTCCTCTAGTTATGATCAAGAAAAAAATAAAATATTGATCAGGACTAAATATTTAAATCAATCAAATTGATTGGAAATAAAATTGTTTTTGTTTAAAACACAAACCAATAATTGGCCTAACATCACTGCCGAAACAGATTTAAAAAAAAAAAATCTAAATTTTATTATTAAAGTTATTCCCGTCAAAGAAATAGGGGAAAATCAGACTTAAATTTATTTATGATTCATCTCCCTTTTATCTAAAAAAAATAAAAAAATTCTGATTTTTTTTTCTAGCAAAAGCAATTATTTCAGCAAACAAAATTCACCTTATTTTTAAAAATAAATATCTTTCTCACTTGAAATTTATAACCATCAGTAAGCATTAAGATGAAGCGCTCTTTAGCCTTGGTGGGCAATCACCTAAAGATGGTGTCTCGATAAAAGAACTGGCCCCCATTACCTCACGAGATTGGCATTAAGAAGGACATTTGACATATAAAAATCTTGCTTTAATTAAATAAATAACTTCCTAAGAAACTTGATCAGAGATAAGTTTGGAAGTCAATTTTCTGAAAGTGGTCCAACACATACCAGCATGTAAAACGGACATTA
The DNA here is from genome assembly GCA_963556195.1 of Sepiola atlantica. Classification (NCBI taxonomy): domain Eukaryota; kingdom Metazoa; phylum Mollusca; class Cephalopoda; order Sepiida; family Sepiolidae; genus Sepiola; species Sepiola atlantica. The sequence goes on from OY744518.1 coordinate 183,623,318, forward strand.
AACCGAATATGATTATGATGAAACATAGGATTGGAAGTTGGTATTCATCTTGAACTCACAATCCCCCCCCCCCCCCATTTTTTTTTTTTTTACTCTTCTTGCTTCCAGATACACATTTTTATTCACTTTTAACCACCAACTCCTATTTCTGCTTTTCTTTGATACACATCTCAACTTCCTCATTCCACCACCATGTCACTATGTCTTAAGGGCACTTTCGTCCAACCAGAAGTTTGGTCTGTTACCTCCAACAGTGTATCCTTCAGCTTCTTCCTACTGTTCTTCTACACTTCCTCTAGTGAATCTGGTAGCCGAATGCTCTATCACTTAGTATCTAAACTCGTGTTTCACATGTTCTTTATTCAATCTCCACACCTTTCTCCCGGGGATAAACTTTCTCTTTACCTTATGAGCTTTCTTCACTGTAAAGTTTGTGCTGTGTCACAATTTCTTCACCAGATATTACTTTTACATCACTCTAGAGCTTTCTATCCTTTTTCCTAACCAGCAGATAATTTACTTGAATCTTTGCTGCACCAGATTCATACACGACAAGATGGCTTTCCTTTTTCCTAACTAAATTCTTTCTTCTGTATTTCTATATCCATTTTCTTCACGCAGAACCTCAAAATCACCAGAAGTCTTTCCTACATGACAACTCAAATCTCCAGCTACAGCAAGTACTTCCTTCTTATCAAACTTACTAGTTACTGTAATAAGCCTGTCATAAAACTCATCTTTCACATCTAAAACCTCATTTTTGTGCATAAACACTATGATTCGCTCACTTACATGATTAACTTCAATCACTCATCTCTCTGCCAACGCCACCTGTCCCCTTTTCATTTCCGATTCAATATAGCTTATTTCTTGCATTCTTTCACACAATCATTCTAGCAGTTTTACCTCTCCAACGAGTTTATTGGACACAACACAGATCAATACATATTTTCTCAAGAAATGCAACAATCTCACCAGACTTTCGAACATTGAAACTACTTAGCCTGAAATGTAACAGATTTTCTTTAGAAGTCATTTCCTTATTTGAGGCAATATTTTTATAGGCTAGATGCCTTTCCTGGTACCAACCCAGTGAGATGAGAGGGACCAGGACTTTTACACCAACTCTCTCTCTCTCTCTCTAGGTGATTGCCTACCGAGCGTTTCACCTTCCCCCTTAAATTTTTTTTTTTTTATGAAGTAAAATTATTCACTGGGTCTGTTCTCTGCCACCCATTATGGGGTCCAACTACTGTTGGAAATAAATCAAGGGGGAATTTATTACAGCTATTGATTGATAACATCGACATGCCAGTGTCGCAGATTTTGTACATATCTGTATAAATCAATATATATATATATATATATATATATATATATTATATATATATATACACACCAAACACTACACCAAACCCACTGACGGACATGGTTACCTTAATTTTGAGAGCTGCCACCTTATCAGCACAAAAAGATCCATCAACTATAGCCAATGCATACTCATCAAAAGGATCTGTTCAAACTCAATCGAGTATGACACACAGATAGGAATTTTAACTAACCACTTCCTCCATAGAAATTACCCCCCTTAAAATAATTAAAAAATCTATTAGAAAAGTATCAATAAGCAGACAAAATCTAAGTTACAAAAACAATAATTATCCTCACAAATACCAATGGCATTTGACTTCAACCACCACAACAAACTACACAGCCCTCTCAAACAGATATTTAAACAGTTACAATATGACTCCACAAACTCCCCATCAGTGCAAAACGACAGCCTCACAACCAACATTCTCTACTAACATTCACCAAAATACACCACACCCTCGCACGTCAAGGAAACAAAACATGCAACAAACCTAAATGTAAAATATGTCAATACATCACTACCAACGACACATTCACGCCTCCAGACACCAACATCCAACTTAAACTCCCTCCTCTCACCTGCGATAATCCCAATGTGATTTACTTAATATGCTGCACCAGATGCACAAAGGGCGACTATGTTGGAGAAACAAGCCTGGAGTTCCGCTACATCTTAATAATCATAAACAGACCATTAGACAAATCCACACAGTAGCCATCCATTACAATCTCCCAAATCAGACCATAGGCAACATCAAATGCATCCTCATAGCCTTTAATTTTAAGACACAGCAACAGAGATGAAAATCCGAAACTAAACTAATTCTGACTCAACACCCACATCTCAGGATTGAACAAAGATTTTGAACCTGTCAATTATTATTCATTCTATAAACATAAACTGACAAACAATATTTTCCTATAGGGGAGGATGGGTGTGTGCGGTGGATAGAATAACTTTTCTTTCATCATTAGCAATTTTTCTTTACCAATGTTTTCACCTTTTACATATTCTCATTTTCGTATATAATATATATTACATTTTACCATTCTCTATACACTATATGCAATATATGTGTGTGTGTGATATATATATATATATATATGTTCTCAAATAACCCGAACAAACAGTAAATCTAGGTAGGCAAAAAAACTTGTTACCCATCTCTCCTTCCCCCTGTCCAGATCTTTGACATTTTATGACTTCTTGAAATAAGTAAAAGGAACCCTTTTTTGCCTGGTCAGGATACTGCCGAGGTCAGAAATTTTGATTTTACTTATCTATCATCTCTCTATATATATCTCTCTCTTATATATATATACACACACACACAAACGCATATACATTACGTGTATATATATATATATATATATATAAAGAGAGAAAGAGAAATGATAAGTAAAATCAAAAGTTCTTACTTCAGCAGTATCCTGATTATATATATATATATAGACACACCCACTTTAACATTTCATGGCCCACTTATGTTTTGGAAAAAATCCACAATGCCACCCAAGTTACTGACCCCTTTAAGTGTGAAAATGCTGGAATCAACACACGCGAGTCACATGTAAACATTTCTTCATCTCATTGGCTATACTCTTTTCCCCCCTGCTACACATACCTCTTAATACACTGAAGGACGAAAATTTTGTTCTTTTAGAAATAAGATTTGTTTCAAAGATATTTTGTATTTCTATACGTCAACAAAGAAATAGAGAAAATATATAAACATTTATATATTTTTCATATTCATTTTTTATACATATATATTGCGTTAAATACGACAGACAACTTATGTCTGCATATTTTTTTGTTTTGATCCGTTCCAATTTCCTTATGTATTTCCTTGTTTCAAGTGGGAACTGGCAGATGTATCCTCCATACTTTCGGATCAATCTATATCCATCTTCAAGGATGGTTATCCAGTAAAGAACATGGTGCTTAGATATTTATAGAAATCTTTTTTTTTTTTTTCGGGAATCACGTGTTCGTTACAGTATTAATAATGTACTTAAAATTATAGGCATTTTAGTATGTTGTCACTATTAGTAAAATTTATTTTGTGTATGGTTGGCTTTTTTATTTTAATGCACAGTTTTTGTAGTGTGTTCTAAAATAGAGATGTTATCTACAAGAAGTTTTCGGAATTGAGAGCAGGAGGCAAGAATATTGATTTGTTAGGTGTTGGGCTATATAGTGCTGGTGACAGAAGTTGTCCATTGTATTTAACAAAATATGTTTAAAAGAAAAAATGCTACCTAGATATACATATTTATAGTATGAAAGTATCTCACTCTTAACACAATCGTATAAGAGTCAAATATGTCCTAAGAGTACTGTTGCTACATGTGGGGAGATGGCACTCAGAGCATCCTTTCCTGCCTTGACAGAGTACAAAATCGACTTTGAAATCTAGGGGAGGGATGTCCTCTTCTGTTCCCTAGAGCCTCTTTTTCACAGAAGAGATGTTGCTAGTCTTTCTCTACTCTATCCTTATTTTTATGGTAGGTGCTTGACTGAGCTCTAATCTTTGCCACAACAAAAACTCATCTAGCTAAAACCAATGTAAATAATTTTCCTTTCGTCCTCTGTACCTAAACCTAAACCAAACTTTAATGAGCAAAGTTTCTTTCCCAGAACTACCCGTCTCTGGAACACAATACCATGGGGATGCTTTCCAGATGACTATAATATGGTTGTTTTCAGATCCAATGTTAACAAATTCTTGTTGAGTCAAGCATCGTTACCAATCCTCAGTGTTGTCTCACCATTCATCTGACAAACTTATTAACCGATATCCTCAAATGACCTTTGGGCCTTGAACAGTAGTGATTCGTTAATACATAAACACACACACATTATATATATATATATATATATAGACATACACAGCGTAATTTTGTGTTATAGGAGAAAAATATGAGAGTATTCAATTACTTGTGCCAAAGTGGATATATATATATTTTCTTAAATTTCATTTGACACTATACATTAATATGATCTTCCATCGGTTCCTTTGTTTTCACAGTATAACTGGAAATAGCACACAGGGCTTAAGCTACCAAATGTAACTTCAGTCAATGTTTTGATAGTGCGTTACATTTAATAGTTTCCAGTTTTCCTGTGAAACCGAAGGTATCAATACACTGTATAGTGCTAATTGAAATTAATGCATATATATATATATATATATATATAAATAAATAAATAAAGAGAATAGTAGTTAGCTTGAAGCATTGTTGGAAAATAATAAGTAATAGGTATTCAGAAGGCTGAAAGCAATGCAGAGAACCAGAGTGGTGAGAGATGAGGGCTCACTCCCGAAATATCAAATAGTATCCCACCATCCCAGACATTATAAATACCATACTTGCTGATATATGTAAAAGATTGAAAAATAAATAAATAATTGTAAGATATCACTTTTACCCTGTCTCTCATTATTTGTTTTTGTGCCTTACCATCTCTCACCACTTGGGTTCTCTGCATTGCCGTCAGCCTTCTTAATACCTATTACACGCACACAAACATATATATATATATATATATATATATATATATATATATATATATATACATACACACACACACACACACACGCAGTAAAATTGCAATGCATTAAAGTACTTACCTCATTTCGTACCGGATCTTCAATACCGACTACTGCTATACAAGTAAGTCCACGAATAATTTCATCTTCTTTATCCCATATTGGTTCTTCATCATACAAGACTTCATTTTCTTTAGGGTTTACTGCAAAGAAGAGAAAAAAAAAAAAAAAAGTTGTAGTTAGCATGTAAAGAAATAAATGTCCGATTGGGAATTTTCACATTCAGATGCGCATTTGAGTAGGTTGATTAAAAAACAAACAAAAATTTCTTTAATACAAAATATATCCATATGGAGTAAAAAAAATGTCTACGTGGAGAAAATTGGGTATTTACATGAAGTGCCGACACCAAAAACTAAATTTCTAAATTGCACCAATTTTTGAGCCATTAATTAAAAAAAAATTGTCTAATAAGAAACACTGGAAAAGCAATGAATATATATATTTTTTTAAATAACTTAGAAATTTTGTAGTGTTTTCAACCCAAATTCTAACATTTCCAGTGCAAGAGAATAAAAAAAGACAATTGCTATATGTTCAGACTTTGTAGTTACTAAGATATTTACATTTATATAAAGTACACAAAATAAAAATGAAACTTAAGTGGGACAAGAAAATGACACTCGTTTTTCTGTTTTTAAATTAAAAAAAATATATAACTTTAACATTTTAAGATATTTTTTACCCAAATTTTAAGCATATATCCAAAACTAGTTCCACAATCGACAACAATAAGATACTTATACAAAAATGTTAAACAAACAAGATTTTAAAACTAATTGCCAAAAATTGGTGTAAGCACTCACCATTGACCAATTTATCTAATCCACTAAAGATGTTAATGGCCAGAAAAGACAATAGCCTGTTCTATATTTCCCAGGTAGGTGGAATTAGATATTTTTTTTACTTTTAGCAGAAAAGTGCATTCTTACATTAGCAAGTAATGATTTGATATAACCCAAGGGAGATTACTTCTGATCATTCTGGATCTAACACTATTTGATTTTATTCATATTCATACAAAATACACAAAAACAGAACAGGAGAGTACATTCTCTGTTGGCCAGTAACGTTCAGGAGAGACAACTTTGATACAACCCAAGGAAGATTACTCCTGATAATTCTGAATCTAACACCATTTGATTTTGTTATTTTCCATTAACGGTCATCATAGACTGCATGCCTTGCTTTCCAAGTCACCCTTGTGGCAGGACCTTGTGGAACTTCCATTGATAATAACATGCCTCTTAAAATAATAAATGTCTATCTGGCCTAATAATATCAAGAAAAATTGGCTCTTTTTTCCTTAAAAATAATTGTCATTCTCAACTGAATAGTCGTTTAATAAAACGAATAGTTCTTTTTTCTATTTAAAGTTGCAACAATTTAAATCTTTAAAACAATATTCTTTTTCTTCTCACCGTAAAAATAAGTGTGAGCTAAATATTCTTTCAATGTCACAAATGTCACTTTTTTAATTTATTTAGTTGAAATTTTAACAGATGTACTAAAATAAAAATAAATTAAAAAAAATTGTTTAAGTCAACGACGAGAACGACAATTATATTTATGACATTGTATTCAATTTTGGAACAACTTATTTTAAAATGAGTTAAATCTAAACTGTTGGCAGTCAGCGACACCTGCTAATTAATATTGATTTTCTTTAAATGTATGCATAACAATTAGGATCATAGAAAATACATTGATTTTCTTTTTTGTTTAAATGGGTGTGGAAGGTGCTAATGTGTGTACAAAAGAAGGCACAAGCGTATATAGAAATACAATGAAATTACTCCCAGAATTCATATTAATACAATGCAGTCTGCGAATAATTCTTTAAAAAAAAAAAAAAAAAAAAATTCATAAAAAAATTTACTGACCGCCAATTTAGAGTTTTTAACTAATCTATGAAATTATTTGTACCTTTGACAAAATCCTTGTATGCAAGGCACAGAGTTCTTAATCCGAAGTTTGCCATCGGTTCAATGACATTTGCTACCATATTTTCTTGGTCTTCAACTGTAAATGGCTTTGGTTTGCCATCATTACCAAGAATATATTCACATCTGAAATGACAAATAAAATCAAATTTAAATGTATGCATAACAATTATAATCATAGAAAATACATTTAAAAAACATTTTATTTTTAAATTATTAAATTTCAGAGAAAACTAAAATGAAAAAATATACAAATAAACACATTCAGATTGCAGATGATATTTGTTCGCAAGATTACTGTCTAGAAAAAATAACGCAGTAGTTCCATTTTCTGAGATTTATCCAAACTTTAGGTCAGTTTGTCTTCATGACTTGTTATGTTGATTTCACTCAATGAACCCGCCTTTGGCTTTGATGACAGAACCAGCCACAGGCTTTCGTCCTCCTCTCCTAACTTAGGGCACCAAATGCTCTGGTGATACTGAATTCTAGCTAGTCCTTCGTGCTGCAGCAGGATCTATTCGTGTCTCCTTCCACTGCGCCCCACACATGGATGGCCAGATATCAGGTGAAGTGTGGTCGACAAAGTTCTCCGACAGATACACCTAAGTTTTCCAGCTGCTATGGAAGAGCGTTTGGTCTTGTTGCCACACGTACAACCTACCTGCATCTACCTAGTTGATCCAGGGTTTCATTATCTCCCTCAGAATGAGGATGTAGCCATCGGTGTTCAGCTTGAGGCCCTTAGGTAAGAAATGGAGTAGTATGACGTCATCTTCACCGAAGACGACAACGGTTGTCGTTAGAAATTGTCTGCATGATTCTGGGCACCTCTTCGGACGAGGCAGCGAGTTACCTTTGGTTCTGCGAGTTGATCTGGTTATGGCAAAAGTCTTTCTTGTCGAAGAAGAACTACAACATATCTGGCTGGCTTCAGTGGGTATTTCAATTTGTTGATCAGCTTCTTTGCATTATTCAGTCGCTTTTCTTCCATCAGTTTTGACAGAAATTGTTCTTTCCTCATCTTGCATGAGGATGGCACAGTGGTTTAGTTGGTATCGACGCGGACTGAGAACCTGGGTGTGCCAGGTTCAAATCCAAGTCATTCCACTGAAAACGCTTCCATCAAACCCACACGACACTTATGTCTAATCTCCTGGACGGGGGGATAAATAGAAATCACATTAACACTTGTCCACGGCCTTGATAAAGTGGTAGTTTCTGTTTCATTTAAAAAAAAAAAAATCTTGCATGAAGTGTAGCAGATGTCATGCACCACTAGGCTAATGAGCTTTTCATTTACGCCTTTCCGAGTTCATTGGCGAAGATCTCCTGAACTTCAGCTATAAACTCTGGTGTTCTGATAACGTCAGATCAGCGATCATGCATTTTTCTATCTGATGTCGCCTCATAGTTGAATCCTGAATCTTCAATTCCTTTCTTGATCCTTTCTTCCATCTTCCTGCTGATCAAGTCTGAAATCTCCGTATTTGTCCTTCCGGCAAGGATTCCAAGGAGAATCCTGTGTCTTTCACAATCTTGTTTCTCATTTTTCTTGTTTTGTCACTGTAAATTTGAAAATAATGAGATTCCTCTTTTTCTCTTTCATATCTATGTCAATTTGAAAATAACATTTCTTCATTCATTTCTGATGAAGTTTTTTTTGATAAGACAAAATATTTTTTTTTTAAATCTCACCATATAAATTGATTGTATTATTTAGCCATTATACACATATTTATTTCTCTCTCTCTCTCTCTCTATAATTATATATATATATATATATATATATATATATATATATATATATATATATATATATATATATATAAGCAGCAAATTTTTTAATAAATTTTCCGTTAAATAAAACTGACAAAGAACTTTTTAGTTACTTTTTTCTCTAACAGGCACAAATTTTTTACTTTCCGACGGAATACAGAAATTTCTCAATTAGAAAAAGACTAGAGTTTTTGTTTTTTTTTAAATTAAAATTTTTTTTAATTTTTTTTTTATCTGACTTATTTAATAAAATATACATTATATACTAATTATATTTTAATCTTTTTTTCTTCCCCTTATTGTATAAAAATTATTTTTTCTATTGATGGATGTTTTTTCTATACCTGTACTCTGACAGTCTTTCTTTCCCCATATTGTGTCCCTTTGTATGTTTGATTTCATTGATTTGTACACTGTTAGAAGTTGATTGTAATTACCATATTCTAACTCTCCCTTATCCTATCGAATTTGCTGTATAACTGAGAGTGAACTATACTCTAGTCTTGATACTTGATATACCAGCTTGCTGTAGAACAGTGGTGTCTGGTGTGAATGTTGGCCGGTTAATATTTAGGATCCTCCTGAGACACGTTTAGTGGAACCTCTCCAGGGTCTTAATATGTCGGCAGATGCACGATTCGTACACACTAAACATTGTTATGATGGTAATGCCTCTGTCTGACCACTCACTTTTCTAGCTTACCGAAGCTTTCAGTATATATGTATATGTATATAATATATATATATATATATATATGAATAAGTTTTTATAGGTACAAAATTTTAAAATTGATTTTAATAATAATGGCGAGGTAGCCATAATTACCAAGGACGGAGAGGCCTATAATACTGAAGCGAGAAAGAAAAAAGAATAAATTATTCATTCCTTACTCTAGTAAAACGGTTAAAATATAAAAAAATGTGAATGGAGAAAAAAGAAAAAAAGATGGTGGTGAAATCGAGACATCTTTCGAGTCGACTCATTTTCAAGATATCTCGTCGACTAAAATAGGGTGTTTGAATAGCGAATTAAAATCGTGGTAAATACATGGATTATCGAATGAGTAAAAAAAATAAGTAAAAATTATGTGCCCATCAGTTCCAAACTGTGGGTGTACTCCTTCTGCTTGCACAGAGACAGTTTTCGTAAGTTGATGGTGACCACTTCGAGAATCTTAAGGTGATTCTTCGAGCGAGCCCTGTGCAAGACAGTAAAGGCCTCATCCGAATATCCCTCAGTGCATAAATGGCACTCCAATAAATGGTCGCCGATGGCCGACTCATGAGCTTGTAAACGCCCGGATGTCGGCCACTGTCTGTGCCTACGTATCGAGAGGGGGATGTGTTGGGAAACTCTGACCTCTAATCGCTGAATGGTACGCCCCACGTAGTCAGCCTCACACTGGCCACGAAAATGGTAAACAACTAAATTGTATTGCGAAAAGAGGGGAAAGCACTGCAGGTCCCAAACACCGTTCTCACATTAGTCGCAAAAAAGCAACGAGACACGGCTGAAGCAATTTTATGCGAAAGTTCCTGACTAGCGGTGCCAATCCATGGTAATTTCACATATCAGTGCTGCTCTGTATATGCTTTTATTCAGATCAAATATTTTTAGATAGTTTACTAATTCTAGTATTGATAATTTTTGGTATTTGCTTAATTATAGACAAAGGAAGTTTAGACGGCATGTGTATATGGGAGCGTGATTTTTTTCCTTGTGGTAAGGTTTATGTGTATTATTCAGCATGATGTCAAGGAAATTTACCACATTAAAGTTGTCGGTAATTTCTATTCTAAAACGTAGGTATCTACATGTCTTAAAGACTCTTTTTTGGATGCTTCAAACTAGGGGGCTGTTACAACTAGGGATATAAGATTAGACCATCATGTGTATAGAATAAAAATGCCCACTAGGTTTGCAATACAGTCATATGCTTCCATCGGAACAACTCTATAATTTTTTGCTTAGTTGATACTATTAATAAGCCTTCTCAAGCTAGAGGTATATTTTAGTTTTTATACACACACACACCTACAAGGGAGTTTGAATTACCTACTAGACACTGTCCTTGAGTGTCTTCGGTCTCTCTGTACAAGGGTTTGTCAGGATAACCTGACATGACTATACTTCACCATACAAGTAAACCCTAACCAAATATGAAAAATAACAGTATTTGAAACTCAAAAAAAAATCTCTTCGATATGGCTACATACTGGCTTATACGAGAAATGGTGTACCTTCTCCAAGTGATGTTGCATCTAGTAAAAGCACTTAGCTGGATACTCCACCAGACTAGATGAATTCTTGTCCTGGAATCCGGTAAGACCAAGAGACCACAAGAAATATATACTATAACATAGTTAACTGGTCAATTGAGGAGAGGAAAATTAATGTTCTTAACATCTTTACTAACTCAACAGATAAAGGAGAACTTTAGTTGAACACTCGGATATTTATGTATCTAATAGATATCAAGTGTTAGCCCCAGGAAGGGTCCACTTGATTCCTGAGAATATATGTGTGTGTGTAATAATATTTTAAAATGGGGTTGCAGTCGGCAAATTCTAAGCCCCGCCAATAGGGCGCACATATAGGTGGTTTTATATCTTTCCCAAGAGTATTAGTGCAAGTGACTCAAGCATAACAGAATCTGAACACTGCACGCCATGATCGGATTACGTTGATAAGCAATATACTACCTGCATGCACACAGACAAATTTAATTACTTTTACTTTTTTTAGCCATTTTGATTCTCTATAGCAAACACAGAAATTTCCCAGACCCTGATGAAAAATGTTTGCTTCTTAATAAGAAAAGGAAATAGACGTATACAAAGAGAACAAACAGTCATTGAAATCCAATTCAAGATAAAAGAATATAAAATTCTAGTGAACACTGACTTTTGCTAAGAGATACCTGCCATCATCCTACACCTCTATAAAGCCATCATTCGCCCATGCATGGAGTATTTTTGCCACATCTAGGCTGGTGCACCAACTACTAGTTTCTCCTTCTTGGACAGGGTGCAAAAAAAAAAAAAACAAAAAAAAAAAAAAACTAACCTAGTAAGTCCTGCACGGTCTACGAACTTTCAGTATCTGTCCCATCGCTGCAATGTTGCATCCTTGCGCTTGTTTTACAAGTATTTTCACAGAATATGTTCCAACAAACTTACTGCATCCCCTTAACGTAAATACTCCCGACCAACCCTACTAGCAATAAGGTCCCAGCCCCTCATTTAAGAGGCCCCTAGACGCCGGAAAACCTATTCCTATAGCTTCTTTCCCTGGACCACTTGCTTTTGAAATTCCCTTCCTGCACCAACATGCAGAAATTTAAATGTAATATTAACAAACATCTTGCTAGACAACTCTCCACTTAGGATGTACCCTAATCACAATAGTCCATTATGTGTCAGTGGCAATATGCCTTGTTTGAGGTAGAAAAAAAAATCTATCTCTTTTGATACTACACTTCATCTTTTCTGTCCTCAGTCAGTGGAGGAGAAACCTTTCTAGACTAAAGCAATTTTAATTTTTATTCCAATCTAAAGTGCCCATTTTGGGGCAGCTGGATTTTTCCATGCATTAAGAGCCAACCTTGTATCTAACGTGGCCCTCGTGGGCAGGGGGCAAATAAATACAAACAACATTAATAATTACTTTTTCAACACAATTTCTGATGCTCCTTTGGTGTACATCCGGTAAATGTCATCTAGTTTTAAGACGGTTGTCATAGATTTCCGTACGGAATTGAAAGTGTAGACTTTGTGGAACACATCAACAGGTGTTTCTTCTCTGAGGCTTTCGTATTCTTGACCCAAGTCTAGCACAAATCCCAGCAGGGAACATTCGGTCTTATTTCCAAGTTGAGTGGGTAAAGTTGATGAGTCTTTACTGAGCTGTTAAAATAAAATCATAAACATTATTTAATACACATAAACATTACTAAAAATGGTTATTTATATTTAACATTTTGGTACCAGACCATGTAAAAATTGTTCCTGTCATGTCTTACAACAGCAGAGGATACCATAATGTGCAGGTGACAAGATCATATAATTCTAATCTATGATATTAGTGAGTGCACAATAATTTTCTTTTTGAAAAAGATTTATCTGACTGCAAGGAACTTTTACTTTTCTCTTGCCAATAGCTATCTTCTTTCTTCTAACATAAAAGTTATTTGGCTGGATTTTCAAAGTCAAACTCAAAATAGCACTATCTAACATATCGATACTTGATTCAAAATTGCTGTAAATAGATTTTATTTTGCATTAGTTTCTTTTTGAAAATACTTATTCCGGCTAAGAAAACTTTTTAGAGTGGAGACTTTTCCTTACTCCCCAAATATTCTTCAATGTTAAAGGGAAGTAATCATGGCATGAGTTATTTCCCTTGACTTCTGCAAAAATAAATATCTAATAACACCCTATATATTCAAACATTAAAAAACGGAGTTTCCACATTAACTACACATTATTATTGGTTCTTTACTAATAATCCATTAACGTCAAGTAGTAAAAAAAAAATTAAAAAAGTTGTTTCACAAAATAGTTTACTTACAAAATTTAAATCACAAAAATTATTTCCCATTTCTTTGTAAACAAGCTAGTTGTTCATATTGTCCTATAGCTTTACATTTTCATCATATTAATTGAAAAAATAGTCACTTGAAAGTTAATAAGCCATTAGGTAACATTCACATATTTCTAATAATTATCTGCCCTTGAAATCTTCTTAAGAAAGAAAATGGAGGCTTAGTGAACGAATTGCTGTTACGATACGCAGAATGGAAAAATACTTGTAATTAAATTTCTAGTGGATAATTTTTTCTACTTTTTTGTACAGTGAGTAAGAATATAACGCTGAATAAGTATATAATATTGTTTTTATGAAAAAATTATTTTTTCATATGGTCGCTGAACAGCACAAGCACCGTTTCTTTTATTAAGTTTTAAAATGATGTATCACATAAAAGATTTGCTTGAGAGAGCCAATAACTTGGGTCTTCCCCCAAGAAAATCTTTCAAACAAATTATTCAAACTAGAATGGGTGAAAATAGAGGATTTGGAGGGCAAGAAACAGTATGGTTCAATTTCAAACTATTATACGTTGAAACCAATATAATGTGAAATCAATTCATATACAAGCATTTTAAGAATAGAGTTACCTACATCATAAACTGATGATAGTGTATGCTAAGTATGAGATGAGTGATCTAGATTTAGGCAGGAAATGGGCAAGAACATGTGGCACAAGGCCAGTTTAAAATCCTTTGACATAAAAGGAAATAAAAATTAAGGTGATCCTGTTGGCACTCGACACCCACACTGATAAATTATAGATCTTTCTTTAAAAGATCTAAACTTTATATAAGGTCATGGCTTTCCTGCAAGCTACAAGATGGTTGTTTTAAAATCCAATGTCAACAAATACTTGACATAAATCGCCCTCAGAAGTAATCAAATTTTGTTCATTACTCATCATTTTCAATCCTCTCATAAAATTCTTCACCATTCAACTGCCAATTCATCCATCTCATTAACCCTTATCCCCGAGTGACTTTTAGCCTTGATAAATGGTGGCTCATTAATAAAAAATAAGTTACCTGTATTATGACGTCAGAATAATCAGTGTATAGCAAATATATCAAATAACATTTAGACAATAAATTGCCAAGAATATGTGCTCAGGCCCGTTTAAAGTGAAGTGATGAGTATTTCACATCCCAAAAAACGAGCAAAGAACATTCGGTGCTTCTCCATGGTTCCACCTAGATTGAATATGGATATTAAGAGAAAAAATAGCTACAAACCTGTATAATGTAATTACTTTTGAGGGAAAATAAATACTGGTCACAAAAAATTACGGAAATTCATCCAGTAGTTTAATTTTTAGAAAATAAACATCGCTGTCATTATCAGTATTATTATGGAAGTCAAGGGAGATGGGGTCAAGCGCAAATAAAAAAGAATGATGTCCCTTGAATATCATGATCATGGAGGCGATATTCAGCGTACGGCTAAAAGTTGAATTTACTTTCTACAAAACTAAACTATTGGATGAATTTCTTGTGACCGGTATTTATTTTGCCTCAAAAGTAAATACATTATACAAGTATATTTTTTTTTCTTAACATCCATATTCAATCTAGGTGGAACCATGGAGAAGCACCAAACATTTTTTATTCAATGGACGAAGAAGCTCTTTGGTGTTAGGCTAATAATTTAGACATATTTTCTAGGTAAGTAAGAGAGCTGTAACTCTAGAGAAGAAGCCTCATAAATTGTGATAATTGTAACAATAAGGAAATAAAAATACTTACGATGACTTTGGATGTATACCCACTATTAATTGCAATGGCGTGTACTAAAAGGCGTCCCATCCCAGCTTCAATACTGCTAAACGCTGGTGTCTGTTTATAATGAACGCCTGTTATGTAGAAAAGAAAAACATCAATGATAAAGATAAAACAAGATTCACAGATTTTCAATAAAAAAAAATTTCAATTGATCTTTATTAATTCCAAGAGAATCGGTCTAGGACATTTTGCAGTGGTCTCAACAAGATGCCAGTTCAACTGGACACAGGACAAACTTGCTCCAACCCAACTTGCTGCTATAGTCGTATATCATACACTAATCCTAACTATAACCTCTAAAAATCTAATAAAGAAATTTGTCATACAAAGAAATAAAACAAAAATGTTTTCGGTGCTAGTTTGGCATGATATTTACCAAAAATCTCAAGTTCCTTTATCTTTAAGTGGATAAGATCGGTTAAGTTTTGTTAGAGTGTGCATGGTATGCATCTTAATTTACAAGTGTAAAGACAAGATTTTGTATTCATTTATCCCTCCCCCCCCCCATAAAAGTAGAATTCTTATTCATTTTTTTTTTAATTAAGCGTTTTACTTTTTTGATGATGGTTAGAAAATAATTTACTTATGTATTCTCATGAATCCTTGCAGATTCTTTAATGTGATCAAATCTGAGCATCTATTTGACTTATTTTTAACCTCTCATTTTCTAATTTATTTTATTATGATAAAAGGCTGTGTACAAAAAACTTCAAATCAGGAAAGGCCACGTCTGCTTTAAATGAAGATAATCATAAAGTGCAGCAGGAAGTTGGATCTGCGGTAAAAAAGATGGCGGCGTTGAGTTTGATCTCTGGGTGGGTTGGGTTGGCAGCTGAATGGGCTAGCAGACGGTCTCCAAGAGAATATTATCTTAAGAAATTTGTCATTCAAGTATTTATTGTTTAGAATACCTACAATATAGGATCTGTCGTATTCAAAAATGCCATAATAGATGTTGAAGACAAACATCTGTAACACCCCACCAAATTTTATGTTATAGAATAGAGATGTCTGCATTACCGTAGTGTTGCATTCTTGTGCTTGTTTTACAAGTACTTCCACGGAATATTCTGACGAACTTACTGCCATTGTACCCTCTAGTCGCAAAATCCCACCCCTTTACTATAGAGATCCTTAGATGCCAAAAGATTTTTTTTACTTTTTTCCTCGAACCGATTGCCTTTGGAATTCCCTCGCAACTCCCTGTTTCCCCGACTGTACCAAACATTTTCAGAGAGAGAAGGAAAAGGGAAGAAGAGAAAAAACAAGAAAAGAGAAAGAAAGAAATAAAATGAGCCAAATGGGGAAAAATTAAGGATGTCTGCGTCTCAGGTGGTTTGGTCATGTACAGCATGCTACCTTCTGCATCAACCCAATAACACTTATGGATACCTCAGGTATGTGGAAGACCACGGAAAACCTTGCTTGAGTTTGCACTAAGTGACTTGGCTGCTTGCAACACGGCTTGTATCAACTCTATGGATCGGACCGCATGGAGAGCAGGCATGAGACATTGCCTGGTGTTGCCCACCCTGGAATCTGGGACACTCGCAGAACCGTAAATACCAAAACCAAATGATGATGTAAAGCTCTAACAATTTGGCCTTTTTTTTTTTTCATAAAAAAAAAAAAAGAAAAAAAGAAAAGCGTAACTGCTTTTTCTGAATTACAAAAATACGGAAATCTACTAAAAAGCGAAGAGCTCGCATCTCTGCAGGATTTAGTCCCAATTATAGATACACCTGTCTTGAATGCATTTAAAACAGTTGCTTGACATTGATCTTACATGACAAACGGTATCTTACTGTAGAATCAGATTGGCCAGCAGCCAGATGCTATTTGGTGAACTTGTGTAACCATCACATATTTTCAAAGATTGCTGAGAAAATACATCTTTTCATATGACAAAGATATTAACCTCGTTGCAACTTTTTTTCTTTTTTCTTCAAAATGTGTTTTTGTTTTATGGCATATCAATCCTTTTTTGGATTATTTGATACTGAATCCAATCATTTTGGTAAACTTGCCTTTATGCTTCAAGTTCTTGATATTTGAAAATATTCATTCATTGTTTCTGCTTCAACTAGTTATTCATAGTGTATACGTATATATCTTTGGATACTTCCAATATATTTTATTCAAAAATGGACCTGGAAGTAATGATAACTAATGTGTGAATTCACACTCCCTACAGCTCCCAACTGAGGACCTTAGCACTGATGTCATACACCATAATCACAGTTCTTGTTAGATCACCAAAGCCAAACGACATTGAACCTTTTCAGTACCAGATTCGTGACCATTTGGGCACACCAGTTGCTTCATGTGGGAGCACGGCGCCACATCCCTGCAAAAACATTAAAATTATCTCACCTGAGCAGAATACGCATGCAACTGTGGACTGCTTGTGAATTTGATATTCATGAGAAACTTCTTCCTTTGGAAGAAGCCAGCAAAACACACCCAGGTTACGCCAGGTTTGAATCAAGTTCGTTCCATAGAAACACTTTAATCGAAAACCCACACCCGACCTTGTGTCTAACCTCCTGGAGAGGAGGTAAATAAAATACTCAAATCGCGGTTTTGTTGATGAGCCGTCAGATGCCATTTGATGAGCTTGTGCGACCAGTTTGCATTTCAAGGATGGTTGACTCCATACATCTTTTCACAGGTGAATGCTAAATGTCAACATGTGATAGTAAAACTAAGGAGAGGACTTTGCTCAGTATTAGAAATGCTTCTTGGCTAGGGTCAAAGTGCAGTATCTGTTTTCAGTCCCAGGAAAAGAAATTCTCCTAGACTGACAGAATTTAAAATTTTTGTTTTTTGTCCAGAGTGCCTCTTTTTACGGGGATGAATTATCTGCATTAATGGGGAGGCAAATCAATAGCAGAAATGTCACGATATATGGAAAAGCGAGTAAGCTAAAGGCAGCATTTAAAGCTGTCTAGTTTTAAATTTTTTTTTCTCTATCAATATTAAAACAAGGTACTTCTATAGCTGGAGATCCATATCCGTCCAAATGTCTTTGATTGCGATTTACGGAACAAACTGTAGCCATCGCCAAAAACTCAATTATTACCAATATTAAATGAAGCAACCCTTTTTATTTTCCCCCGACTTCAAGTTAGAGACCCTCCACCTCCGTATTAAGAATGGGTTTAATAATTTTCTTCAAATCATTAAGTGAACATATTAACCCTTTTCGAGTTATTTAATGCTGAATCTGGTCATTTTGGTAAAAGTTTTTATGCTTAAAGTTATTTATATCTTCAAATATTTATTCATGGTGTTAGGTTTGGTTGCTTTGTAAAGGAAAAATCTTTTAGCTTTGCAGAACATGATTGAGTTTTGCAAAGGGAAAAGAAAAAAAAACAATAACATCAATGTTTGGTGCATTTTGAATAAGGAAGCCGGTATCTTCAAACAGCCTGATCTGGTAGCACCAGAAGTTTGTTCCAGAAATCACAATCGGAAATATTTGGGCCGATATTTATCCCCATCTAAAGAAGCACCTTAAATGTTTAAGCTTTTACGGACAGACTTTATATGTCATATTTAATAAATAATTAGATATATTTGACAATCCTTTTAGCAAAAAAAAAAAAAAAAAAAAAAAAAAAAAAAGGAAAAACTCGCACTATACGAAGAAACATAATACACAGAAGTGAAGGAGAAAATAAAGGTGGTACGTACCTCCAATATAACTCTCAACGACTGTCATTCGATTTGTGGTTAATGTGCCAGTTTTGTCTGAACAAATCGCTGTAGCATTTCCCATGGTTTCACAAGCATCCAAATGGCGTACTAAATTGTTGTCGTACATCATTTTCTAAATTTAAGAAATAAAACCAAGAAAAAGCAAATAAAAAAATGTTTACACATCAATTTAGTTGGCTGTTAATGATAACGGCCTACAAAAGAAACAATTAATAATCTGGATTACTCAAACTATTATTCTCATCTTGGTTGTTATTTTCACGTTTTGGCTGATGTAACCCCAGACTTTCTTCAGGAAAATCTTTACGTTGAACTCTGAAATCCATACAGAATTTTGAACTGAATCTATTATCTTATCTACAGGGGTAGATTGTTTTTGTTCTGTCAGCCATGACGGGATACAAGTGTTAATTAATTATTATGTTATTCTTTGTTATTATATGAAGGATTGAACCTTTAACCACGAGAAGACTGTCACTTAGAATCGATTGTTAGTCAATGCCTTTATCCGCTGCACCACGGGTTCAAGTGACAATCAGTTCTAAGTGACAGTCTTCTGAAGGTTGAAGGTTCAATCTTTAATACGGCTGAGAATGACGTAATAATGAACACTTCTACCCGGTTATGGCTGACGAAACGAGACAAAAACTATCTTTGTAAATTAAATAAAGGGTTCAGTTTTAAATTCCGTATTCTGGAGTTTTACAAAGATTCTCAAATTCGAACAGATGCACCTGAAGAAGGTTGGAGGTTACATCGGCCAAAATGTTCAAGATTTAAATAGTAGTCTGAATAATCAAAATTATCAATCTTCATCTCAAAAATTCTGAAACATTAAGAATTTGGTTTATTCTTTTTGTGTCTTATTTTTATTTAAAAAGAAAACAATTTTTTTTTTCTTTTTAAAAGAATTAAAATTTTTTCTTTTTTTTTGAGAAAATCATTCAAGGATAAAGTTACTGCTCTAAAACTATAAGATTGCCTTCTTATAATAATTTTCATCTATGTTGGTCCAACAAGTTAATGAACTTCCTATTAAATGAGTGTAGTTTAGTGTGCACTTCATCCACAATAATAATATTCAGGCAAAGGAGCTTCTTAGATTCTTTTAAAATCAGAACAATATGATTGAATAAATAAATCTTTGTATGTGAAGGAATATCAATTGGGTAGTGTTACTCAGTCATGTACCCAGATGAGAATATGTCTGCAAGGAGATTGCAATACTGTACATATAGACGGAGCGGTTGATCTGCATAGGCTTGAAGTTTTTGAAAACGACATTGCATTCTGTGTGGATTGAATACCAACTCGAGCTCTCCATCGACGCCTGAATCTCCGACCCTTGGTCTGTGTGCTTCTTCAATGCTGTCTAAGATGGTTCAGGAATGCAGCTCGGCACCAAGAGGAAGAGTTAATCCACGAGGTTTTTTCTCTACCTGGTTGACGAAGGTGTGCTGGTGGGCAGTTGAGGACCTGTACGGTGACAATCAAAGGCGACCTAGCAGTATTATCAGGCCCAAAAGTGATTAGTCTTCAACTGTGAAATCAGGATTGGCTAGCCATAGTGAGTGACTTAGGTCAGGTTCAGCGAAAGTGGGCTGCGATGGTCAGAGATGCTGTGTTTTCTCGGGAGGAAGTAAGCTCAGCCCGGGTGAGGTTTAGCCCAATCACAAGTTGACATCCACCACAACACTGTAATAATCACAAAAATTTACAATTACGAAGCTATAGTTTGGAAGGAAGAAAAAACCAATACCGGTGTATCAATGTGAAAAGGGGGCTAAGTAGTTCGAATCTCCCCATTTCTCTGTATTTCAGGATCTCTCTTGTCAGTTCGTACTCTTGAATGTGCTCTTTCATCTGTGTCACTCATGACCTTCCTCATTCATCCTTATTTTTCTTCGACTCAACTGGCTTTGTCAAGTTCGTCAAAAGAAATCCACTCACTTTCTTACATTTTACGCTAACACTCCTGTATGGAGAGCTGGCTGTTTGAAGGAGACTCACCAGGTGGCCATAGCTGTGATATAGCGAAGTCGTGATATGGAGGCTGTGGACATCAACAGAATCCTGGGAGAGCCTGGCAGCCAACCGATACAAATGGAGAGTAACTCTGACCAAACACCAAGTCAGGGGAGGAAAAGCTAACACAAGTCACCAGAGAGAGGCGCACCTGCAGAAAGCAAAGAGACAGCTCCAGCTGACCTGGGACAGAACACACGTGTGACCTCTGCAATGGAAACTGTCACTCTCGTATTGGCTTCTACAGCCACAGATGTTGATGCTCCAACCAATCAACCAAACAAGTGGGATGCTACTTATAGTCAACCATGACTGACTGGAGTTTACACCCCCAAGTTGCTTGTGTTTATCACATCTTCTCTATAAAAGAAGACAACTTTAGACACTTCCTCTTCTCGCACAATGTAATTGAAATCTTATTTTTATTCCAGTGTTCAGCAAAACCACACACTAATTTAGTCCAGCTCTACAATTAAAGGACTGGAGCCACTTGCTCAGACAGGCTTCGCAATGAGAAAAACACATAGAAATCAAGATTTTAAAAAGGAAAAAAAAGGAAAAAAGGGGGGGAAAAAAAAAGGAAAAAGGAAAAAAAAAAAAGGAAAAAAAAAAGAAAACAAAAGGGAGAAAAAAAAAAGGGGGAAAAAAGGGGAAAAAAAGGGGGGAAAAAAGGGGGGAAAAAGAGGGGGGGGGGAAGAGGGGGGGAAAGGGGGGGGGAAGGGGGGAAGAAAAGAAAAAAAAGGAGAAAAAAAGGAAAGAAAAAGAGGAAGAAAAAGAGGAAAAAAAAGAAACTTACCCTAACAGAATAGGCCAATGCCAAGGTGACAGCGAGTGGTAGACCTTCAGGTACTGCTACCACTAACACTGTGACACCAATAATAAAATATTTTACAAAAAGATCTAAATATAAGGTAGTTTTATCTGATGTCCAGCTTTGTTTTTTGACGGCAAATTCATTGATGCTGAATTTCATTATAAGGATAACAACTGTCAGGACTGCAATAGCCGTACCTGGAAAGAAAGGCAAGAAAAAAAAACATGAATTGGTAAGGGTTTCTCTGGATCAATCTTCGAGGATTTAAATGGATCATAATGTATTTTTTCAATTAAAAAACAGAAAAAACTTAGAATTGCTTTCATATATTTTTTACTATAACTGAATTCATTTGACTTAAATGACCTTGGCAAAAGACACAAATCTATATTCTTCATCACCCTATCCTACAGTTTGAATGGAAGATTTTCACGTTACCAAAAAATGCTCCTGAAGAAGGTTGAAAGTTACAGTGGTTGAAACGTTGTAAAAATAAAAATCACGATGAGAATAGTAGTCCAACTAATACAAATTATCAATCCTCATCTCATAAATTACAATGGCTGAAATGTTGTCACGATGAGAATAGTCCAACTAATCATCATCATCATCAACCGGTTTATTTGTTGAATCAGGCCACAATTAATCCTCTAATGAAGGTGGGGCCTGATTGTCCAGTCTCAATCTAAGTCTTCCCCTCCATTCTTGTCTTTGGTGAGGCCTGACGGAATCCATACCCAAGGCTCTATCACGTTTGATCACACCCTCCCAAAACAACTTGGGTCTGCCAGAGATGATTTCTCTGTTGCCACGTTCAGCTGTCGGGCTTTAGCAATCCAGCCATTGCTGCAATCAACGTGCTCCAACCAACGTAGTCTGCTCTTCTGCATGCCGTCTGCGAGGCTTTCCAAGTTGACCTGCGCAAGTAGAGACCTAAAAGGCATGCTCTGTTCAGGCCTCACCATACAAATCCATCTGACCACTGCCTTGTCATTACGGTGAAGTTTCTTTCGTGTGCCGGTGGAGACGGCCCAGGTTTCGGAGGCATACACCAGCACACTTCTGACACATGAGTATATACAACCTCTTGTAGCTGCTGGCAGGTGTCTGTCAGAATTGGTAGCAGCTCTCTAAACAGTCTCCAAGCAGACTTGCAACATGTAGCTGCTACAAATAATCAATCCTCATCTCATAAATTCTACAAAATATTTTTTTTGATTAAGTAATTTCCTTCAATTTTGTTCACCCATAATTTAAGTCTTCCGAAATGTAAGGATGTCAACAAATAAATAAAACCTGGCCGTCCCATTCCCACTTGTTAATTAAAGCATTTGGTAAGTGGGAAGGGTAAAGCCAAGCTTCTATTTTCTTTTAGCAAACTGAGTAAAAATAAATGAATATTGAATTCTTTGTACACAATTAAAAATACAATAGGAAATATTTATTGGATTTACAGTAAATTTATATTCTTGTAAATAATTATTAAAGTATTTCCTCGTCTGGTTGATGTCGATTCTCTATCAGTTTATTCTGATCCCTTATATATATGCGTGTGTGTGTATGCGAGTTTATGCATATATATGTGTGTGAGTGAGAGCATGTATACTGGATTGTTTAAATGTTTATATAATGCACAATTCATACAGTGAGTCACAACTGTTTGCTTCAGGTGGAGTTATTTTTTTCAGAATAGATATATGTACATATGCATGTTTGTTTAATGTGTAGTTTTGTATTTGGTGAGGAGTGCACAATTTCCGCATGTTGTAGTATATTGATTACTAATTTGCTATTATATTACTGTTGTATTTTCTATTTCTTTACTTCTTATTGTTATGAAGAATAAATAAATTGAGTTGGGCCAAAGACTATCTTATAGGTAAGCCCCCGCTCCCGTTAACATTTGCATTCGGAAAAACATTAAATAAAAGATGTTTATTATTATTATTAAATATAAAAATGAGAATTGTTCCTGATTGCTTAACGTAAAGTAGCAATAAACGGTCATTAAGATAAAGCTAATTTTTACGAGCAGCAGATGCATTGTCCATACATTTTCTTGCAATATAAAAAGTTTACCTACTTTTTTCAATGCTGGATTTATCTGTTTGAAAACTTGAATATTTTACTCGTTCACATTTGTCGGAATCAGTACTCTAGTACGAAAAAAAAAAAAGTAGAAAGAAAGGAAATCTCACCAGCATAACCTATCTGGATGGCCAGTCTTGTCAGTTTGGACTGCAGAACAGATTTTTCTTTTCGAGTGACTTTCTTTTTCACTTCCTCTTCTTTTTTCTCAGGATTATCTGATTTGCCTTCCTTTTGGTTATCAACTGTCTTTTTATCACCAGCTTTGTGTTCATTCGTATTCAAAACGTTGTGTGAATTGCCCGTCGCAACATTGCTCGGTGCTGAATCAGAATCTAGATGAACAAAGAAAGAAACAAGCAAAAGACATGCATTGCGATTATATAAGAACAAAACATCTCAGATGGAAGAGGGCTGAATCAGGATAGTGCATAATAGAAAGTATGAACTGGAACAAAGTGACAACAAGCTCTAAGTTTTCACCTGACCGAATAATCAAATGGCTTAGCTTAGGAACAAATTCTGGTTGGTTGGTAACACTTAATGTCATGTTAATAATTGAGAAATACATGAATATATATATATATATATATATATATATACATGTGTGTATGTATGTATTATGGTCTGGTGGTAAAACGTCAGACTACAGACAGTAATAACGAAGGTTTGATCCTTGTCCAAGTTAACGATGCTGATGACGGCTGATAGCCAGAAACACGTGTCCACAGATTAGTTTTATGTACGTAAAAATTAAAATATATATATATATATATATATATATATATATATATATATATATATATATATATGTGTGGAGGGGGGGTGATATATAAATTTGCATATCTCATTGAAAGTTGAATGTCATAATATATCACATTACAATATCAATGACTTGGAACAGTGTCAGTCATAAATGTCTGTAGATAAGTTTCAATAACTTGTAAACTGCTTTGTCGAATAGAAAAACTCGAAAAAGAAAATTTATATTCAATATTTTCTCAGAAATATTCAAACCAAATGAAAGAGTTATTCAAAGTGATAAGAATGAATTAAAAATAAAAGCTATCTTGACTACCAAATGTAAATATTTAAGCTTGGTTGAGTTTGAATAAGCAGCCACCTACATCTGTGGCAACTGCAACAGAGTCTTTGGATTTTCTATTTTCAGCAAGCAGATTTAAACAACTTTTGATAACAAATTAAGATTCAAATTTATATAATGAAAGAAATATATATATATTAACATAAAGATAGAGGCAAAATGCCTTCAAAGAAACCATGGGTTAGATGCAGATATTTTTATTAAATCAACATAAAAATCAAAATATTTTTTTTTCTTCTTCAAGATGAAAAAAAAAAATATTTTGATTTTTATTTAATAAAAATATCCGCATCTAACACATGGTTTCTTTGAAGGCATTTTGCCTCTATCTTTATGTTAAAATTCAAAAGATGCTTAAAAAATGAACTTTCCCAAATTTATAAATATATATATATATATATATAGGCGTGCGAAAAGGTTTTAGCATATACTTTCTTGACTTTATGTATACCAACCTCTTCAAAGTGAAAGCTTGATGATTCTTATGTAGCAAAAACGTTTATTTATATTATATATGCAGCACAAGAGATGAAACTATAATCAATACCGAAGATTTTGCGTTTATTGGCTTAGTGGTTCCAGGATCTTCATTTGAGATTAACAGAAGAATAGGAACGGTAACTTCTGCATTCGGGTGTCTAAAAGAACAGGTATGGAACAGGAAAGACATATCGAACTCCTCTGAGATTAAGACTTTACAATGCATTGATAGTTTCTATTGCCATTTATGCAAGTGAAACAGACTATACTGGTAGAGAATGAGAGGAAACTCAATATCTTTGAAATTGAATGTTTACGAAACATCCTTGCAGTTACTCTGCGAGATAGACAAAGAAATGCAGATATCAGAAATTAGCTAAATGTTAACAGATCCATTAATGACGTTGTTCTAAAAGAAGAGAATAACGTGGTTTGGATACGTTTCCCCGCCTACTAGACTCCAGCTACGTAACGAAAGCACATAAAAACGAGTTCAATGAAGAAAGATCAAGAGGACAACAATCAAAGAGATAGGCCAGCCAGATAATTGTTGATACTGGTATGTCGCTCCTGATAGCTGAAAGACTGGTTAAAGACCGTGTTAAGTGGCTGAATTTTGTTCTCAAGCATGTGGTGAAGCACAGAATCATAAATAAAAAAAATCACATGATATTAATTTTTTTTATTTTAAAATTTGTTTTTGGAAATGTATTTTTAAACATTTTCATTTATCTGAATATAGGGTTGGTATTTAGCTAATTTATTAATAAGTTTTTACTTAAATAAAACGATTTAAAATCATTTGGAAAACAAAACGACTAATCAGAGGTTCTCAACCAGAAGATTATCATGTCCAGAAAGAATGTATGGCTTTCATTGTATTGGATGAAGAAGACACAAACTGATGTAATATTGATCTTTAAAAAAGTACAATTATACAACATCAACTGAGCATCAAATCATTAAAGGTCACATATTAAATAAAAATGGATATTTTGGCTGACGGTTAATGGATTAAAAAACAAAAGATTTAAAATGCGATGATTTTAACAAAAAAATCATGGATGTTATAGTAAAAACAATCAGTTGAAACTTTTTAATGACAAATACATTAGTAAAAAAATAAATAAAATAAAAATAAAAAAAATTATTAATTTCCTTAATATTTGCAGTCTGTTAATTAAATTTAACGTAAGTCAATATGTATCCTTTCTTGTGATAAACTGCAATGCAGGAATGTTGTTTAAACACACATCTTTAAAGTTTCGTTTATGTGTAAACTGCAAAATTATACTTTAAATACTGCAATAAAATGAAATAGTTAAACATGATATATATTACATGTAATGCAGCTGGAATATTAGATTGATTTTCTCTTCACCCAGTAAAAAGTAAATATTAGCAAAGGGAGAATATATTAGTTCATACTTTTTGTTAGTATTTTTGTTAGATAATTTAGGTCATGTAGTTATAAAAATAAATTATATATATATTGTATATTTTATGTAATTGTTTTTTTTAGTAGCGTTTGTTACTTTGCTTTGCTTTATTAATTAAAGTTAGGTATTTGTATATGCTTATATATTTGTATGTACAGGATTCACTTCAAAATTAATTAACTGATCATTATAAATTTTGGAATACAGCGGCTAGACGTAAGAAGTCCAAATGTGGGCTATATTTAATTTTATGCAAAGGGAGTAAAAATGGGGTGGAAATCCTTTGTGGAAATTCAGATACCTCTGATTTTTATGAAATTTTAACATAAGGTATAAGACATCAATTAATAAATATTTTAAAATTTTAGTTTCTTAAAGGGCATAATATGGGCACAACCTACCATTTGAAAATTCAAATATACCAGATTTGAATTGAATTCGATCTATAGTCATTAGACACCAATTAAGAAAGATTTCTCTAAATTTCAAATTCTTTTTAAGACCTCTTAAGCTTAATAAGCCTTAAAATTTATAGAATAAAAATCATGTTATGAATTTTGGTCAAAATTAAATTAAAGATTTTAGGCATAAGGTTTAGTCTCATTATATCTTGATTTTATTTACAACTTGCAGAATTTTTTATGATGAACATATATTTTTTATAATTGGTACTCTCTTCCTTTGTTGTGTGTGTGTATGGGAAAGGTAAGAGTACCAATTTTCTGTGATCACAGAATCAGGAATCTGAAACGATTTTTCCCAATAAAAAAATAAATCATTAAATTTTTTAAAAACTTTAATTTAATTTTTTTTTTCAAAACTTAGTTACTATTTTGTTATAAATTTAACAAATGAACTTCATGTTATTTTTTTGAAAGTGTATTTTTTAATTTTAAGTTATGAAAAGAAAAAATTAAAAGATGTTACATCTAATAAAGAAAAAGTCAATCTTCTGAGAAAAATGTTGGCTAGTTTTGCTAAGAAACTGTAGCAAACCATATTGAGTTAGTTCTTGGGAACTATTGCTAAAATGAAAATGGGAGGAAAGACAAATCTTGTTGATGTAGAAATTGGAAGAGGCGAGATCAAAGAAATAAGGTTATTTTTTTTAATTAATTTTTTTTTTTATTAAAGTTTAGATTTAATAAGTTTTCTTTAATAATTATAGTATATTTTATCACAATTTTCATATGAAATAGAAAAAAATTGGAATTAGACTTAAGGACAAATTGACCCCCTCTTACAAAGGTCACATGATTTTTGTGCAATTGTCTGGGCAATGCTCATTAGTCCTGAAATAAAAATGGGTTCCTCTGCATTTGTTCAAGAATCTTTAAAATAGCATGAAACAAGGAAAATAAAGTTTTTATAAAAGAATAATTTTAAACATTTAAAAAAAAATAACCGGTCATATTTTTTTCATGTGAGAATACATATTGCCATATCTAACTAAATTCCCTGTACCGTATAATATGCATCACAATTACAAAAAATAAATTTCTAAATTCAAAAGTCTATGTTTAAAAAGTTATTAAACTAAAAAGGTGGCGTTATTGTGTCAAGGTTAAGTTTATATATAACAGAAAAATTAAAATTAGTCTCAATTAAACATTAAATTTTCAGATAAAACAAAAAAACATTAGAAAGAAAAGGTGTCTGTGGGAGGAGTTCAGTTCTGCCTTGTAAGTTTATCGTAAATATATGAATTCACACACAATTTGTGACAGCTAGAATTATCTCCCTTTATGACTTTGGCAACCATTTTCTATTCACTAGAGCCAGGCTCAACATTTTCCAACTTTTTTCTTTATTCCAATGTTCTATTTAATTTATTATTTAAAACAATATCTGTTAAAGTTTTAAAAGACTAATATTTTTTTTTTATTGATATTGAATTCATAAATTCTTTTTATTTTTCTATTTTTTTTTTTAAATCATAAAAAATTTCACCCTAAAAATTTATATGCGCAAAAAAAGAAAAAAATTATATTGACTATTTGAAACATTTTAAGCACAAGATAATCCATTACATCTCCCCTCTTTCGAAAATTCTAAACAACGTTTGCAAGTCAGAGTATAAGGTAAATAAATTGTTTTATTTTAATTCCCAAATTAATGTTGCTCTAGACTTTATTTTTCATGCTTGAATGATAAGCAAGTTATTAATCACCTACTTGACTACCCAATTCTGGGACCAATGTGAATGATGTGGAAAAATAGGGAGGGAATTTATTAGTTCATGGAGACGAATAAAGAGGAGATGAGGGACTAATTAGTTGGAGCACACACTGCTTGACTATAAGAAGGATTTCAGAATGTAAATCCAAGCATTTAGACTGACGCTTTCCCTTCAGGATTGAAACAAAAACGTTTCTGTGTAGCTCACTTGCCGTGAGTATATTTTATTACTTATATATATTGAATTATGAACAGTAGTTTATCTGCCTTTGCAGAAATTGAACATAAGCGTGTATTCCATATGATAACCGTTGCACAAACTGCGTATCCGTCTTGATTAAACAACCCTTGTGTAATAAACACAATTTACTTAAGAGAGAAACTCATCTCAAAAGAAGTGGTTGAGACGGGAATCCTTTTATGTGGCCAACATTTTCCAAAAATTATACTTTTGAATTAACAATATTTAAGTTGGTCTTCCACCCAAGTGCAAACAGGCAGTCAATCAATTTTAATTTATTCTAGTTCCTTTCCAGTGAAATAGAATTACATCGCCATCCACTTGTCTCTGTGAATGAGATGCAACATCAGTTTTTTTGGCATGGGGTGGATTGGGGTGCTTCTCTAGATGCCCTCCCTTCATCCCCAGTTGATGTCATCCTATTTTGTAATAACCAAGGTTACATTGTCTACATCCAGCACTCATCACATAATGACCCCTTTACACTGTCGAGCTTAATACCCGTTTCCTAGAATATAAAGAAACAAAACAAGGTTTGATTTATTTTTTGAGGGTGGGGTAGACAATTCATAAAGATGTTTTTTGTTTTTCTTAATTTCATTGTAGAACACTGATTCATAAAATAAAAATAAAAAATCCATTAAAAGCCAAGAAGTTTTTTGTTTTTTTTTCTTTTAAATGTAATGCCCCGCTGCTTTGACAATTGTACAAATAGATAAATAAAACAAAGCTGTACATAAAGCAATTTTAGTAGAAGTATTTAAGCAAGTGCATAAAAGCATTTGTAGTTAATAGATATGAATAGACGCAAAATTAGCCATATATGTGCACATTCGTGTAAACATCAAAAGTGTCATCAATTATTTTGACTCGCCGATACATTTGATCTGAGATATGCCTTCAATACTCTGTAGCAGTCACATGACTGAGATCTACTTTCTTTTATGGTTACACGCAATCTCTTGCGTAGTGATTAGTTTGTGGTTCGGTTGGCTAAAACAGGCATGTTAAAACTCGCATAGAAATACATTGGGCAATTCAAAACACCTCTGCACATACTCAGTTTTCCTAATTTCTGCACAACCCAAGTTTACCGCTAAAATACAAACAGTTTCTGAAGAAACAGTGTGGAGACCAGACACTAAAAATATCTCGTCCCTTGCCATGAAACGGCAGGACGAGACGGACCTCTTGAACTCAATTCTCTTTCCATAGCTAAAGTCGACCTGCCGAACTAACTTGCCTTACATTGTTGTGTTCCTGTATTAATGAAACTTAAATTAAGTTGATTTAATCGAAGAGAAGATGTTGGTATTTGTATATGGAACTCTGGTTATCCTATTTTCTTCGTCATTTCAAGCCAGCTCAGTCACATAAATATAGACACCGACACTTCTACAAAATGGCTATCTCTAGTCTCCGACAAGCGTCTCATAACACCAACCAACTTTCACTCTACAACTCTTATGAAAGCGCTTAATCACTTAGTTGTTTAGATCTAATTTGAATAAAATATTTTAAAACCTTTTTTAATAAATAATTCTCTTGCTTAATTTTGGTTATGTAGACTACATTTCTCATTTTGAGTGTTATCACAACGTTTCAGCCACTGTAACCTCCAGCCTTCTTCAGGCGTATCTCTTCGAACTCGGGAATATTTCTGTCGAACTCTGGAATCTGGACGGAATTTCGAACGGAACTCTTTATTTAATCCACGGGGGTAGCATGCTATCGTTCCGTGAGCCATGATAGGGTAGAAGTCTTCAGTAATTCGCAATTCCTAGTATAGCCCGCACCGAGGGTTGAACCTTCAACTTTCAGACGGCTATCACTTGGAACTGAATTTAACTTAATACTATATCCACTGCGCCATGGGTCCTTGCGGATAGTTCTAAAACCTATTCTTGTTTTTTCTATGTGTAGTCATACTACTCATCACTATATATGAGTACTTTTATTACACTCAAGAAATGTAGTCGGAATAACCAAAATTATGCAAATCATTAATCCTCATCTCAAATATTCAGAAATAATTCTCTTGTTATTGCTTTTTAATTTTATTGTACTACTATAACAGCATTAACCTGAATGGGTTGAACCGGCTCCAAATGAGTTCACCGCATCTTGCGTAAAGGCGAGTGCAAGCATGTAAAAATTCAAGAAGTGTCTAAATCAGTAACCAGCGGCTTCTGGTTGCCCGTCACCGTGTCAGTGGATAATCTGCGGCATGAACGGGTATATAACCTGCCTCTTGGTTAACAACAGTAACCCAGGAATACAGAGGAGAACTGTTTTCGTAGTAATCAGTATAATTTCACGACACTCCAAATGATTCAATTTTATTGTACCATTTTGCTCTGTATAGTAAATAGTATTACATATATAACAAAGTATGGTCAGGTGTAAAAGATATTTCATTGACAAATTCTGTTTATGCAGTGTAATAATAAAAAAAAATTTAAAAATGTAGAGCCCTCCCCCACGTCTAATTTTTTTTTTTTTTTTAACTGATTGGTTTTAAATTCTTTGGAATATCAGATAAATATTTTTTTCTTTTTTTTTCCCACTAAATCAGAATCCGGTAATTTGCCTGACCTGCCTGATGTGGCATTCACTATATGCAGAAATTTCTAGAGTATATTGAATTCAAAAGCAGTCTCCAATCGTATGTAAGCGAACATCTGGATTTGGACAATCAAAGCAAATAACAGACCATAGATAAATTAATAAGCATTTGAGAATTTTTAAACTCCCATTTCTCGTGTCAGGTGCTACCTTGTTAATGCTATACAATTAGTTGAGAAAAGTTATCACCCCCTTTGTTAAATAGAATGATTAGAAGGTAGATTGCAATGGAAGCTAATTTTCATGGGATCTTTTGTGCTAATCAGAAATTACTATTTGTGCTGAATAGAAAAACAAAAATTAATTTTTTCATGTATTCACGTCGATCAGAAAACTTCAAACTTTTACTAACGTGTTTGAAGATTCATATAATATATACGAGTAGGAAGACTCAGTGTCGTCCATATTTTGTTCAAACTTTTCTTTTTACTAATAGTACAAATGTTGATAAAATTAATTTTATTAAGATTTTAATAACTTTTTTCCGATCGTGTTACCTTGGATGTGGCCGTTTGGTAGTGATTACACTATAGCGAACGGTTTTTGTTTTTTTTTGTTTTTGTTTTTTTAAAAAATAATTTTTTATATTTATTTAAAAATTTTTTTTCAAAATATTTCAGTGCGATTTCCAGTATACAAGTGAAACTAGAAAACTTAACCAATCCTAGTTGGTGTAAGTATCCATTGCTTACTCATGTCCCTATGATAGAGAATTTAAATTTAGCACATTGTTAAAAGATATTTGTCTTAAATATGAATTTTGTTTTAATAAATCTTTTATTTTAAATATCCTCAATGCAGAATGTTAACTAATTTCACATTTTTTAGAAACGAGGTTTAAAAAGAAAAAAAAATTAAACACCCACAAAAGCAAGAATTGTTTTGTTCACACGACATTAAAATCAAAAGTTTTTAGTACCATACTAGATATTTATTCTTTCATACTATGGCTACAGTTCTACAAATGACTTAAAAAGTCATAACGACAGAAGTTAAGAAATGGCCAAGTTATACAGTAGATCTGTTGGCAAGTGTGTGTAGGTATTAGTATGATGTTGCATCAGCACACCCGTTAAATAGGTAACAGTATCTTCGATATCACGGGCGAGTGTCATCTGCCTAATTCAAGAGCCTAAACTTTTAAATCTGGTCATTATAATGGTAAGTAAAAATTATTTCATGTATTATGATTTAGACGCATATATTGCAGTGTTTTGTTATACATGTAAAATTGTATGTCATTTGCTGCACATGTGCAACATCATTTATTTTTGTTCAATAAATATATTTTTTTCCAAAAATCATTTATACTACTTTATATTACCTCCTATGAAGCGTTTTTCACTTGATAAAATTTTTTCAAACCAACATAAAAAATGAAGCATTGCTGGAAATGATTATAAACGATTCATTGAATGCAAGTTGCTATTTTAGGGAATTGCAGGTGCATATCTTTGCCAGTAGTATTAGTGTATAAATGACCATCCGGCCAATCACGTCACCCAAATAAGTTATTGTTATACATTTTTTAAAAGAGAAAACATTGCTTAATTTTTATTTTAAACTAGTGTACATCCTGATGAAAAAAAATTATGCTTCGTCAGTGTTTGCACTAATATTCATATA
This sequence comes from Sepiola atlantica, assembly GCA_963556195.1. Classification (NCBI taxonomy): domain Eukaryota; kingdom Metazoa; phylum Mollusca; class Cephalopoda; order Sepiida; family Sepiolidae; genus Sepiola; species Sepiola atlantica. Next base: position 183,656,738 of record OY744518.1, read on the forward strand.
TAAATTATTATCATTTCTGATAACCATAAAAAAAAAATTGTGCCTTACTGTTGATTGAGAGGTGAGAATTTTTTTTCCGAATTTGTTTCAGGTGGCTAGGGTTGTCTGACTTGCTATTCTGTTCTTGCTTCCTCTCACCACTTAAAATAGTTTTGTCTAGAAAAAGGCACGTTTTTTTTACTCGCTCACTTTTGTGTGACAGGACGGATTTATATACAAATACATACACATTGGTCTTTACTATAAAGTGAAGGATAAATATTTAAAAAATAAAATAAAAGTAAACACGTTTGTTGTGTTTTTAAATATTGACCTAATTTGGTTAACTTATTGTCAAGCATTCCTTATATCTTATTCTTTATTTTCCATATTAGGTTCTCTGAAAATGATATATAAACGATTTGATCTGAATTTCTGGTGCCCCTACCTGTTGGCACCAGATTTGTATGCACAGGTTGGTTGCAGTGCTACAGCTCACTTGAAAAGCACAGAAAAAAAAAGTTAAGACAATAGACAAAAAAAAAAAAAAAAAGCTAGAAGATAACAATGCAGACAATAGGTTTTTTTTGGCAGAATGAAAAAGAGAGATAGAGCACAAAAAGTGATGATGGCTATCGCCTGTCTGACTATAACAGAATTAATAATTATTTTTTTTGGAAGAATGAAAGAGAGATAGAGCACAAAAAGTGATGATGGCTATCGCCTGTCTGACTATAACAGCATTAATAATAATTCTTTTGGGAAGAATGAAAGAGATAGAGCACAAAAAGTGATGATGGCTATCGCCTGTCTGACTATAACAGAATTAATAATTATTTTTTTGGGAAGAATGAAAGAGAGATAGAGCACAAAAAGTGATGATGGCTATCGCCTGTCTGACTATAACAGCATTAATAATTATTTTTTTTGGAAGAATGAAAGAGAGATAGAGCACAAAAAGTGATGATGGCTATCGCCTGTCTGACTATAACAGAATTAATAATTATTTTTTTTTTGAAGAATGAAAGAGAGATAGAGCACAAAAAGTGATGATGGCTATCGCCTGTCTGACTATAACAGCATTAATAATAATTCTTTTGGGAAGAATGAAAGAGATAGAGCACAAAAAGTGATGATGGCTATCACCTGTCTGACTATAACAGCATTAATAATTATTTTTTTTGGAAGAATGAAAGAGAGATAGAGCACAAAAAGTGATGATGGCTATCGCCTGTCTGACTATAACAGCATTAATAATTATTTTTTTTGGAAGAATGAAAGAGAGATAGAGCACAAAAAGTGATGATGGCTATCGCCTGTCTGACTATAACAGCATTAATAATTATTTTTTTTGGAAGAATGAAAGAGAGATAGAGCACAAAAAGTGATGATGGCTATCGCCTGTCTGACTATAACAGAATTAATAATTATTTTTTTTTTGAAGAATGAAAGAGAGATAGAGCACAAAAAGTGATGATGGCTATCGCCTGTCTGACTATAACAGCATTAATAATAATTCTTTTGGGAAGAATGAAAGAGATAGAGCACAAAAAGTGATGATGGCTATCGCCTGTCTGACTATAACAGCATTAATAATTATTTTTTTTGGAAGAATGAAAGAGAGATAGAGCACAAAAAGTGATGATGGCTATCGCCTGTCTGACTATAACAGAATTAATAATTATTTTTTTTGGAAGAATGAAAGAGAGATAGAGCACAAAAAGTGATGATGGCTAATGCCTGTCTGACTATAACAGAATTAATAATTATTTTTTTGGGAAGAATGAAAGAGATAGAGCACAAAAAGTGATGATGGCTATCACCTGTCTGACTATAACAGCATTAATAATTATTTTTTTTGGAAGAATGAAAGAGAGATAGAGCACAAAAAGTGATGATGGCTATCGCCTGTCTGACTATAACAGCATTAATAATTATTTTTTTTGGAAGAATGAAAGAGAGATAGAGCACAAAAAGTGATGATGGCTATCGCCTGTCTGACTATAACAGAATTAATAATTATTTTTTTTGGAAGAATGAAAGAGAGATAGAGCACAAAAAGTGATGATGGCTATCGCCTGTCTGACTATAACAGAATTAATAATTATTTTTTTGGGAAGAATGAAAGAGATAGAGCACAAAAAGTGATGATGGTTATCGCCTGTCTGACTATAACAGCATTAATACTATTTTTTAGAAGAACGAAAAAGAGAGAGATAGAGCACAAAAAGTGATGATGGCTAATGCCTGTCTGACTATAACAGCATTAATAATAATAATAATTTTAGGCAGAATGCAGCCAACAAGAATGGGGCTGAGCAAGTTTGACAAGTTTAAACATAATAGAAGTTTCTTACAACTGGATTTATCAGCCCAGGTCTCAGAGACTTGGGAGCATTTCTTTCCTGAGGCTGGAGTATTCGCTTTATTATTATCTGAAATTTAAATGGTGAAAGGTCACCAGAAATTAATTAAGATACCTACTACACATGCAGAGCAAAAGAGCTTCCTTTACTAAAAGTCCAAGTCTACCAACTTTCAAAGACAGACATACATGTTATATAGAGTGAAAGTTTTATTCAGATATCAAGTGACGAATAGCTTTCTTTTTTTTTCATTAATTAAATATTAGCTGTATTTACCCAGCGTTGCCTGGATAGAGACATAAGATTATTTTTTTCGTGCATTTATAAAAGACAAAATGCAATGTGGTCAATTTTTTAATTTTATTTTCTAAATAAGATTAATAATTTAATTTTCTTTTACATTATTTAATTAAGATAAAAAAATAATTTATGTAAATATAAAAAAAACTTAAAAAAGAAATGTGAGGAAGAAGTTAAATCTTACATATTTTTAGTTTTAAAAACAAAAGTCAATTTTCCGTTTGGTGACTGGGGGTGGGGAATTTACAGCTCACAATGCATTGTGTTCATTTTTTGGGGGGGAAAAAAGTATTAAAAAGGATAAAAATTAAAAAAGGATAAATATAAAGGATAAAAAAGATTTTTAAAAACAAAAAAAAAAAGATTAAAAGATATTTTTTTTACACTATTGCATTTGCAATTTTAATAAATATTCAATTAATGAAATAAAAATAATTAAATATAATTATAAAATTCAAAATTATATTTACCCAAGAACAACAGCCGGTAACTAGTTTCATAATTTTTGTTTATTTATATTAAACCTTGTTTTCATTTAAATAGTTTAAGCTTGTTCTAAAAAGTTATTTTATTTATTTATCAGTCAAGGAAAGTTGAATTAGCCAAGAGCAACAACGAAAGTTGAAGTAATAGTTCTACTTTGGCGAGCAGCTCTATTGGAACGAAAGAAAAAAAAAGGTAAATTAAAAAAATAACTAAGCTTAGAAATTTAAAAATAGTAGAAATAAAACTCGAAATAAATGTCGATGGGTACAGAATTTAAAAATAGAGCTTTCAACAGAGATTCGTCAGAGGAGTGTTGTCAGAATCTCTCTCTTCTTCTATTCATTTAACATCAGTTTTCCCTTGTTCAGAGGTCAGACGTTCAATGATATTATGCAAGCTCACCCTCCACTTCTCACGGTTCAGCAGTCTCCAAATTCAACTCTATCATATATAATATATAATATATATATAAATATTTGTACAAATAAAAATATGAATATATATATATATATATATATATATAAATATTTGTATAAATAAAAATATGAATATATATATATATATATATATATATATATATATATATATATATATATATATATATTTGTATAAATAAAAATATGAATATATATATATATATATATATATATATATTTGTATAAATAAAAATATGAATATATATATATATATATATATATATATATTTGTATAAATAAAAATATGAATATATATATATATATATATATATATATATATATATATATAGATAAGTAAAGTCAAATGCTTTGACTTAGTATCCTGACTAGACAAAGAACACCTCAAAGTTACATAGATGAAAGGTGAAGTAAATCAAGTCCCTCAGATACCAATGAATACTGCAGGTATTTAATCAGCTCTATGCTTAGGACTTTAAGTTAACCAGAGCTTGTATATAACAATTTAGAAAGATACAAAATTATGACATATTCATAATTAAGTATATAACTTAATTTTTTTTAGATCAACCAAGTTTTAGCGTACGTACGTTTTTTATACAAATTTTATTAGGTCTTCATTAGCACAAATAAGGAAAGCTATCAACATTCCACCAACATTCAAGTCAGAGAGTAGAATCCCTATTGGAGCACATATGCCTCAAAGACAGAGCCCACACGGAGCTTAAAATTGATAAATTCACTGAAATAACGGTACCAGGCACTCCAAGGTTTACATTGAAGGACCACAAACTTGATTTCAATAATAACCCCTTATTTTAGTTAGTAAAAAATACATTAGATAGGATTAGTCCCACCAACAGAGAGAAAATTAAACATCCTCTTTGGATTTCCTCAAATCAAGTTACAGAATGGTTTAAGAATATAAAATTTAAGCTCAATGTCAATTTCTTGCACTTTTGATATCGACTCATAGTACTAGTCTATTTCACCAATCTTATTAAATAAGGCTCACCTTATGGCTAGAAAATCTTCAGATATTATACAGCAGAGGTTGATTTAATAATACTAGTTAGAAAATCTATAATACATTTTTACCACAAATACTGGACGAGGAAGGATACCCCCCGACCATTTTAATGGGATCGACAGACTCTGCACAGGTAACAGACTTGGTAAGATAATTTTTACTTAAGGAAATTCCTAAACACTTCAAGGATTACCTGGAAGGCGGACTATATAGAGATGATGTACTATTTGTGATCAGACCCACTAATAGAATATACGAAAGAACGAGAAATAGATTACATGAACTATTTAAAAACTTTGGATAAAAACTTACAATTGATATTAATGAAAAAGTAGTTACCTTCTTAGATTTAACACTCAACTTATCTACCAATAAATTTGAACTTTACCATAAACCAAACTATCTTATTTCCATAGGGACTAACCACCTTAGGTCTATTCTGAACTCCATTGTATCTAACATTTCCCAAAATAAACCAGAAAACTCTAAAAGTAAACCTAGTAAGAATAGGAGAGTAAGAATAGGAGAGTAAGAATGGGAGAGTAAGAATGGGAGAGTAAGAATGGGAGAGTAAGAATGGGAGAGTAAGAATGGGAGAGTAAGAATGGGAGAGTAAGAATGGGAGAGTAAGAATGGGAGAGTAAGAATGGGAGAGTAAGAATGGGAGAGTAAGAATGGGAGAGTAAGAATGTCTTTGGTTCAATCCATCGTTTAGCAAAAATGTCCTAATTGAAATCCCGAAAATCTTTTTTTAAATTATGGAGGACAACTTCAAGGCCCCATACAAATATAATAAACTATTCAACAGAAATACAATCAGACTTTCTTTTTCTACGGTACCTAACTAAGAACAATGTATAATGCTGAGAAAATTAATAAAGCCCCAAAAATTAAAAATGAATGATGCAGTTACCACCAAGCCTTGAATGCAATTGTTTGGACAGAGATTCCTGCCCATTTGATAATTCCTGCATGCATGAAAGCATTATTTACAAATGTATAGTGGAACACACTATAAAGCCAGGCAATAGGAATAAGAACAATAATAGTAACAAGATGAATAATAGTGATAGGTCAACTTTAGCGGACTCTCCTAAGACTGAAGCCATATACATAGGGTCGACTGCAGGATTTTTGAAGCCAAGAATCTGAAAACATAAATATACATTTAATAATAATTCCCTTCTTAAATTTACATTTCTGTCAGCCATAAATAGGATCTGAAGGATGAAAACATTCCATACAACCATAGATGGTTAATAGTTAAAAAGATTAGAGCTTACAAGTCCTTAGATAGGTACTGTAGGCTATGCTTGGGTGAATCTTTATCCATAATTAAACATGCAGGTTGCTTACTAAATGAAAAGGATGAAGTCCTTTCCAACTCTATGTATAAGAAATGGTTCAAATATAACCATTTCAAAGTTCCATAACCCTACATTAGATGGTTTGAACATGTGCTGAGGGCTGAGGATGACACCTTTGTGAAACTTGCTTCTACATTAGAAGTCGCCAGCAGTGACCAGAAGGAAGGCTGATGATGAGATGGGCAGACATCCTGCATAAAGATCTCAGTAAAACTAGCCTTCACCCGGACCAACCCTGTGATTGTGCCAAGTGGAGACAAAAATCCACTGTTGCGGACCGTGTTCGTAGCTCGGGATTAACGCATAAGAAAAAGAATATATATACATATATATAACCCACTTCTCTGGTCAGTTTGTAATTCTTTGGATGATCCATAAAACTGCAGTAAAGTGTTAAGATAAGCCACATTATCGTTTATATAACTTGCTCCATATAGCATTTACATATATAAATAAAGAAAAATTTCATAATTGAATTCAATAATCTTCATTGTAAATTGATAACATGATCCATTAATTAAAGAGTTTTAAATCTCACACTCACTATGAAATTTCCATAGGTCTTGCTAGTTTTATATGATAGAAAGTGTTATGCTTATATACTTTTGTTGTTCTACCAGCAGAGCCGTTAACCATTTTGGCTGATCAAGATGATTTCAATCAAGATTATACTATGAGAGTGCTATGAAGATGACTCATCCTCATGAATTGGCTATTAGCATTTGGACTTTGTAAATCCATCACCCTCAATGACATACTCAACTTGTTAATTTCAGAAGAGAAACAGCCACACCCCGTGGTAAGTCTTAGAGTAATAGGACAAACTAAGGTAAGCGGCATAACTAAATGAAAAACCTATTGCAGAAAAGAAAAATAAATTTTTAGAAAGAGAAAAATGTTGATTTAAGTATGCTTATATATATATATATATATATATATATATATATATATACATACATGGGTTGGACAAAATAATGGAAACACTTTGTGAATTTTGGATCAATTTTAAAACACCTATAATAATTGGTTAAATTAACAAAATGTTGATTTCATTTAAAAATATATATATTTTTTTTTTTAATGGTTATTGTCCTGAATTAATTGGTTAAATTTATTTTTTTATATCATATAGTGAAAATTAGTAAGAAAAATTTAAATGACAGATCTATCAGATTTCCAAAGAGGGCAGATTGTTGGTGCCCGTATGGCAGGTGCTACTGTAACGGAAGTGGCTGAGATGGTGGCCATATCGAGAGGAACTGTCTCAAAGGTGATGACAGCCTATGAAAAAGGAAAATTCTAAGCAAAATTCTGGAAGAAAGCCAAAGCTGTCTGAAAGAGATCGTAGAGCCCTTATAGGAATTGTGTAGAATTGTCAAAATTACAGCAGAGCTTAACAATCATCTGGATAATCCCATTTGAACAAAAACTGTTCGCCGAGAGCTTCACAAGGCTAGATTTATTTTAAATTTCAAGGTGTTTCCATTATTTTGTCCAACCCATATATATATATATATATATATAGACACACACACACACCCATAGGATTATTTTAAGCTTATCACAGGGTAATAAGTCAATATACATCCATTCTTAAAGTGCTTGATACTAAGTTGGTTTTTAGTAGGGCTGATATAAGTATGTGGTCTGTTCGGCTTAGATCAACAAGTTGAGGTTTTGGCCTGAATGATCTCCCCAGAACCGCTATTCTATTCAACTCTGAAGACCGACGTACATGTATATCTCAGATTCTTTCTCACAAATAGATTGAAACTAATTTTGATTCCCTCTACAAGTTCATCAGAAATCAATTTCTCTCTTGCTATGTCTGCCCATCAAGATCATTATTGCATGAACAGTCTCAATTGGAATACCATATGCCAGAAGGATTTCCTTCATCTTATCTCTATGACTTGAATCGAAAGCCTAAGAGAAATTTGCGAACAATAAGACGACCATCAGCATTTTAGACTTTGGCAGATATGGCTGTTAGAGTGATTCCTTGTTAGTTTGATGCAATACCTAAAGTCTCTTTTCTTGTGGAATGGAAGTATGCACTTATTTGTCCATTGCTGATGTTATACAGTGATGTGGCATTCAAGCAGGATGCCATTGAATTTTTTTTTCAGACTTTGGGAGGAATTTCATCCAATCCAGGTGCTTTACCATTTTCTTTAATGTTCATAGAACTGTTTCAAGCTCATTTATAGTAAAATTCCCAGTTTTAATGTTGAGCTGTATATCAATGACTTTCAAGCGATAGAGCATTGACTGTTGGTACTTTTTCTCAGAAGATTACTGAAGTGATTTTTCCACAGTGCAAGCCTTTCTTTCTCACTTGAGGTTTTAAGTTTTGATTTTCAATAGCTTTTTCTTCATAGCTACTTGAAATGATTTCAAATGACAGTTTCTTGAATTATAATAAATTAAGATGAAATGTAAAAAAAGAAAAAGAAAAAAAAAGGGGGGCTCATTAAACAACTGAAAAGTCACCAGGCAGGTTGTTAACTTGATTTTTATTTAAGAAATTTTTAAGGCAAAAAAAAAAAAAAAAAAAAAAAAAAAATGCATTATTTTTTTCTTTAATGATAACGGTAAAAAAATATTGAGTCTAATAGATGCACTAAATTTATTTAATAAATTACATAAGGAATCTACGTTTTAAACTTTAATATAGGAATGTTCAAGAGTTTGATGGAATTTAAATTTTGGGCTTGACTAATGCAGAGTAACATTTTTGTTACTATATTTTTTTACTAATGAGTCACCACTTATCAAGGTCGTCAAACTACCCGAGGATAAGGGTTAATGCGGTAGATAGTTGAATGATGATGAATAATATGAGAGGACTGAAAATCTCCACATACTACAGATTTAAAATGGCAATTATTTCCTCTTTGTCAGAAACATCGCTCATGGAATGTGAAGATTAAAGGAAAAATGGGGGGGGGGGAGGGGAATGAGAGTTACGAGGCTGCCGAAAGTAAACCAAGGTTCACTACCTATTCTCATCATTGTTTCTATATAAATTTTTTCAGCACCATTTTAAGAAAATGGACACAAAATGAAACTGAAGCATCCAGAGAGCTGCTGAAACAATTCTTTAAAGTAAACAATCAGTAACTGAACTCAACCAGTAAAAGGAGGCAAGCTCAGACAATATGAAATGGAAAAGTGACACTCAAAATACATTAATTTTATGACTTCCTTTGTCACACAACGCAGATAAACAAGCGGAAACATTCAAAATAAATATTACTAGCAATAAACATTCTTCCAAGAAAGCAAAAATTTATGTTTATCAGAAATTTAATATATTTACATCTATTCGTAAATCATATATTGTAATTTTATAATTTCGTTTGCTATCTCACCAGAATTAAATTTAGAACAAAAAAAAAAAGAAAGAAAGTTTTATTTTGAAGTAAAAACATTATTTTGTTAAAAATTGATGAATCGTTGCCTCAATAATATGTATGTATCTCTGTATAAAACAAACATTGTTCACCAACTACTTTGATGTCTTATCAGCAAGGTTGTGGAGTCGGACGGTATAAGGTTAAACTGACTCCAAGGATTCCAATAATTCAGACTCCCTTAAAATTTTCCAATATTCAGTGCCTTGATTTTTCGGAAATTAAAAAAATCTGACACTCCTAAAATCCCCAACTGTTTCTGACTCCTAAAGCCTGCTTATAAAACACAGTAAATTTAAATTGGGCAGGAATGATACCCTATGTTTGCAGAATATCGTAAAGTTAGTCATATTTATAGTTTAGCCGAGGGAGCATAAAGCACCCTTCCCCCTTAATGAAATTTAAGCCGTAGTTACATCACAGATTCTCAATTTTTTAAGTTCATAAGTTTAGTTGCCTAAGTTCTATTTTTATATACTTATCACCATAAAAATATATATATTTTTTTATTGTATCGATGTATCTAATAATTTTAAAAAGAGAAGTTTAGGGGCCGGGTCTTCAGGAAGCATTAACCACCAGTTTATGTTTTAAATTCTGATTTTAATGAGATTTTTAAAACTTTAACTAACAGAAAATTATAAACGTCCATAATTCCAGTTGTCTCATCGCTATTTTCATTTTTGTATAAACCATGAAACTGCAGTTAAGTGTTAAAATAAGCCATATATATTAATATAGATATAATTTATTTCGTTATAAGACATTCACATTCTTTTGTATATATAAATATGTAGAATTGGACTCTCAGAAAATCAAAACCAATAGAATACAGAAATTTGTGACTCACTGTTTTGTTGATTGTCCGACATTTGGTTCGACATCCAGAATCACATACATATATTTTATTCTTCTGAGGATCGAACATTTTTTGCTGATCCTTCACCTTCAGTCAAAAATTAAATGAGCATCGTATCGGAGACAGAACAGATACTACACTTTGAGCATAACCTGAAGGATGGATGCATATAGTCATAAGCAATTTTCCAGTACTTAATATTGAGTTTTGGCTAGGGATAGATAACCCTGGCATAAACCCCTGCCTCAATCTCTGAGTCTATTTAGTAACCGACGGCAAATTATGGTGGTTTTCTTCTCCAGAGTTCTGGTGACGGATTGTGCGACGCATCAAGTCAGAATAGAACTGTCTCAAATAAACAAATCCAGTGTGGACCTTACTGTGCAGGATAAATGCGGAAGAAAATGATATTGTTTCCCTTTCAAAAAATCAAGTAAAAAAATACCCAAAAAGAAATGATTCCTGTGTATTTATGACTTTCCCCCGTGAAGAGTGTTACAATTAACATAAAGTATAAATTAAAGATGAAAATAACTGAGATTTCAAGTGACATTCTGGTCCTAGACAGAAGGTCAATGAGAAGAGTCCTTCGATCCGAACAAAGGATAGTGTCAGACTTTGTCTAGAAAAGGGATTACCAAACTTTTTTATCATCATCATCAGTTTAATGTTCGTTTTACATCCTGGCATGCGGTGGATGGCTTTCAGAAATTGACTTCCAAACTAACTTATCTCTGGTCAAGTCTTTATTTACCCCCTTTTTTCTCTCAAGTTCATTGTATAACTTCCACCCATGTTTTCCCTGTGAACTGAATCTGCTACCTGAAATGTTCTTCATCTACTAACCCAAGAACTCTCATCCATTCTTTCAACATGACCATACCATCAAAGTCTTCTCTTCTGCAATCTCCCTATACTGCCCAGATTTAATCTTCCTCTTAGGTCATCAGATCTAAGCCTGTCTTTAACACCCACATTACACATTGTATCATTCTCCTGATATTTCTCTCCATGAAACGCATATCCTCAACACTCACTGGAAAGGTTTCACTTCCATACATAATCAAATTGAGTACACATGCCTGATAGACTCTTCCCTTACTCACAGCAAACTCGGAAAAATGAAAAGTAAAATAGCCTTGAGTATTTATGGCCGATAATTATTTCATTTACTCTGAAATGTGACACATTTCTTCTTCTTAAAGCTGTGTTCTGCGGCTACGGTATTCAAATGACATCCCGTAGCTGCAATCAGTCCTCCATGCTAGTCCCAGGCCATCTGGCCTTGTCATGCACAAGTTGTCGTAGGCAATGAAGGTTGACACATTTAGTTTCAGAAAATGTTATGAACTTGCACATGTCAAGTTGCTCAATGGTTTTGGAACTTAAATGCATTTTATATTAACCTGGCTATATTAAAGTTTGTGAAAAAAAAAGAAAGCATCTATCCAATAAAAATCTTTAAAATATACTAGCTCTACCTACCTGGGATACATTAAAGTAATCTTAGTTTTTAATGTTTATTTGTTAGCACATTTTAAAACTTATACAGAAACAGAAATAAAATTTTAGTTGTAAAGTAGACAACTATTATATTCTTGAATTTAAAATATGAGTTATCCCCCTTACATTTGTCAGGAATGAAGATACCATTTACGAATGATGTGTCACGTGATCTTTTTGACATAGAAATTTAAGTTTTGAGATATTACCTATTTCTTTCTGCAGCATTTTCTATCTGAATTAAAATGTGATTATTTTTAAACATTTAGTATTATTACACAAATGAATATATTACTATTCTGTAATGATAGTGAAATTTGCTGTAGATTTAAAAATGGCTTCCATCTGTAATTGACATTTCTCGCAGAAAAGATGTCTTCCCTGCGAAAAATATTCTTAGTAAGAATAATTGTATTTGCAAAGAATTTTCTATTTAACATGGATCAACGCTAAAGAAAAAGAAATAGCTATTCAGAAACTATTTAGTTCTGAAGTCGAACATTCGACACGATATGACAAAAATCATGTCTGTATTCAATGCAAAAGCTAACAATTATAATTCATTGTAGCATGAGAATTGTTTATAGCACTCCATTCCCCTAAAAAAATCAAAAAGGGATGACATTGTTTTTCAGGCCATTCAATGATTTTCAAATTGAATTGCTTGATATTAAATCTGTATTAATGAATCTGAAAAAAAAATAAAAAAATGAAAACGTAACACTACTACTACTACTACTACTACTACTACTACAATAATACCAAGTAAATATTTAATTTGTTCTTTTTACATAATATATGCTATCATATATTTTTTAGGATATGATCTGGATAAAACATTAAAATCTCATTGTCAGCCATGTTAATTCGATGTGCTATGTGGACAAATGTATTTAAATGAATTTGTGGAAAATGTGATCAATAATGTTTGCTGTTTATACAGAATTTGCACATTACTGGCGTTTTATTTTGTAGGTTTTATATCATACATGGTAGCCCTGCGAAAAATAAAATGACATTAAAATAAAATTAATGTGAAAATAAAATAAATAAATAAAGAGTTGATAAATATACAGCAGATAAGCTTTTTTTTTTTTTGGACGTTAGTAAAAAATAAAAAATGCTTCAGTAATTGAATTGAAAGTAAAATCTGAACTTATGTGATGTTTTTTTCTGAATGTTGGGAAAACAAATCGTACTGTTAGTGCAAGTGAAAGTGGTAGGTTTGTTTTAGCTTATGTCTATATGTGGGGAGTTAGGAGACGAGGAGTAATGGAAAAATCTCCAGACAGAGGGTGAATATTAAAACTAAAAGACAGATATTTAGTAAAGAAATAGATGAGATAGAGAGGCTGGAGAGTTAGCCATCATGCAAGGGAGCCAGTTAAAATATTTATGGAGCGGGTAGAGAACAACACAAAACAAAATAAAATTATGATGATACAACATACAAATTGGAAAGAGTTTTTAGTACTTATGGAGAGGGGATACTTTTCTTAGTAGAAAAAAAACCCCTTGCAAATTGAAGGATGAAATATTTTAAGAAAAGTATAATAAAATATAAAAAAAAAAAAAAAAAAAAAAAAAAAAAAAAAAAAAATCAAATATTATGAGAGAGAGAATGCAATTAGGAATATTACAAGGTTATAGTTAGTTTTTTTCTTTTTTTTTTTGAATAAAATAAGATAAAAAAAAAAAAAATTCACAATACAATAAAATCTGGCCCAAGCATGCCCAAAACAAAAACAAATTTAAAATACACATACCAATTGTCCCCTCTGGCTCAATAGCAAGCACTAATAAAAACAGAAAGAACAAATTAAATTAACTTAAAATGCAAAGCTGTGAACTTGTCAACTGACATGAAAAAAAAAAAAAAAAAAATTAAAAATACGACAAAAAAAAGAAAGAAAAAAAAAAAAGCTGTTTAAAAAAATACAAAAATTATAAATAAAATCTATGCCTGTGTGTACACATTTACATGATTAATATTGAAAGAAAAAAGGTGGTTTGAATCTTAAATGATTGTAGAAGAATTACACTAAATGTCAGACAAGTTTATGGTAATGATTCGCTGACAATTTTAAAAAAGTTGTGAATTATGTAGCCCACATTATATTTTCCATATACCTCGGTTGTCGATATAAAACACCGAGATCCTGTCACTAAGGTAAGAAAGAGGAGAGCAGAGTGAACTAAATTCTAGGTTACAAGATTTGGTAAAAATGACACAAATATCAATATCGGAAATATATAATTAGTATATTTATCGATTATTTTCAATATCATTACATAAAAGCTTTGGAGGCTTAGAAGCGAGACTGAACAATACTGAAATAAAGTTTTAAATTATATCGTGCAAAAATGCAAACGCGTGCTGCTTAAAAAAATCAGCAGAGAGAAAGTCTACAATCACTGGTGTTCTCAAAGTCACAGGTGACAGGTTCATTGGGTTCAGACCTTTCGACAGTAACTTTGAGCCCGTGATTGCTTTGACACTGGCGATGATTTTATAAACAACTTGGCCCTCTGACGCGCGGCTGATATTTGAAGTGGAGTGTTATCACACCGCCACTACTGAAACAACACCCATCGATTTTACTTGTCTCCCCGCAAGTACAGAAAAGGTTAGGCACAAGGCTTTTAAATGTGGGAAACTCCAGCTCCCACAAAATGGTCACTATCCTTATCACAGAAGGACTGAACAATAATGAAAGAAAGTTTTAAATTATATCGTGCAAACGCATGCTGCTTAAAAATCTGTCAAAGTGGAATAAAACGTTAAGAAAAGGAAAATTGGGAGCAATATACATATGTAAATCCTGGTAAAATGGAAAAGGTGCGGGGGCCAGGAATCATCCATACAGTGTTCTGTCCTTTCAAGATTCAGTCCCCGGAGGCACAAAAGTCCAAAAGTGTCATTTATTAACATCACATGTTGCTTTTAAAAGTGGGGGGCTGGTTTCCGATCAAAGCAAGGCCGGGTTACTGGTGGAACATGTATGATGTTGAAAATCCGAAAATAAGTGAGCAAGTCAATACATGACTGACGACTCATCTGAAGCATTTTTAAGATGCTTCAATCAGTAAACAAGTAATATTGGATAGCATTCTTTCATTTGATTGGTTACCTATGTTGTACATCAACCATATGAAAAAATTTGAATTTTTTAATACCAAAGGTTTGAATGGATCTAAGATATTTATTATAGATAAGCTTCTACAACCCAATATAAAATTTGTGTTCTTTTATCCAAACTGGATTTACTGATTCTACAGTCTGTACTGACAAGTCAGAACACTAATTGCATCCCCATCTTTCAAAGAAGGTGATACAGGAAAACTCATGAACTAGGTTTTAAAAACAAAGTAAGGATATTATCGTCATTTAACACACATGATAATCATTAAGACTAATCTATATAAAAATCTTGCTTCAATTGCAGAAATGACTTCCAACGAAAATTGGTCGCATTTCAGGCTGTGCAGTTTCTAAAGACCTGGCCAGAGATGGGTTCATTTGGAAGTCAATTTCTAAAAGCTGTCCAACACATGCCAGCATGTAAAACGGATGTTAAACCGAATAGGATAGTGATGAATTTAAGTTTAACTTAAAACAGAGCAAATACAGATTATGATTCAAATCTATTTCGTCTGTTAAAAATTCAGACTTAAACTATTTAAGCCTGAATTTTAAAGTGATTGAACTTAAAAAAAACTTACATTCAACATTAGCGACTTAAGATTTAAAAAAAAAAAAAAAATGCTGTAAGACAGATAACTGAACAGTTTTTTTTATTTATTTATTTATTTTTTAATATTATGAGCTTTTATTGTAAAGATATTGAGGAGTGTTTATAAAAACTGCAAATTTTGTTTTCTTTCAGAATATTATACTTAGAATATAACAAAGGGACACTGATAGAAATCTGGACTTTTATTATGATGGCCCTCATTATATATGAGAGAGAGAGAACGCAAGAGATGTAAGTGTACGCACAAGCATTAACACAAGAGAAAAAAAAATACATGTCAGTATGAGCAACAGTGGGAAATGCAATGCTTTCACATCCGACAAAGTAATGCTATTACCAGGATCAGTAAAAATGCCACAACATGGTGTGTAGATTCGACAACTAGCAAATCAGCAGCAGCTTGCTCAAAAAATGAACCGCGGAGATTCGCTCAGATGAAATCTAAAAGTTAACAAAAAATCTGGTTGATTTATAAACAATGTCACCTGTCCATGTATTATAATTACGATGAATTAACTTTTAACAAAATCTTTTTGGAATAAAAAAAAAAAAAATGCATCGCTTTATAGCGCTTTTTTATAAGCATCTTTCAGATAGACACCACTAAAAATGCTGTTGTCTGTGAACAGTGTTATATGGATTGTTCATAAATCAACGAGAAAAAACGTGATGTTTAAAATTTTATCTGGGCAAATCTGAATTCTTTTTGGAAGTTGTCATTAATTTGTTTGAAGGTCAATTGATGCCACAATGTATTTATTTTTAGTTTATAAAAGGAGGGAGGGGATTTTTTTTTAAATACAAAAAAAAAAAATAAATAAATAAATAAATAAAATGGTAGGTATTTATTAACAGAAATAATGAAATATGTGATTAAAAATTGTTGATGTGTCCATAACTTCATAACTCCAGAAGTGGGTCCATTCAGTAAAATCTCTTCCAAACAAAGTTCTTCTTACTGACATTTATAAGAGTATCGTTAGAATCTAATTGCTATGAAAACATTGAAGGCAATAATTAAGTAATAAAAACAAGATAAATGGTTGGGTCACATCCGAAGATGGAAGGCAAATTCTGAAGGAGATTCTTTATGCAGATCTAACCGAAAAAATAAAAACTGTCTGCCTACAGTTTTCATTTAAGTTAAACATGCCCTTAACAAAATCTCAGATTGTTTAAAATCAACCGTACCACCTGGTCAAACTGTTCAGAATCACCTTCAATGGCAACAGTTAATTCAAAGTGAACCTATTCACATATGAGAACAATTTACCTCCTCACAGAGGATGCAACATCTGCAATTGTGTATACCTTGCATAGATTGGACTTTGCAGCCACTGAAGACACTACACGAGAGTAAGTTATAGACATGGGAAATTTCCGTGGTCTTATGAGATTGCGATGTGGACAAATTAAATTTTGTACAACATCCATAGAAGAATTATAGAGAAAATGAGAAAACTCATGATGGACTATTTTTTTTGTTTCTTTTTTTACTACTTATATAGGCCAGATGCCACTCAAGGATAAGGCTTAATAAAATAGAATGATTGTCGAGATGAAGTTTCAATACTTGTGGAGACGGTTCTTGATAGTGATTTGTTGACATTGGCTTTGAAGATGACCAAGTTGTAATCTGCGGAGAAGCAGTCCTGTGACAATATGTTCCACAGACGAGAATCCTTTGCGAAGAAACTGTTTGTTGGAAATTCCACCTGATGCTAAACACACTGAGGAATAAAAGAAAGACTTTCTTGCTGTGAATGTCTTACAAAGAGGAACCAAAGATCGAAGCTCACTTGAGCACCTTCCATGAAAATAATGATAGAATAGAGAGAGACTAGCAACGTCTCTTATACGGTGTTACCTTCATTTGTTTGTCAAAACTTTCCAGATGGTTGACACAATTCTTACTGTAGAATCTTTCTTTCAGTTGTATTATAAAAATTGTAGCTCTGATTTGTTCAAACTTGTAGGTTTTTTTGTTTTGTTTTGATAGCAGTGATCCAAAGGAGGAAAAATAATTGAGATTTGTGCGGATTCTCTTAAATGTTGCCTTTGTCATCTATCTATACGAGAGAACATTTTTAATTACTAAATGTACAGTTGTGTTGCAAAGTTGTGTCATCGTGAGATGTGTATAATATCATACACACCTTTGTTTCATTTTATGAACCACATACGTATTGACTTTCTGTTGAATTGATAATAGGACACAAAGGACTTCTTTTGGATGGAGGATTAATTTACATGAGAAAGATCTATAGAATTCGGTTACAGGCAATCAAAGAAGGTTATATATATATATATATATATATATATTATATAATTACACACTTAGATGAGAGAGAGGGCATTAATCACTACTGCTAAACGGTTTCATCACTCACTGCCTCACCCCATTGGGGTTTGAGACGAGCACCTTTTTTTTGCGTCCTTGTGTCGTGAAGTCTAATGGGTAAAAGAGACCACAGTGCTCTTTTTTAACCACCAAGGGCATACTTTTGATCTCCCAGCTGTCAATCATTCAGCTAGTTGTCGCTTATTCCAGATCCACTTCAATTAACAATTATTTTCTCATGTTTTATTATATAACAGTTGTACTAAACTGATTGAATTCAACAATATGATGTATTGACAACTTAACGAGGGAGTTGTCATTGTTTAACGAGAAAATTGCAATTTTCTATGGGTCGTGATTTGTGTCCTTTTTCTTTATTTTCATAAGTAACACCTGTTCAAACATGAATAGAAACTTATGTTCTGTAGACGACACAGAGACAGAACTGGAGTCAGAGAAACTATTAATACAAAATAACTTATACTCTTTTCTTATTTTTACCTTCTAGAAATAAAAATAATCATAACCTGACGTTCTTGTGTTGAAATCCCAGTAGAGGCGATCCTTGGGTTACGATGATCATGATCTATGACGTTTTATGGTTACATGAGTTTTCATTTTGTTTTGGTGACATTTCCATCATTAATACTGATTTGGCACGGGTACAGATTTGTTGAGCGCGATGGAAGAATCAAGTCAGCAAGCATTGCACTGATGATGGCGCGTTGTTTAAATTTTGGCTGTATGCCATTTGGGTCCCTTGGCTGCCGCTGTGTTTCTGTTCCACAACTATCTCGCATAAAAGGTGACCCTTCTGAGCACTTTCCTTTTTTGGGAAGTGAAATTAGACATTGTGAAACATTCTGAAAAACTTAATTAGGTGTTCTGATTTACGTTGAAAATTGGGTTGCGACACGTTGATAGAAATGTTTCTGTCAGCAGAGGATCTACTGGCAGCCTTTGTTATGCAGATTGAATCTATGACAACATAATCACGTTGACCCACCGGTTCCTGTTAGATCATCGAAGTTAAGCAATGTTGAGCCTGGTCAGTACAAAATGGATGACCAGTTGGGAATACCAGATGTTGTATGTCAGAGAGCTCTCTGCTTATCTCAGCATTATTTCCAGGCATCCTGGATTTCTCCTTGCCACTGGAATCAAGCAGTGTCGGTTTAGTATAGGTGTGGTTTGAGATTGCACAACCCTTGCTTCACACATGCCTCCCGGGCAGTCACCCTACTAGGAAATATCCATTGTCTCTCAAGACTCAACAGTGATCTGAAAATCTATGAATCTTTTATGGACACAATAAAGATTATATATATATTTTTTTAAACAATTAACAGAAACCACCACTTTATCAAGGCCGAGGCCACCTGTGGACAAGTGTTAATGTCATTTTCTATTATCCCCCCTCCAGGAGATTAGACACAAGTGTCATGTGGGTTTGATGGAAGCGTTTTTCAGTGGAATGACTTGGATTTGAACCTGGCACACCCAGGTTCTCAGTCCGCGTCGACACCAACTAAGCCACTGTGCCATCCCCGATTATATTGATCATAAGCTCATTATCACATTCAACGGTTTTATAACAATTATTTTCAAATGAACTTCTTTCAGACGACAACTAACTAATTAATTTTACAAATATGGACATATTTCTGTGAGCTGTTTAAGTTTCTTATTTTTTTTTTAAATGAGATATAAATTATTTTTTTTATTAATAGGGGAAAACAAATAACCTTCTGTAAATTGCATCTTTTTAGTTTTTAGTAAACTAATATAAACAAAACTTAAAAGTTATGGAAAATATGAAGTATAAAAGGGGGAGGAACAGTTTAATGATAATGTGAATTATATGATATACAAAATTGAGGTGATAAAAATAAATGGTAAGTAATGGTGACAAGAAGGGTATGAAGAGCAAGTTTTAAGTGAATAAAAGTAGTAGTGGGATTTTGCTTCTTACTTTTCTTGATAAATATATACAAAAAAAACAAAAAAACAAAACAGTACACCAATAAAGGAAGATGTATTATTAAAAAAAGTTCCGCCAATTGTAATCTATAACAAGTAGACTAGTGTAAAGCCTAGGAGTCTGTAGATTTGGTCGGGCATGGTGCCACAAAATAAAAAGTGGAGGAAAAATTAAATATGAACTTATAAAAGATACTGGACTTTTTATTCTTTAACTTTAATTTCATCCTCCCCCTAAACTACCATTCTTTCTTTATATAATATATATATATATATTATATAATGAATATTGATTTACTCCTCTCCAGGAGTTAGGCACAAGGCCAGTTTTTATCTTACTCCCACAAGTAAGATGTGACCCAAGGTCAGGTCAGGAAAGTGGGATTTAAAAATTGCCTGGACAGCCCCGTCGGCATTCCCCGGAAGGGGCGACTCAGGCAGTAAGCAATAAACTTACTCCTCCCCAAAGAGAGGAGGCAAAGCCTAGGAAGGTGGACCTCCCAGAACTGCACAGGACAGACCCATTGACCGGCGTAAATCAAGACCCGAAGGCCAAGACAACACCAGTATGGGGTGCAGTATCCATCGGAACAGATACTACACTTTGATCTTAGCCAAAAGGCCAAGATATTATATAATGAATAGCTATAAATAAATCATAAGATTTATAACATTATTAGTTTCAAGAATTCAAAGTCAACAATGGTCTGGTGTACGATCGTTTCAAAGACGATTACGAAATGTATTTAATTTTCTTACTTTATATATTTATATATATATATATATATATATATTCTGAAATAAACACTTCATTCAAATTTGTACATCTCAAAAACAAGGGTTATTCATAAAAGGGGATACGTTTTTGAAATGAAACAATGTCAGTTTAGAAACATCTTGTGAAATGAAAGACCATGTTTTTGAGGTGACAAATTGTTTATTAAACAATATTCTTTCAATGAAACTTCTACGTGTATAATTCCTTGTCAATAAAACTTGGATAAAAGTTTTAGAAACTAATTGAGGGAGGGGAATAAAGCTTTATTTTGAAAATTAATGGCAGACAAATGATGCAGCTAAGCTCAGTAATAGCATTGTTATCGATCACGGAATTGATAACTTTGTTTAATCTTTGTCCCAGCAAATAATATCGCAGAGGGAAGAAAATGTAGTTGCAGCCACCTCCACTTCCAGTGATGTGTGTATTCAGAAAAGAAGTTTATATATATATATATATATATATATATATATTTATATATATGGTTGCTAATTTCAGACTTGTTTGAAGAAAATTGAACTGACATTAACAGAAATATAAATTATATTAGCATGTTTCAAGATTAGGCATGGATTGGCTTGTGAAAATATAAAAAAACCTGTTGCTATCAATAAAGTATTACTGGGGAAACACCAGGTAAGTAGTAATGATGTTTCTTCCCTGGAACCATGCCCGACCCCTGGGTCATCATCTAATGAGCCAATTAAAAAATTTTTTTTTAGGAGGTCAAGTAAAAATAAGTGCACTAATGAAGGAAACGGTGAATTCCAGTACTAAAAGAGGATGCATGATAAACAGACAAGTAGTGGCATCTGATGATGGTATAATATATATATATATATATATATATATATGGATATGGTAGCATTGCATGCTTCTGGTGTGCTTTATTTAAAAATTTTTTTAGCTGTTGCTGCTGCCGTCACTTACTGACATTAGTAACGACTTATAATGTACAAATATTTAGCAATAAAAGAAAAACAAGTATATATATATATATATATATATATATATATATATATATAATGTGTAGAGAGAATTACATGCCTTGTAACATTTAACATTCTAATCAGAAAAAAAACAAAACAAAAAAAACATGGCAGAGAAAATAAAAAATAAAATTATAGTTTAACACAAATGTAGTCAGCTTGGGGAGAAAAGGGGAATTAATTTTTTTTTTTTTTTTTTAATAAAATTTATTGGAACCTGGATGGAAATCTAGGTTCCAGTAAATTTTATTAAAAAAAAAAAAAAAAAAAAATTTTTTAAATAAAATTTCCAAAGATGTACAAATGAAAGATGAAAACTTTCACGTTTTTATTTCTTGCAGATAAACAGAGATCATGCAATAATCATAATACAAAGAATGGATCCGCTGAGAAATACTTGATTGGTTTGGTCATCATTTCAGCAATAAAGACTGGTGAAACAGTAAATAAACTAAAATTGTGTTTAAGAATTAAAAAAAGAAAAAACAAAAAAAAAAAAACACCCACACCCAAAATTTTGTATAAGAATAAAAAATAAAAAAATAATAAGTCAGTTTTTACTTGGTGGCGTGTTTCTAAAGGAAAACCGAAAAGTTTAAAATATGCCTGCATTTCATTAACCAAACTTAAATTAAAAAAAAAAAAAAATTAAAGCTAACACAAGAAATTGGGTCATTCATTTTATTGATTCTAATTAACTTTGTGATATATATATATAGGCATTTTAGCCTGAAGATTCCCCCCAGGGATGAAACGCGGGAGCCTCTGTGTAGCTTAATTGCCATAAATATATTTTCATAGCTTACTACCTAGCTCTACTTACGTATCGAGCACTGTTGAAGTAAATACTGAAAATTGATACATAAAAAACTATATCTCCTTATAAAATTTTATGTGGATACACGAAATAGTAATATATATATATATATATATATATGTATAGTAATACAGTAATTTAATTTTTTAATAACTTTAAGTAAAATTATAGGGCTCATTAATTTTTCCTTTGAATAGAGAAATAAAGATCCACTACGATCCGGCAGAACGTTTCTCTATTAGAACTTTTATTCAAGTTTACAAAACTTGAAATAAATTGTATGTAATTACATTGTTATGTGTTTTGAATAGGCTTAACATTTCAAATAGCTTATTCGAAATTTTGTCCATCTAAAGAAATGTTCTAACGTAAAAATGGTTTGCAAAATCATAGTGAAACCTACGGAGGCATCTCACTGGTGAAGAGTAGAATGGTTCCACCTAGCATCAAGGTAAATGCTGTTTTATATTTGAATACGTTCAATTATCAGTATTGCAAATAAAATAAAAATATAAATAAATAACATTTATACTACTAGCAGGGTTTGTGGTTTAATGGTAAAGCGTCGAACACGAGTCACTGGGGTTACGGTTTTGAATCTCGCAAGATCTAACCACGCTGACGAGTCATGAACGACGAAACACGTGTCAGCAGATAACTATATTTTATATCATATATATTTATATGATATAAAATATAAATAGCTATTAATTGATTCATTCATTAATCCATGTTCCACAAACTAGGTTTCTTAAAATGACAAGGCATGGTGTACCTTCAAATGACACTTTAAAAGTTGTTTTCTTTTAAAAATTTATTTACTAACAGTTGAACATTAAATTTATTTGTATTTATTTCAATTTTAATCTTGTTCGACTTTTATCATAACTGACATTTTGCTAACAAATGAATTATCTCCCTTGAATATTAAACTATCTTTTAAAATGAGGAAAGAATGATGTTTAGAGGAAAAACAGCCAATATGAAAGATTCAAAATATACAGGTTAGAAATAAATTAATAATTGTTGCAAGGTCTTATTACATTCTGGGGAAACATTTGTGAAAATTCATTTTGTACCAAGGATACCAATACAATGCATTTTCATTCATTAAATACCATTTTTAATTAAGGCGATTTTGTTATTTATCTACCTCCCACAAGGTAAGATGTGACACAAGGTCGGGAAAGTGGGATTTGATAAGCCAGCGCCCGAGAAGGTGAGCACTCTTACTGTTTAAAAATTGCCTGGGCAGCCCCGTCGGCATTCCCCGGTAGGGGCGCCTCAGGCAGTAAGCAATAAACTTACTCCTCCCCAAAGAGGGGAGGCAAAGCCTGGGAGGGTGGACCTCCTAGAACTGCACAGGACAGCGTGCAGTATCCATTGGAACAGATACTACACTTTGATCTTGGTCAAAAGGCCAACAAACAAATTAATTAAGGCGATTTTAACCTGGATTCTAATTGAATTCTATCATAAAAACACACACATGATTATATATATATATATATATATATATATATATATATATATATATTTATTATGTGCATGCGGAGGGAATATGTGTCGATTTATAAATAATATTAATAAAACGAAATAAAATATTCATTTGTTAAAATATGCTTTTTATTGACTCATAACCGACATTCCGGTCAATAAGACATTTCTTTCATCATACATACCCGGAGGAAGGTCTCATTGACCGAAATATTAGTTACACAAATAAAACAAATCAAAACTTTTTTTTGTATTTCTTTCTCTAATGATATACAATGAGAAAAACTGACAAATTAGAAAAAAAAACAAAACAAAAAAAACAGTAGCCCACCTCCTCCTTTTGGGGAGAATGTGGAAAGGAACCATCAAATAATGTTCTCCAGTCACTTACATATACATCTATAAAAAGTGACTGGAGAAACATCGTCTGATTTAGCATCGTTTTCATAGAAATGATACTTGACCATATGATTTTTTTTTTTTCAGCATCTCTATGACAATGTCAAATCAGTTTCCTTTCTCTTGCTAAACAAAAAAGCGACTTGATGTATGATATATCTATGAATGTAGTAAAATACGTAAAAAGCTTTTCCTATTTGTCAATATTTCTCATTGTCGGATATAATTTATATCCTTTTTGTTTTTACAAACACTCCGCCATGAAAAAAGTGCTGCATTATTATTTTTTAAAAAAATCTTTAGTGTAGAGACTCCATTAAATCTCTTAGAATCTTGGTCCATTTAGATTACAAGTAGTTTTTACATAACATTATGGGTTTTAGCTAAATCTGCACTGGCAAATACATATCTAATATATATATATATATATATATAGGCAGCATCTTCTCTTGCAGGTAAGTATTATTGAATATAAGAGACAACTTATGTCTAGATATCCTTTGGTAGATCCTTTCAATAGTCCGAATCAGGATCTTAGTTTTGGAGGGGAATTGGCTCATTTCCCTGAAGATGGACTCGGATGGGTCTGAAAGTACTTGGGACACAAATCAAAACTATGGCAAATTCATCAGCCAATTCCCCTAAAAAACTAAGATCCTGATTCGGACTATTGAAAGGGATCTACCAAAGGATATCTAGACATAAGTTGTCTCATATATATATATATATATATATATATATATATATATATATATATTAGATAATTTTTTTTTCTACTAGACTTTGGCTCAGTGGTTGAGCGTCAGACTCAGTCTCTGGGACCTCAGTTTCGAATCTCACTAGGTTCAGCCACGTGGAAGAGCCGTAAGATGACGAAACATGTGCCCGTGGATGATTATATTAAAAAATATCTACACTCCTATATATACAGGTGCATCACATTGGTAAAGAGAAAAATTATTCCCATTAGCATTTATGTAAATTGCTTTTCCGTATAAATAGTTGAATGCATTCAAGCATCACAAATAAAAATATAAAATTATATATATATTTTTTTAACGCTTGGGTGGAAACATACTTTTCTCAGATTTAGATCAAATTTAATTTTTTTGTTCATAATTCATTAAAATACAAATCGTCATCATATTTAGTTTAACGTCAGTTTTACATGGTGGTATGTGTTGGATGGCTTTTAAAAACTGACTTCCAAACTAACCTATCTCTGCCAGGTCTTTATCTCAAGTCCATTCTCATCACTTCTTCCCATGTTATCCTTAGCCTTCCCCTGTTAACGAGATCTGCTACTCCCATCCATTTTTTCATGTGGCCATATCATCAAACTCTCCTTCACACATCTCCTTATATTGTCCGGATGTAAATCTTCCTCCGAGGTTATCATCTAAACGCGTTTTAAAAATTCACATTACACATCCATCGTATTATTCACATATCATTTCTCTCCATATAATTTTTATATACCTTTTTTTTTATGACAATTTTCTCATAATTTTTTTTTTTTTTTTTTTTTTTTTAAAACTTCATTTGTTTTTCGATTCATTTTCTCATTAATTAAAAAATATTTTTCAATTTTTTTTGTATTTCAAGTTTTTTGTTTAAAAAGGGAAGAAAAAAAAATAGTAGCAAGAAGCAGTTTGTAAATATTACTGTACTTAAAAACAAAAGATGAGTTTAATTTCGTCCATTTTCGTCTTTACTCTCCTGTATGTCATTCTGAATAATATATATATATATATATATATATATATATATATATATTCTTCGTTACATTTTGTTTTTACCCATATCTTATACTTTTAGCGACCTACACTCTGACGTGTACATACCTCCCTTTGAATTCTGATACTTATCAATTTCATCTTACGATCCAACAAAACCTTAGTGACTATGAACACTTTAATAATCCAGTAGATACTTATAATCGTAAAAATACTATCTCTTTATATGTCTTTACCAAACAGAGTTTTAACCGTTATCACCATTATAGCTGTACCTGTTGAAATAATTTAAATGAAGATGTAATCGCTAACATGCAGGTAGATGAGGAGAACAGTATTAATATATATAAGAATAATATCCTTATGAATATCTTGTTAGGTATGTATCGAAACACCCACGACTCAAACAACTTAGATTTTATTTATATTTTCAAGACCAGATTGCTATAGGAGATTGTTAAACCATTAGAGACTGCAAGTAGCTTCTTCTCATAACCAACAATTCATGAGCTCCATCTTCGGCAATATGTGTGTGTGTGTATATATATACTCCATTAAAAATGGAGATAGAATTATGCTTAACCAGTGTTCGCACTAATATTCATAAAATAAAATCATAGAATTAAATCAGTAATTAAATTTTTCATACACAAATTATTTTTATAATTTCTGATGACCTAAAGAAAAAGGAACACCCACCGTTGACTTTTGATTTAGAGTGGAGTATTTCTTTCCAAATTCATTTCAGATGGCAAGGAGTGTCTGACTTGGTATTCTTTTTTTATTCTTGTTTGCCCTCACAAATTGAAATGGTTTCGTTCAGAGGCTCGAAAAAGGCACGTTTTTACTCACTAACTTTTGTGTGACGGGACGGCTTTATATTTATTTATATACAAATAGATACACATTGGTCTTTATAGAGTGGAGAATATATATATATGCTTATATATATATATATAGTTAATATTTTTATAATACAAAAAATACATTTGAAAATTTTTGCATTGTTTTTACTCAGAATATAGTCCTACCTGTTGCTATTTCTTTATTATTTAAAAAAAAATTTTTTTCTATGTTCCTGTGGATGCTCCATCTTTCTTTCAGTGATTTTATCCACACCAAATTCAATTATTTGTGTCCGTGCCATCAAAAATGAATGGCATACTTTTTCTATTGTTTCCCCAATAACTTTTATAATTAAAGTCGCTTGGAAAAAAACAGTCGTCTTGTTAGCCGCTGATGCTGCTTTTTATGATGTCGCTTGGCGAACAGATAGATACACATGGCAACATACGCATACATATTTATATACAGAAAGAATTAATCTTAAACATTGTGCAAGGAAACCAAACTCCCGTCACCTCTAAAAATTTTGGTTACCAACTTACGTTATAATTAACTTTGGGGCGGGGGACAAAAAATAAATGGTTGTCATATTTACATTACAAACAATACTGATACTGCAATCAGCTGTTGCCTGTGTTTCTCTTGAATATATACTAAATTACCTCCCCTAGTTCAACACTCAAACACATAGCTATTTATATAATAAACAGATATGTGTGTTTTAGAGTGTGTATGCTCTTATTTCCTATTATACGAAATAAAGAGATCTGAATAATATACAAAATGTGCAGACGTTATCACTCTCCGCATGCAATGCAAGTGACCACGCAGTATCAAGGTTCGTAAGTGATGATTATTATGAGTGCGTAATGTTAATTGGCATAAAGTAAACATGTTTCGTTAGAGACATCCCGACTGCAGTTATAAAACTGCTAAGATGAATGTATGCTTATTTATACATTGTTTTATTTTTAATATTCTGTCTGGTGGCAAAAGTTGCTGGTGACGCCAGGGTTGTCAGTATTGCCGTAGCTACAGAAACTATTACCACCCCTGATGCGGACAAGGTATGAATTTACTTGGTTTTGATACAGCAAAATGTGGCACAAGGTGCGGAAAACCAGCTCCCAAGAGGGCACTCTGGTCGGGTACAAAAATAGTCGAGGACGGAATCTTTGACATTAGGGGTGGGTGCCTCGGGTGATTGGCAATAAGCCAACTTCCCTCTCCAAAAGGAAGAGGTAATATCTGAGAGGAGGGTGCACCTCCTAGGACCAGGCTGAACCATACATGGCGACAAAAAAAAAAAGAAGAAGAAAAGGGGCCCGATTACCAGTGAGACAGTTGCCAGAATATTGCCAAAGTGAACTTTGGCTGGTATGTAAACAACAATCAGATCAGTGAATCTAAATGCTGGTAAACCGGTCCTAATGAGGATATGGTATAGTACGTGCTATCACACACATGTAAAAAAAGAAAAAGGTAAAAATGGTAAGGACAAGAATCTGAATAAAAACAGTGCAAACAATTCCTATAAAAATCTTATTTCACAATTTTCTTTTTCTTTTTTTTTTAAATTGTAAAATGGATATAATGCAGATAAATAAAAAAAAACGTGGCAGAGGAAAGAAATCTCCAACTATATTCAAAAGGATGATAACATTTTACATTTTTGCAGCAAACATTGCATGCTTTCGAGTTTCCCGTAAATGATGGTACATATCGTTTTACTTGCAAGACCCATAGCAGATGATCGATGAAGAGGCACCGTTTATCATTCAAATGAAGTGAACCTAAAAAGGTTGCAACAAGCTATCTAGAAATGTAGAAGAAGCAATATCCATGGCAATGGATGCGGATGAGGAGGATGAGTTGTGCTTCTTAACTGATAACCCTATTGGCAGAGATTGAAGAGAGAAAAGAAATAAAAGATAAAATCATGCACCATGTGCACATGCGTAGAGCATAAGCTGGTGGTGACTGTGGCCTGTGTATACCGATAGCAATGGACTGGATGTGTGTGTATGTGTGCGATCAGCTTTAGCTGCACGGAAACATGACAGAAGGATGAGAAGTAGGGAATGATGGCATACGTAATTTGACATTTAAATTACAAATTCTCAACGTTTTAAAAGGTTGGTAAGATTGATTTTAAGAGGGAAGGAATTAAAACATTTTTTAAATTTCTTCTTTTTTTTTTTCTTCTTTTCCTAAAGTCTTGTAATAAGAAAAAAAAAAGTCCCCTTGGACTTTGTTAGGAAAGATAAAAATTTATTATTCAAAATTAAAAAAAACTTTAAATACTATAGCAAGATGTATATAAATAGACTTTTGGAATCTCGATTTATTATGGAGAGGCAGAACTTCAAAATAAAATATTACACACTTTATAGGATTTACATCAGATTAAGATTTTTCTTATTGTAAGCAATTTACCAGAAAAATTACAATTAAACAATTTGCTGAAAGTGAAACAAGCGACATTAAGGGGAAATAAGAAAGCAACATGTACAATTACAAACACATGTTCATATTTATGTAGAAGTGTGTGTGTATATATATATATATATATATATATATATATGGCCAGCCCAGTGAGTTTGCAACACACACAAAAATATTATATATTTTTTAAATGAATCCAAAGGAAGTCAAATCTTTGAAATGCTCAAGAGATCAAACACTTTTTATAGTCGAGTAATTATTGGTTACTCCTAATTAGCGGCTCCGAGAAATACTGTTCATCAGTTGTAGCACCAATGAACCATAATACTTGACTGTGGCATATAAACTTTAATTCTAGCCAGAGCTTACTTTCAAATCGACACTTTCACATTTGTATTTCCAAAAGAAATTCGAAACCTGGTGTCGGACACGTTTGTTGTCATTCTTATCTTGGTGCAGCTGATTTCTTTGTACCCGCAGAAAATTTGAAAGTGATTTTGAAGTCTTTAAATTGGTGAATAGAAAGTAATTTCTGTCTAGAATTAAAGTTTAGACAAAAAGTCAAGTATTCTGGTTAATTTGTGCTCGTAAACCAAAGATAAACCATATTTCTCCAAGTAGCTACTAATCTGGAAAAGTTTTAATTATTTCTGGTGTTTTATCAACCTTAGATATCGAATAAGATTACTGTTATTTTAAATAACATTTTTTAGCGCTTTTTTAATTATTTTAAAATCAACTTTACTTTTTTTTTTCTTTCAATTTTTTAATCGTTCGTTTTTATGTTGCGTCAGATTTGTTTTGGTGTGATTTAAAATTTCACCGATGGTGAAGTCAGGATTTTTGTTCATTTTCTCTTCTAAATCTATATTTTTTAAATTCTTCATACATAACATATTTTTTTTAATGAATATTTTGTAAAAAATTGCTTTGATTTAGATACTCCATAAAATCAAATCATTAATTTGTTTTAATTGTGTACTCAATATAGGCCAACACATACACACATATATATATATATATCTCAACAATACGCAGGTAGGATTAATACACATAAGCAAAAATAACAGAAATAATCCAGAATACAAATAATCAAAAATAAGATAAAGTATCAAAAAAAAAAAAAAATAGTCAAAGCTGAATATCTTAAACACACATTATATTTATAATTATTTATATATATATATATATATATATATATATATATATATATATATATATATATATAAATAATTCAAGACTAAAGATAGAGTGTGGGAGGGGGGGTCAGAAAATATTTGCTGAAGTTTCAATTGAAAATGCTAATGTTATAACAAATTTAACATCCAATCAAAATTCAATATAAACAAATACAAAGTTGCAATTATATTTTAATATTTAAAATTGGTTTCATTTGTTTTACGACAAATCATCCCATTTTAGTAATTCAATGCAAAAACTATTGTAAATGATTATTTGCATATGATTAAACCAACAAAAATTGCTATTTTACCCATAGTTTGGAGTAGGGGGTGAAGGTATGAGCCCCCACACCTTCCGATGGTATTAGTACATAACTGAACACAATTGTATTTGAATATTGGAAATGGAAACAATTCTTTATTAGTCAAACTATCTAAAGCAGGTTTTCAATGTAAAGCTTCAGTATAAGTGAAAGCAATAAATTAAAATTTAATGAAAAAAAAAATCAAAAAAAAAAAATCCTGGATATAGAATTAAAATTAGTGAAAAAAAAAAAAGATTAATATGAATTGGTGATCATATAAACAATGATTACTAATAAGAAATTAAGCTCCCGCAATGGATGAAAGCAGCTAGAAGCTAAAAATTTATAAACAATGAATGTTAGAAAAGATTTGAAAAAAAAAAAAACTCAGTATCTACAAGTGGATAAGAGCATTGAGTCCTGAAGGCATCCTTGAAGAAATATGGCATGGATTCAATTTCAAATGTTTGCTACCATTATATAAAAACACATCCTAGGTTGGGTCGCTTATTAATTAGCTTAAGTTTTTATTCTTAATTTAATTATGCGTGTAACACAATGAAGATTTTTAATATTAGAAATATGAGAAACTATATAAAACTTAAAATATAAATCCATAAAAATAACGATGACTAACAATTGAATTATAATAAACTAAAGATTATTTCTCTTATTTAAACTTAATTCCTGCAACTCGCTTTATTGATAAAAAAGTTTTTATATATTCTAAATTTATTATTATTATAATTATACAGAAATTTTTTATTTATTTATTTATTTTTTTTTTTTAAATCTAAGATTTAAACTTATCTAATTCAAATAATATATTAAAAATGAGCTAAGCCAAATAGTTATATGAAGTAAGATAAAGTTGGGTAATTGTCAACGAAAATATAAATAAACATTAAAAGCGAAGAAATAAAACAAATATCCATATGACAATAGTAGCGGTAGTAGTACAAGAGTTGTGAACACACGCATGCCTTGGATGCAAAACACGGTGTATTTAGGCATCGAACAGACTGTAGAAGCCTGCCTTAAATAGATTTGCAACAGGAGATGCTTTGAGGACATTTCTCTTGCAAGTCAGGATAAATAGCTTTTAAAGCAGAAGCCAGGTAAGGTGGAGCTAAAAAATGAATAATAATAATATATATATATATATGCAGGCAAGTTTGATTAAAAACTAATTTTCTTTTTGTGTATTTTTGATAATTATTTTTTTTGACTGCGAGCAATCTTCCAGTATTTGGGGGTGAGGGAGTCGGCGTAGTAAAAATCCAAGGTTGTTGTATGGTCCATCTCTAGCGCTTTCGATCTTCATAATCGTCATCAGGAGGTATTCTTGTTGTTTATTTAAGGTGTTTCGGAATTTTTAAGATGAGGATTGATAATTTGTTTCATCCAGACTACTATTCTCACGTTTACGATAATGTAACCTCCGACCTTCTTCAGGTGCATCTTGTTGAACTCTGGAATCTATATAGAATTTCAAACCGAACCCTTTATTTAGTAGATTGTTCTCGTTCCATCAGCCATGGCCGGGTAGAAGTCTTAAGTAATTTTTATGTTATTCTTAGTTATTATCACCCGTAGTGAGGATTGAACCTTCAACCTCCAGAAGACTGTCACTTAGAACTGATTATTAGTTTCACCACGTGTGTCCATACTAACTAGGAATAAAACAAAATTTACTTAAAATTTGTACTTGGTCATGGCTGACGGAACAAGAACCATCTACCCTCATGGATTGAATAAAGTGTTCAGTTCAAAGTTTATTTATTGTATTAAATTTATTGTTGCTTGAGATTGAGTTTATAGCAGCCATGTCTGTTATGCAATGTTAGATACGAGTTAATGCTGGGATCTCACTAATTCGGTCTTTGTAAGGATGCAGAGGAATGATAGGGCTATGATTTGGTGGATTTGTGGTGTGCATCTTAATGACAGATAATTCTGACTCTTTACCACTGAGGCTTGGGTGCCCAGATTGGAGTCAGCTCTGCGTTGCAACAGCTTACAGCGGTATGGACATGTTGAACGAAGCTCCGGATGGATAAGTAAATGTACACACGTTGAGGGTAATTGAGTAAAAGGCAGGCTGGAGAAGACTTGGAGTGACTCAATCAAAAATGACCTCAAACAATGGCACATCGAAACCGACATAAATGATAGAATTTTTTACCGCCATGATCAACGTGCAAGCCACATCTGATGTGGAAAAACATGTTAATTGCCAAAGAAAAATATTTTTAGTCCATTGTTTTGGCAGGAGAATGGTACGATTTAATCTATTCCTCATTTATTGATTTTAGTTTTTATTTATTTAGTTTAACTACTTTTAATTAGTTGTTGAAAATAGACTAAAACAATAAATTAAATACTTAAATTTAAAAAAAAAAACAGCAACAAAATACCTCCTGATGAAGATCGAAAGCGCTTGACCCCCCCCCCCCCCCATAAAAAAAAAACGCACACCTAGAACCTTACTCTCAACGTCTAGAAAATAATCAAAAAAATATAAACAAAATAGAATTCTGTAGTTTTTAATCAAACTTGCCCGGATAATGATTTTCTTCTAATATATATATATATATATATATATATATATATATGTATGTAAGAAGAAATTCTGAAAGTTTCAAAAATGAATAGTAAAAGAAAAACAAAGAAATTGAAAGCAAGAATATCCGATTTTGTTAAGATTCGAGAGGGAGAAACATAAGTGATGAGTTATAAAAAAAGAAAAAAGAGGAAGCAGATGAGTTAGAAATACAAAAAAGATAAAAGTATTAAAATAAAAAATAGAAAAAAAAAAGCATATGTGAGAGAAATTATAAATGAACCATAGGCAGCAACCAAAAACCATTATGTAAGAAAAAAAAAAAACGCCACCTTGGGAATAACAGCAACTCAACAGAACACGTATCAAGTTGAAGAATCTGTTTGTTTTTTTCTTCTGACTTTGCTGTCAGGGCAGCCAAAAATCGGAATAAGTGCATTTATGTATATCAAAATACACACACACACACATCTACATATATATACATTACTGTTTCATATACATATATACACTTATAAGATAATATATGATGTATATATTTTTTGTTTCAGTACTTCAGTGCTCAATACACGAGTAGAGCTTAGTAGCAGTATAGAAATATACTTTACACAGAAACATTTGTTTTATTTCATCTAAAGAATTTCTCAGTTGAAATCTTACAATCCTTTTAGAAGCAATTTATTTTCTAATTTTTCATATACGGCCATTACTGCTTACATCTATTAGATATTATTGTCTATTTAAAACATTCACACCAATCTCCCCTCTCTCATGGTCACTTCATTTTAAATTAAATATATTGGCTTTTATTGCATCAATCTTCCTCCACTCGCATCAGATGCTTATTTCCCCTAATATTTATAAACCATTCACATCTATCCTCGACTCATTGGTTCAATCAATTGAGCAGTATATATAAAATTGCTTATAAAAGGGATGGTAGGATTTCAAATGACACCTCACAAATTCTGTTGTTGGAATGAAGCATAAAGCTCTGTTTAGTTCATTTGCAATAAGTATATGTTCATAATACTACTACTATTATATATATAAATATTTGTATGAATGTGCATTTTGTTAAAAATGTGCACCGACATGCATGAATCCGCAACCACTGCATCAGATGTATACAATTCACAGGCGTTTCAAAATGCATGCATGTAGCGAATACTTTGCAGCATAAATCTTAATGCATAACACTTATGTATGCATAAAGTGTCTTACTAAAAAAAAAAATTGCCATGTTTTTTTTAACACTTGTGGAGGGGAAGACTGTTTCGAGAAAAGGTTCTTACTATTGTGTAGATAAATAAAAATTCATTTATCACTAAACTTTCTTTTAAAATTGGGAAGGGGAAAAAAAGGGATGAGGGTGGAAATAATTAAAACAAAAAAAATTTTTTTTTTTTTTTAATTAAAAATTTTTTTTAAAAATTAAATTTTTTTTATTGATCCCTGATAGTATTCTTCTGCTTGATAGAATGAAAGTTAGTGTTATATATATATATATATATATATATATATATATATATATATATATATACTTATTAGTTTTAAACTATGCATGAGCTGAAAGCAAGGACTATATATACATGTATGAGTAGTGAGTAAGAGCTGGATGTTATTCTTCCTGAGCAGCTGCTGCCAGCCAGTTCATATCAACAACGCTGCGGAGTTGAAAGAGTTACACAATCAGCAGTGGAACAAGAGAGAGAGAGAGAGAGAGAGAGAGAGAGAGAGGGAGATAGAATTGACACCATGAACACCACAACCAAGATGAAGAGTTAGGCCACGTAAAAGACCAGCTTTTTGCAAAGTAACAAAACAGAAGAGATGGTGACAGGCATTCTTGTGATTTCAATAAGATATAAATAATGCTAAACATTTATCGGTTTCAAGGAGAGTTTTTTTTCTGGAACATTTTTTTTTTTTTTTTAAACTAAAAAAAAAAAAAATCAGTATTCCTTATTTTTCGAGTGTATTTCATATATAATCTGTGGTATAATGCTAAACACTTCGTAAGACATCCATAAATACGTAGAATCAGTCTACAAGAAAATAAATAGAAAAAAAAAAAATTGTAACTCACTTATGTTGATTAGTCTCGAACCAGCCCTTGATGTAACATCCAAAAAAAAAAATAAGTATATTCTATTCTATTAAAAATTTTCAATAAAATATACTTATACTTGCTTTTGGATATCCAGCTACGAGCTGATTAGAGACCAATCAACAAAACAGTGAGTTACAAATTTCTGTTTTCTATTGTTTTATTTTCTCATAGGCTGATTCTACACACACGAGAATACACGTTCCGTCAAGAATGAAAAATAATATTTAAGTTAAATGAATAAATCAATTACTAAAAAAAACAAAACTTTATCACGATAAAATTTCCTTTTCAACTAACTATTTACATGATACTCATAAAAAATTACCTTCATCCTAATAGCTGCTCATGTACATAAAGCAATCAAACAATTGTCACGTTTTATATACTTTGAATCAGCTGCCCCTAATGTTATATACTGAATTACCTCCCTTAGACACTATAAACAGCCGTGTATTATTATGATAGCTATTCTGCATTTCTTATATTTATAGAGTATACAATATTTTTTTTTAGAGTGTAGATATATATATATATATATATATATATAATTTAATATTTGTTTATAAATATTATTATTAAGCCCCTTGAAGTAAAATTAAAGTTGAGCAATGTTAAGAGATATTTAAAAATAGACATTCACTTAGTTAAAGCAAGACCCCGATTAAGGTCGTTGAGTTCTCTAGTCTGTCTTAATATTTATGCTGTAATAGCATAAATATATCTTAAATTCTCTGTACCACGTGGTAATTTGAAATGGCCGTGAGGGTAGGGTGAAAGCGTTCTAGACCCAAAGGTGAATTTTACATTTAAAAAAAAAGGGGTTGATTTTTTTAGAAAAATGTTGGCTAGCTTTTTCTCAGAAGTAAGTAAACCAGATGGAGTCTGGCTTTGGGAACCATTGCAAAAGTGGATATGTGAGGAAAGAAATCTTGTTCATGTAGAAATTGGAAGAAGTGAGATACAAACATCAAAACAATAGTTTTTTTTTTCTTTTTAAAAGTTTTTTTTTTTTTAAATATCTGATTTATTCAATAATTAAATGCCTATTTTATAACAATTTTCTCATGAAAAGTAGAAAAGTGTATAAAAATGGAATTTCTAAAAGTGGAAATGGAAGGAAAGAAAATTTAACTTCCATGTATGTATACATACACACGCTGTGCCTAGAAGTACAAGTTCATTATTAAAAGTGTTTTGTAGTTCTTTTTTTAAAAATTTATTATAGTATATTAAATTTCGAGTACAAAAAATAAGTAATTCTAACTCTTTAAAAATCAAAATTATTCCACAAACTTAAATACAATTGTTGATATTGTCCATAGAAACCTAATTATATATATATATATATATATATATATATATATATATATATATATATATATATATATATAAGTTGAGATAAACAAAATTAGAACATTTATATCAGTTCCAAGAATTCAAACAATGAATATTTGGCATACGATCGTTTCTAAAACAATTTGGAAAATTTTACTTTGTATTATACTTTAGATGATTCCAAAAGGGCTCTTCATCAGCATCCCTTAAGAAGCAAGTTAAGCAAGAATATATATAACTGGACTAAAATTAATGAATTTCTTCACATTTGAAAAAAATAATAAAACATATAGCCTTATAGAAAACATAAAAGCTTATAAATTAAAGGTTGTATTATAAATCTAATATTTTGGGCAGTTCTGGTCTTTATCAAACTCTGTTTTTCTCAATAAAAGCAAATGGACAATGTTTATGAATAACCGCAGATCAGATAGCTTTACGGATCCTTTTCATTTGTTTTTTACTACAACCTATACACATTAAAAAAAATGTTTTAAATTTTGCTACACAAACTTTTTTTTCTTCATTTTTTTAATGTATTTTTTTTTTTTACGTGTGGTAAGTTGTATTGTTTTTACAAAGTCATGGAAGCTAAAAGATGAAAACCATTTTGTTTTACCCGTACAGAAATCTTTTTACGTATTTCTAAAATTTATAATTTGTGACATATTTTATTTGTATTTTTATTTCACAGATACTTTTATGCGCGCTAGCCTTTCGAATAAAATGTAACTTTCGGCAAGCCACCATCCGCCCATGCATGAAGTATTGTTGCCACATCTGGGCTGTTGCATCATCTACTACTCTCTCCCTCCTTGACAAAGTCCAAAAAAGAGTTGCCAACCTAATAGGTCCCTCACTGTCAACCAAGCTCCAATCCCTGTCCCATCGCCGCAATGTAGCATCCTTGTGCTCGTTTTACAAATACTTCAATAGTTTATGCTCAGATGAATTGGCTACTCTGGTGCCCCCCCCCCCCCTCGACGTAAATTCACTAGACCAACTCGACAATCAACTAAATCCCAGCCATTCACTGTGGAGGTCCCCAGATGCCGGAGAGCTTTCTACTCAAATAGCTTCTTTCCTCGTGCTGCTGGCCTCTGGAACTCCCTCCCTGCCCCCTGTTTCCCTGACAGTACTGACATGCAGAAATTTAAAATTAATGTAAACAGACATCTCGCTGCACAGATCCCACTTTAGGTTGACCCCCCCCCCCCCCACAACCTTCTTCCCTTTTCTTTCTTCTCAGTAGCCCCTTACGTCTACAGTGGCGGCCTGCCTTGTTTGGGGTGAACTACGTTAAAAAAAAAAAAATTAAAAAAAAAAGCAATTACATTAAAAATTAATAAAATTGAAGGATGCAGAACGGTTTAGGAGTATAAAGATATTAACTACTAAGTATTCAATTAACATACTTTTATATTATAAAACTATGTATTGGGCACTATCGGAAAAAATACTGGAAAATAACTAACATTTTAAAATATCCATCTATTTTCTTTCTATATAATAACATGAAGCTGATCTATTTATTGAAGTTTGTCATCGATAGCTTTGAATCTGACAAATCAATATTTTATTCTGACTAGCCAAGCTTTCCTTTTTATCCTTGCACCATGTTCTAAAAAAAAAAAAAAAAAAAAAAAAAAAAAATATCTATTTCTATTTAGTCTCTTTCAAAAAACTTATTCCGGCTAGGAAGATTGTTAAAATGGAGGCATTTTTCACTAATCGCTTACATACACACAACAGTTAATAAAATTTTTCTTGTACATTTCTCTATGTCAGCTTTGATATGAACAATTACATTTGTTTAAAAGAACTATTAAACTATTTATTTATTAAAATTAGTTGTATATCATAATAGTAGACAAAACATTCATTTAGAACTAAAATGTTTTAATAAAATTATACAAGCGGCTGTTGTTAACTTCAGTGTCATTTACTAGACTTGTTAACCCTCAAAACTGGATTTCTTTATGATAAATCTATTATTATTTATCATTTATTCCAATAAAAATTATGTGTCTTTCTTTATAACACAAAAACAAACTAATTTACGAAAATGTTTTCTTGAAAAAAAAAAGATAAAAAAAAAAACTAAAAAAAACTTGAAAAGAACGACATTACATTAAAACACTATGGCAAGAAAGTAATATTTACCTTTCACCGACTTGTACAATATTACTCTCATTAATTTATAAAAACTGTATAAAAATAAATATACAATTGAAAATAAAATCTTTAAACTCTTAAAAAGACATTTACACGTTACTGTGCTGATAGTTTCTTTTTGAGACTAAATGGGAATAAAAAATATTTACTTAGCGACTGATACAATATTAGACGGAAAATAAATGAATTATTTATATTATTAATTTATTCATAAAGCTGGTAAAATATTTGTACAATTTAAACTAAAATCTTTAAATGTAATGACGTTTATAACATGTAAAGGTGATGATACAGTTTTATTTTAGACAAAAGGAGAAGTAACAGGGTTTTTTTTTTTATAACTTAAACTCACATTGCAAAGACGATTAAAACACAATTTCTACATCATTACATTTTCGGAAGAAAAACGTTTTCTTTCTTCACTGACTAAAGGTTGACCAACAGTGTTTTTTTAAAAAAAAAAAAACTTGTATTGAAAAGGCTGTCAAAAACGATAAAAAAAATTATTTTTTTTCGGTTTTTTCTTTACCTTATTTTTCAAAAAAAATCTTTAACCCCCCCCCCCCCCTCCCCGGCAATGTACTGCCACTATACACACACACCTAGAGTAATGTTAATAGCACGAGAGGGAAATTTAAAATTTCTTGGTTTACTGTGAATCGATTTTCCCAGATGATTTGTATAATATAGGTAACACTATTGTTAGGTTTTTATTATTCCGTGTAACCCCCCCCCCCCCTTCTCAAATGTCTGATTCAATGTTTTTGGGGGGTGAACCACATTAATAGCTTTTCTCCTAAGTACAATGGGAAGTGGAAAAGGCTTCAACAATGAAAAGTCAGTCATCAAGGAAAGTGCTAAAGACACTTCTCTTACTATTATTGTGGAGGTGGCAGGTCATAATGTGGATACGATTAGATGATTTCTGAGGGAACCTTCACCAAAAAAAGAAATGATCTAGTTGTTGGATCTCCAAGACTAACATCTAGGGATTTAAGAAACATTAACGGCGAATTACGTTGGAATTGTGGACAAACAAGTCATGCTATTTTCACTGTCGCCGGACTTCATCATTTACTTAAACCACCAGAAACAGCATCTTTATGAGAATGGCTTCAATGCAAACTCTCCTTAAATGGATTACTTTAATGCTCCATCACAGGAATTTGAGATTTCAATGGGCTCAGAAGTACATGACATCGGTCATGAGTCGTGTATTGTTCACCTGCGCAAGCCTTGACGCATGTGTGGAAATCATCTAATCTATTTCAGAGATGAGCGCCACCAACGTTTACAATATCAACAACAGGGTGGGTAGGTATGTTATTGGTTGATATCATTTGGAACAGATTTTTGGATCCAATTAGGGTGCCTTTAGGGGTTAAAGTGATCACAAGGCTACCAAAGCATTTCTTAGGCTCCTACAGCACCAGAATTCAGAGCGTCAAAAATCCTTGCTCCATCAATAAAGAGGTTTATGCCAATGGATACAAATTTACATCAAAAGATATATGAGCAAACACCAAAGCTGCAGTTGAGCA
This sequence comes from Sepiola atlantica, assembly GCA_963556195.1. Lineage (NCBI taxonomy): Eukaryota > Metazoa > Mollusca > Cephalopoda > Sepiida > Sepiolidae > Sepiola > Sepiola atlantica. Next base: position 183,697,274 of record OY744518.1, read on the forward strand.
TTCAAGCCTGCTACTATAAAGAAATTGACACATTTGATGACTAATAGGGTTCCGAAGTTATCCACAGAAATGGCACTGACGGAGCAAATAATTCATTATGTAAATAAATCTCATGATTTTCTGTTAAAGATGTACTCAAGGTATTCTCAATATTCATCATTATCTCCAAAATGCTGCTTAATCAGTGGCTGCCTGAAACCTACAAACCTGAACAACCTGCATCTCTTCACTTGCATTGTTTCTTCAGATGTGAGACGGGAAGTTGCCAGCCGAGTAGAGATCACAAAGGCAATCAATGATGACTGCCATCTCCTTCATGGACACAAACGGTCCAACTGAAGTCAAGGAGAAGCTTCCTCAGCCATGTCGAACCCCTAACAACATCTCAGGAAGAGATCAGACTACAGCTGTGGACAAGAGAGCTTGAGAATCCCCCCCCCCATCTCCTACTGACATGGGAATCCCCCCTTCTGAGGCCCTCCCTCCCCATTTAGAAGCACCCTGGCTCCAGTGGAAAACACTCAATCGCCTGAGAACAAAAATGGGGCGATAAAAAGTTGCTATGAGTATATGAGGCTACAAAACTGACCCAATCATCTATGAATATGGAGAGGAGGACCATATGATGCAATACTGCCTTGTCCTACCTGCTCCACCGGTGCAGCTTGAAAGATCTTGCAGAGTACAACAATGATGCAAAGGACTGCGTAAAAAAAGTGAGAAACTGTTGCATGACCACATGCTTCAAAGACACGTAAAGAAGAATCTCCAAAACAAGTCTAGATGGGCCATCTTAAGTCAAAAACTATAAGCATGGTTCGTTCGCCCCCAAAAACATTGAATCTCAAAGAAAAATTAAGTGTGAAAATCTAACAATGGTGTTGCCGCATTATGCAAAAAATCTGGGAAACATTTTTTATAAAAATTGATTCACATTAAACCAAGAAATTCCTAATTCTATTACCAAGTTATTAGTATGTGTCTGTAGTTCTGTAGCATTACTTCTTTCAAGCATATTCCATTAGACGAAGATAGACATTACGCATCTATTTCACCTGCTGACCATTCTTTCCCAAAATTCTTACAAACTTACGCAAGTCAGACTGTAAGGTAAATACACATTTTCCCCAAACTCATGTCATTTTTCAACTAACTTTTACTCATCCTCCGAGAGAATTGTAAAATATATGCATATAGTTAGAGATAAAATATGGTAAATCTTTTAACGTTGAATGCAAAAGAAAATTTGAATTAAAGGAGATTGCTTGAAATCATTTAGTTCTAATCACAAAGACACGATCACAAAGTCTGAAAGTATTATGGCTCATTATAAACATTTGTGGATGCATAAAAATATATATTATACCTCATCGTTTTCATTGGATGTAAAATGCTTCTAAGATTCAATCTTTTGATGCATGAAGATTTCAGTATTGTTTATTAGAAGTCGTTCAATAATAAACTTCTCTGAAGTCGGAGTTATAGCAAATTTACTGCTCTAGGAGTCTGCGCTTTGAAAATTTAACTAGTTGAAACTGGAGCATATTGTTTGGGCTATTGATGCTAAGCCCTGTTAATGTATGTATATAATTTTAATTGAATTTTTAAAGATTTTCTTCATAAAAAAATAAATAAAATGAATCCACAGAGCCTTGAAAAATGCAACATCAAAAGGCTATAAATTATTATTTTCTAACTTTGGTAACCTGGAGACGGGTATGTTAATACTGTGAAGACGTGGATCAAATTACATTTTCTCTCGCTTACAGAGGGGATTATCACAAACAAAATTAATACCAAAACGCTTACTCATAGAGAAGAGAAACTCCTGAAGAGAGATAAGAAATGAGAAGGGGGGATTTTTTTGCATGGCCATTTGCACTATATGACTTTAAATACCAGGGTCGTTGGCATTACAACCTTTTATCTTTGCAGACTTGGAATTGAGCACTTGTCAGCTCTGTGAATTGGGTGAAAGAGCAGTTCTCAACAATATATATATATATATGCTGTCATTCTTTTTTTTTATCATTTTAATCAGTTTATTTAAAGAGATCAAGGGGTTCCCTCTTGCAGCTAACACTTGATTTCCCTATGAGTAAAATTTATATCCGAGGGCTCTCTTAAGGAAAGATGTTCTTTTTAGGGCTGCTATCTGTACTTCCCTACAATTTGGTCTTCCGGGGATTGTGTCTAAGTATTTGCTTAGGTTTTTTTTCCACTAGACCAGTTGCCCCCACTACAACTGGTATGTTTATTTCCTCGAGGGACCATGTTATTTTTAAGTCATTTTTGAGGTCTTGGTATTTGGGTATTTTTTCCCGTTCCGCTCTATTGAGGCCATAGTCGTTTGGGATGGTTACATCAATGATGAGAGCATTTTTTCTGGTTTGTTCCAGATGACAATGTCTGGTTTGATGGTCTTGTCTTTCATGTATCTGCCCACCTGTATGTGCTGATCCTTGTGGTAAGTGAAATCGCCAGAAAACTATTAGAGCACTCTTCCGTGGTTGATAGTGTTTATTTAAACATCAAGATTTCGCTTCTTTGTGGCTGGTTACTGATGGCCTAACAGTTAGAATCGTTGTGGAAAAATAAAAGCCGGGTTTTGATCCTAGCTTGAAGCGCTTGCCTATCTAGCTACACTGAATAGCTGTGATACAGAAAAACTGTCTGGATGATTATATATATCGTTTTTTTTTTCAGTTTAGTTTTGTAATAGTAATTTTAGGTAATTTTTTGAAATAGTATTCCTTCTTATGTAAAGCTACAAAAAATAATCCCCGTGTTTCATCTGAAAATAGCGCCATAGCATATGAAACCCTTGAGTAGTCGTCCGCAAAGCTTTCTTGGTTTGATTATCTCTTCATAACTAACAGTCATTGTTTTTGCAAGGCTTTCTTTGGGTATTGAGCACTTTCTGCTGGGTAAGTCTGCGTGTTTGCAGGTTCTCAGTTTCATTTATTGGTTTTATGGTATGTGGGTGTGCACGTTGCATACAAAACTTCTGTTTCGACACAAACCTGCAGATTATGCATGCGGGAGGAGTAGCAGATGAAGTCAGTTGCAGAATACAGAACTGGGTAGATTAGTCAGATCACTGGCACAAATGATTTGATCAAAGTGTTGAAGGCACATGATGGTGCCACAAGCCAAGTGAACAGGTGTTATCACAGATTTTGACTTCTCTGAAAATTAGAAAATGTTCATTGAATCTACAATAGATTCATATCATTTCTTTCTTTATATATATATATATATATATATATATTTTAAATAGGTACAAAGGTTTTAGAAATGAACCTGAGGTTACATAGCCATACTGTTTCCAGATTCCTAGGAATCTGACCAGATACATATAGCTAATCTTCAGCCTACCAATTTCTAGCCTCTAACATTTAAGATTAGCTATTCCTGAGAATCTGGAAACAGTATGGCTATGAAATCCCATGTTCGTTTTAAAAACTCTTTTCTATACCTATTTAAATATATTGGACTCTTACTCTTGTAATGTATATATACTAGATGTACTTGGCATTGCCTGGGTGGATACCTAATTGGGGGGGGGGTCTTACAAAATAAAAAAAATTCAAAATATAGTAATGTGTAGTTTCTTTTGAATTGGAATGTAAGAAATGCGTTGCAATTTTCTTGATGTAAAAAATATATCAATAAATAGTAATAGAAATTTTTAAATGTATATTTATAAAAGTTACGTAAACGAGAAACATACGCGCACACAAACAATTTTTTTTATTAATACAGGTTAAGTCAATTTGGCCAATCAAACTGAAATAATTTTAAACATCATATTGAAGGGAAGTAACTCCAGATTGCTTATTCTTAAATTTGGAAGCCTTGGAAACATCTTTTATTTTAAAATTAGTGTTTTATTTATAGTTTGTTCTCCCTCTGAAATGTAAGCAAAACATTAATATTTTCAATGGTTAAATGTTTTAAGGAAGAAATTCATAAATTGAAATCTATTGGAAATGAAATGCCTTCAAAATGATTTAAGTGGATTATTTTCTAGAAAGTTGCTCCTCCAAAGAATACCGTTTTTTGTTTTGTGGTGTACATTTTGAAGACTTAAAAGCAGTGCGACATCATTTGTATTCCTGGCTGCTTACACCATTTGAGTAAAACAACACTGTAAACCGATCGTATAAATGTAAAATAATTACTTAACAGTATAAGAAGCAAGTCATTTTAAGAAAGCAATATGCTAATATTTATATGTTAGAAAAAATGTAATTGTTTATCTGATAGGGAAGATAGATGGGAAAACGGTTTAATGTGTTCTTTATTAAAGAACAAAGCCATTCTTTTTTCTAGGGTTTATTTAGAAATTTATCCATATTAGCAATTTTGCGCCCAGGAATAATAAAAAGATTATAGTGAAATAAGTTATATTGTCAATGACATGGTACACAAAAACAAAAAGAAGAAAAAAAAGGTAATAGTCAGAAGCAAAGTTTGATGTCAGCTTAACTGCAATTTGAGCCTGATTTTGAAAATCTGACTGATTCAATTTTATGGAGTACATATATTAAACCTCTTTATTTCAATAAATTTTATGAGCGAAAGTCTTTGCAAATAAAATTGTAATGACACCATTTCAAAGGTTACGCTAAACAAAAAAGAAAATATTTTAAGTCTAAATTCTGAATTTGCTGACATTTTAAATATAATAGTCAAAATATGCATATTTAAATATATAGTAAAGAAATTAAATCACCAGTAATTTGTCTTGAATAAGCTTATTTTAAAGGGACGATAATTGTTAAAAAAAAAAACCCCCACTGAATCCAGTTGGAACTAGAAAACAGTTGTTGATAATAGGAGCATTGTTAAAACAATAAAAACATGTTTATTGTGCCTCCTCCATGAGCAGCTACACAATGACGTAGACGATCTAGCCAACATCAAGTCACTCTTTGGAGAAATTCTAGCGGAATATTGTTCCAAACTTCCGCAAACAGTTTTTAATATTTTATGTTTATGACTTCTCTCTTTTGTAATCCAAATTGATGTAACAGTACACCCCAAATAATAAATTCCATTACTTTGAGATCGAGAATTTTTGAGGGGCCATTCATTTGGTTCAATGAAATCAGGAGTATTGCCTCTGAGCCAGGCAACAGTGAATGTAGACGTATGGACCTTTGCTTCATCTGGTTGCCATCTCCTCATATTTAGTTTATGTTGTGAAACATTTTAGGTGCACATATCACTAGACATGAGTCGATACATTGCTTTTGGCCTAGATCTAAATTTCCCGTTTTTTTGTGGATTAACACTGTAGGTTTTCATATATATATAAAAAATTGTTTCTGAATTTTTTTTAGATGAGTATTGATAATTTGTATTATCTGGATAGATGTTACATCCAAGATGAGAACAGTAAACCGAATAATATATATATTTGTTTAATATGATATATATTTTCTATATTAGATCTGCTGATCATTCTTTCCACAAATTCTTACAAATCAGAATATAAAGTAAATTAAACATTTCTAAAATTTATGTATTCTGGGAGTTTATTTTTAGAGCCTGCAATTAAACTTCATAAAGAAATTCAGAGACATGAATTTTGGAAATTTATTTTATTTACCTTACATTCTAATTTGCAAAAGTCTACTAGAATTTTGGAAATAAAGATTTACAGATCAAATAGGCACAGAATGTAATATTCAACGAAATGTGCTTGAACCCCCCCCCCCCCAAAAAAAACTACAGCATTTTCTTTTCAACCATTTATGTGCATTTCATTCCTCATGCAATTTTCTGACAAGAATAAACCTTTTTATCTAACATAATAAAAAAAAAAACACCATTTCTTCTGATAACGGCATAAAAACATTTCATTAAATAACGGCATAATAAAAAAACACCTTTTCATCAAATAACAGCATATAAAAAAACTGTTTTCTTCTAATAATGGCATAAAAAAACAAAACGCTTTCATCTAATAATGGCATAATAAAAATATACTTTTTCATCTACTAATGGTATAATAACACCTTTTTATCTAATAACGGCATAATAAAAAACTGTTTCCTCTAATAACGGCATAAAAAAACACTTTTATCTAATAATGGCATAATAAAAAAACACCTTTTCATCTAATAACAGCATAATAAAAAAAAACACCTTTTCATCTAATAACAGCATAATAAAAAAAACAATACCTTTTCATCTAATAACAGCATAATTAAAAAGAACACTGTTTCATCTAATAATTGCATGATAAGAAACAGTTTCATCTAATAACTGCATAATAAAAAAAATACCTTTTTATTTACTAATGGTATAATGAAAACACCTTTTTATCTAATAACGGCAGAATAAAAAAAACTTTTAATAGCCTAACAGATCCCCATTTTGTTTGTAAAAGCCAAAGTTGAAAAACAATCTTCTCATCAAATAGCCCAGCATAACAATGATATTTTTATTAAAAAAAAAAAAAAATTCTTTAGATAATTATTCATTAGAAAATAACTGTCTTTACTGACATTAAATAAAATAAATATAATAAAAAAGCTCAAATCGAGTGACCAATATCTTGGGAGAAAGAAATGGTACGAGATTTTGAGATAGGTTAAAGAGTTTAGTAACACTAGTTTTTAATTAGTTGCGAAGTACACAAGAATGCCTAGTCACAGATGGAGATTGTAGGGCTACAACAGTCTACCAACAGTTAAACAACATATGGTGCAGATGAACAGGGGGGGCTTTGCGGCATTGGCGGCAGCTACAGAAGCTCTCACAGAAAAAAAAAAAGTAAACATATATATATACACATACATATATAAATAAATATATATATGTATGTACAGATATATAAATACACCCTGATACCACATACAAACATACAATCAGTCAGAACTGTGCACAAAAATTTGGCAATGATTAACCAGCAATTGATTGGCAGCAGGGAATTTGGGTGTTGAACTTACATGGTACAGTTTGTCCAGGTGGATTAGACTGCATCCCTGGAAGCAAATATAAAAGCAGCAAAACACAATTAGTTGGACACGCAAGAATTTCGGCACAGTTCACAAAATCCAAGGTCAAGCATCAAACATAACTTATAAAAAAATCGGCAGCTTTTCCTTCCGGTGACTTCATAGCCATTAAATTGTTTAATAAATAAAAAATAAATGTTAAAAAAATAAAATTAAATAAAAGTTTTAGCAAATTCCTGCTTCTTATTGTCATTTCGAAATCTAAACCATCACAACGAAACCTATAGAACTCCAACGTTATGTACGCAGACTGATTATAGAGAAATAACTTTTTTTTTTTTTCCTGGACTCGTTTTGTTTAAAGTCTGGAAGAAAATAATGGAAAGAAAGAAAAAAAAAAAAAAAAAGAATTTAGAAGAAAATTCCAGATGTGAAACTGTTAACTATTAGCAACTGCAAGTGTGTGCACATATACGCATACACAATACAATGTGTGTGTGTGGAGTGTTGCTTACAAAAAAGAGAAGAAAAAAAAGCATATAAGCTACTTAAAGCAGTTGCTTTAGATGCCCTCCCCCTCCCCCATACCTACTTTTAAAAAGGTGAATATTTTTATTTTTACTTGTTTGAAGTGAAAATACATCTTGATATTCTATTTATATAGAGAAGTGTAAGTAGATTTCTTCAGGTTCTGTCCACCTGAAAAACTAACATCGTAGTGAGTTGATAATTATTTACATCTATTATCATGCTAAAGCCGAGTTAATCTACGTTAGTTTCTCTAAGGATTTTTTCCTCTATATACTATAATAAAAAAAAATATATATGCTAAGATAACTCGATCCCAAAACTGAGGAATATGTTTGAAAAAAACCCCAAAAAACTCCCATTTTAATTGCTCTAATTAGTCGCAATTTGCAATTCACTCACAAAGTGATCCATCTATCACTCTCACCCTCTCTTCTCATGTTTTTTTTTGTTTGATCCCTACCCTCTTATTTTATGATATCACTGTCGCTCCCGCCAGTCTCAGTTTATTAACAGTCTTAGCTAATAAAGAAAGGAAAGAATAAAAAGATAATGAACGAAAGGGAATACCACCAGATGTAATGATATTACTTAACCAGCAGCTGTACTAAGAAAGGGGGGGGGAGTTATAGCGAGCAAAATGAAACTAATTTGGGATTTTGTCTTTATTTTTTAATATAATTAACTGGCTTTGCAAACTCACCTTTTCCTGATTGAAACAATCTAACTTGAGCTCAAATGATGAGCCAATGGGTCAGATTTTTTTCTAATATATATATATATATATATATATATATATATATATATATATTATATTTATTAGTAAATTTTGTTTATCTTAGCACCTTAATACAGTTTCATGTATTATCCATTCTTCATGAGTGTTTTAATATATTCCTGAATGATGTGATACATTTGAATAAAAATTCAAAGTTTATGGCTCAATAACGTTAATACTCCTGTTCCCATAAAATCACCGAAGTTAACTGACCGAGTCTGACCAATATTTAAATGGGTGACAATTTGGGAATACCAGATGCTGTAGTAAGCAAACAATCCACCTGGTGTATAAACGAGTACCAACCTTCCTGGGCATATAACTGGTGATAGACTAGCGTCCTGTCAGAGGGGTGGTTCAGGCCATCTTTTCCATGTAACACTATAAAACCGTAAATAATTTATTATTGTTATAAAGCTATTTCTAGAAAAGATATTAAGCTCTTTACAGTCTGCGGTCTTTATTCAGTTTAATTTCAAAACTCATATCTGAACGACCGTTTCTGAGGAGTTTATTTTCATTATACTTTTAAATAAATTTTATTTAAACAAACATACTTTGCCATACAAATGCACTCATGTTCCAACCCAAAAAATATTTGCGTATCATCAGATGAGGATACCAACAAAATGAACCAAAAACTGGACGGACTCTTCATTAAAAATCTTTTTTTTAATTTTTATATATCTATATATTATTTAGATTTCTTTAGGTTGACATGAAAAAGTGGATTAAGAGTTCCATAGTGTTTAAATTACTAAAGCTCAAAATATATAACAATGTTTCGAGTCTACTTTTGTTGGAGATAATAGTCACTGAGGAAAACTTTTGAAAACATATCTTTATCAAGAAAGAATGTGCTTTAGAATGTGCAGAAATAATCGTATGGTTGAAAATGTTTTTCAAAAAGTAGACTAAATTTATTTTTAATCTAAAAAAATGAAAAATTTTAATTTCTTTTTTAATTTGACTAGTGTCTCCGATTTTTTTGTTTATTTAATTGCTTGATGATATGCAAATATTTTTTGGGTTGAAACACGAGTGCATTTGTGCAGCAATGTTTGTATAAAGAAATTATTTTTAAAAAGTATATAGCTTTACTTGTTACTACACACTTAAATACTGTATGGTTCATAGCACCAATTTAATTTCACTTAAAATATATAGAAATAAAAAAGTTGAAATTTGGTAGAAATTATTTTATATGGTTTATAGATTAATATCATACTAACATAATGCATTATCAAAATTAGATTAGAACATCTATTTAGCCATCACTTTGTAATTGACGCACTGGTCACTGTTTCATGAATTTTTCAAACTGCTATAACCCATTTAGCTCAGCAGGGATTTATTCGCTAATAATTCAAATGGTCCAGCGCCATCAATGGTATGTAATATTGTTAGATGCAGGATTATTGTATTCTAAACAATATTTTATTCAGTTTTAAATTTATTTCAGATGTTATTTACTTAAAATTTGCTATTGCAGATAACATGTTCTAAAAGGAAGGTTTTGAAAAAAAAATTTTTTTTTGTTTAATTACTAATACTAAACTTAACAGTAATTCTTACTTTTAAGTTTTTATGCAATTATTACTATATAAAATGTTTAAAGAACTTAAAAGATACGTAAATAACGCTTTATATATATTATATTAAGCTACCGATGAAAAAAAAAAAAAAGCATTACAAAAAGCAAAAATATTGAATACATACAAAAGACATGTCAAATTGTTATATTTAATAATAATAAAAAAAACTATCCTTATGTGTGGTTATTTACCCCCTTTGCAGGACGTTAGACTCAAAATCAGGTGGGGGGTTTAAAAAGCCAGCGCACTAGGTGAAGTGCACTCTGGCCTACAAAAAATGCCTGAGCAGCCCCTATCAACGTCCCCGGGTAGAATTTAACAATTGACAATAAATTAACCCCTGCTCAGAGAGAAAGTAAAACCTGGGAGGGTGGATCTCTTGGGACTAAACAGAACCATACCTCAGCTCGACAGCAACAAAGGCACTGTTGGACTGATTGTCAAGGACGTATCCACGACTTGTACGAACAACACCTACTCAAGCCGTACCAGGTATGATGAAGCAAAAAAAAAAAAAAAAAAAAAAAAAAAAAAATTCCTATTGAAATAAGAAATTAAAAGAAAAAAATCTGAAATCTATCAGATTTAAGACCCCCCCCCCTTTTTGCAATACTAACTACACAATAAAAAGTGATTGTAATTTTCTTTATAAATATATGAATTCATAAAAAATCAAAAGTAAAAGTTTCAGTTAATAAATACAATTGTCGATCCTTTATAGACCCAGAGAATTACTGATCAGATTTCAGCCAAACTTGGCATGTGATAAGCCAGGTAGTGTCAAAGGCTGTGTCAATTGCACCGACATCAACCCTGGAGGTAAAAAACATTAAAAAAAACCTATTTATCATGGATAATGTGGGGGTCTTCTATGACAAAAAACAAAAAGCACACACACATCGTAATTTTTTGTTATTTATATAAACATTTTGGTTACACATTTGCAGCCATGTTTCAGCTCTGGCTGAAAATCAGCTGAGCATCTTCAGGTCAAGTTCTCAGTATGAAAACACCTTCACACTAAGAATTTGGCCCAAGGAAACTCAACTGATTTCCAGCTAGAGCTGAAACATGTCTGCAAATGTGTAACCAAAATGTTTATATAAATAAAAATTGATACAATATGCATAGCTCTATTTGCTACTGAACACTATCATAAAAACACAGTAAGGATTCACTGAATTAACTCATATGAACAAAACCCCACTGGAATTATATATATATATATATATATATACACACACACACACTGAAGAGCCGTGATACAGCCAAACAGTGTGTGTGGTTGAATAAAATATGCTCCTCTTCTTTCGTTGAGCTCTCTGGTAAGTGAAATCATCAACTGCCAGCAGCTTATAATGCATGGCTAACTGTGTAAACAATTTGAGCTCTTAGGCAATTGACAATGTTTACATTGAGATTTCACTTACTGTCAGCTGGTGTCGGATGATTTCTAATGGGTTAGAAGCGCCGACTGTTATCTAAATGGTTGAGTTTCTAGCCTGGCTCAACAAACTTTCTTGACTAGCCACACTGAAGAGATGTGATACAGCGAAACAGTCTGTGGATGATTATTTATATATATATATATATATATATATATAGATATATGAAAGCAAACATTCAAAGTAAGAAATTAAAAAATAATTTTATAATAGAATTCCTAAAAAGAAAAAAAAAAGAAAAAAAAAAGAAAAGTAAATATGCAATAAAATAATTATCCCAAAGTATTTTTTTGTATTTTATAAAGATAAAGTTGTTTATCTTTTAAAATCCTGCTCTATAACAGTGTCATTGAGTACTATTAGTATTTTCTTGTTTTTAAATGTTTACTTTGTTGAATAAATAAAAAATTGAACCGATTATAATAATTAAGTTGGTCCCGATACTGCCAGATTCATGAGACATTGGACGGATGACAGCCACTTGTAGAAATGAGCCCTGAGAGACCGTTTGGATGTTCCAGTGCATCTCCCTAGCTATCAGATGAGGAAATGTCATGTCCAGTATTATGTCTAGATTAAATTTTTTTAAAAAGCTTTACTTGGCATTTGTCCTCATTCGTTAAGGATTGTTTTTTTTTCCAAACAAATAAAATATTTTAATGACATAATTATAAAATGTATGTTGATTCATATGATTCTTCATCTGAAAATGCATTTCTGGTTAATTTTTAATTGGTTCTATAGTTCATAAAAGCGCAAATTTAAAAAAAAATGTTTACATATTAACTAAGGCTATTTCAAATGAAACCAAATTTTTTCATAATTAAGTAAAGGATAAAGTAATTAAAAAAAAAAAAAAAAATTATTAAATATAATTAAAAAAAATTAGAAATTGCCCACAAATCCATTTTGAAGTCCAAGAAAAGAGCTGCCGATATTTCTAAGTAGACTATGGTCAAATAGGATAAAAAAAAAAAAAAAAAAAAAAAAAAATACACACTAAACACACGCACTCATTTATTCCATCACAAACTAGCAAAATACAAGAGACAATTAACGTGCCAATATTTCACTGCACTAGCAAAACATGGCCGCCATAGCTAACATTAATAAAGGAATTGAAAATGTAACAGGTTTTAAATAAATGTAAAAGAAAAAAGGTTGGGCAACATGTACATGCAGAAAATAGAGAAACACTGGATTAGGCATGAAAATAAAATAAAATATATTCAAAACAAACTGATAAAATCTTTGATAACAAAATATGAAATGTAAAAAGATATTTTTTTACCAACAGCTGCTTGAAACTTAAAGAGTATTCAACTGAAAAATACTTCATCCCTGCAGAATTTGAGATTCAAAGTGAAAGGGTTATCTTCTAACTAAAAGCAGTTCAGATATTTGATCTTTTATAATACAAGAAAGTATATTTTAAACAAAGGTGCATAAAAGATGTCTAATGCACGCAATGCGATACTTATAATTGAAGCGGCTATTTTAATAAGCTAAATTTACTATAAAAGCCATAAAAATGTCAAAAGTCACCAAAATACTATAGCTTCCATTTAACTAAGGCCGTTCATTCACAAGGGAGTGGTGCATGAGGTTATGTCACAGGATTGAGTAGATGTTCATTGCTGCCGTGTGGATCGAGTACCAACACCAGCTGAATCTCCGATCTTTGCCGTCAGTCGTTTTACAATGCCGTCCAAAATTCTTCAGGCATAAAGCTCGGTGCTCGGAGGGAAAGTTCATCCACGAGGTCCTTCTCCACCTGGTTGATGCAAATGGGATGGTGGGCAATTTAAAACCTGGTAGCACTATCAGGCCCACAAGTAGCTGATCTTTGACGATGGAATCTGGATTGGCAAGCCATATTGTGTGCTTTAGGTCAGGTTCGACAAAAGTGGGCTGTGATGGTAAGAGATGCTGTACTTGCTTGGGACAAAACTGGCTCAACTCAACCAGGTGATAGCCGATACAAATACAAGTATTTTATGAATGTTTGAGTAAAACACATATGGTGTTATATAAAACACAGTGGTAAAGAATTTGATGCCAAAAATCTTTAAAGAAATAAAATTCAAGTCTGTATTCTATTTAAATTTTCTTTTATGAGAAATAGATTTTTTTTTTAAATATCAATACGTAAAAAAAACGGTGCACATCGGCTATAATGCAAGGATGTAGTTCATGTACATTTAATAATCTTAGATTTCTGAAAGAAAAGCCTACAAGCAAAGTAACTAAGCTGTATAAATATAATTATCTGCAAACGCTGAACTTAACAGCTTTCATTGGAGAACCCAAAAATCTTTGATAATGAGGATTGAGGCTCTTTTGCGTTGGTGTCCGTGTGATATACCCATTTGATACGCTAGGTATTCGAATTTGTGAGAAGTGCTTTCGGAGATCATTTGGGCCTCAAATCCATACTGATACGACCACTGCTCGACATACCGCACACGTTTGTCTTTAAAACAAGATGCTTGTAGTTAAAACAGTGTCCTTGATTTGCCCAAAGGTGGACGAAGCTTGATTGGCATTCTGGTCAGCAATTCAACATCAAATTTAGTGCAGCTTGATATCTTTAAAACAAGCGATTTCAACCGATACTATAAAGAACCAAAATAAGCATGTTATATGAAAATTAAAAATAAAATAAAAAATTCAACCTCGTATTTAGCATTTTTAGAAATCTACTATCAATTAAAGCTACCATTTATAAAATTTGTATTCATAGTTGCTTTGTGGACACAAGACAATTTCTCCATGCGATTATAATATACCATTTTAAATAAAAATAATTATAACATGTCATTAAACTAGTATTATTCATCATCATATTCAGTTTAACGTTCGTTTTACATGCTGGCATGTGTTGGACAGCTTTTAGAAATTGACTTCCAAACTAACCTATCTCTGACCAGGTTTTTATCGTATCCCCTTTTCTCTCAAGTTCGTTCTTATCACTTCCTTCCATGTTTTCTTTGGCTTTCTCCAGTGAACTGAACCCGCTACCTCAACTCTTCTGCATCTACTAACTTAAGAACTCTCATCCATTCTTTCACTGTGACCATACCATCAAAGTCTCCTGTTCTGCACTGAATTCGTTTCAATGACTTGAAAGTGGCGAACTGATTACAACCATAGGCTGTAGACTCGGCATGTCACGCTCAATACACTTAAAACAAATGAATCATTTTTTTCTAATAGAGTAATATATTTTTGTAATAAGTTACCCAAATCAAGTTAAAAATAGAACTAGTATAAATAATTGTAAAGTTTACAAGGATATTTTTTTGGTTCTATCTGATGAAATATTTAAGAGAATTCGATCTGTATATTCCTATTATACTCTGTGTGATTGTGGATATTTGAATCTACAATATGTTGGCCACCTTACAGAAGAGTCATGCTATTAATTTAGGAATAGAATAAACAGTGAGTCTTTTGTGGTTTACTTCATGTCGAAACAATAGCTATTGTAAACAATCAATTGATTACTCATTGCGATCTTACATATATGATTTATAGTTTTGTATCTTTCCCAACAGTATTAGCAAGTGAACATTATGGATCTGAACAAGATTCTACATTCCATGTTGGTATCTAATACACCAGGCTGCGGACCAGTACGGGGGGTGGGTGGGTGGCAGTGATTATTTTATAATTTACAACACACAGAAAAAAAAAATTGTTTTAATTTTAATTTTTTTACTATCACAGTCTGCAGGATGTTTAATTTTGACCAATAAATGCCCATTTCCGGGTGATCTTCGGGTTTAATGCTCTGCATTTGGTCGTTAACATTTCAGACGGTCAAGTGAGACTAACTCTTATAATTACTAATGAGAGGTTGTACACCATTTGAACGGTTCTATCCAATTTGAAAATAAAGTTTAAAATAATAAAAATATGTCTTATCACTAATTTGTTTGCAATATCTAAATTAAACTATTTTTTAAAATATTTTTTTATTGAACTTTTCCCATGATATTAAATTCAACACTTATCGTATTGTTTTGGCCCTGAGTCAATGGGGGCTATTTTTATGGTTAGAAGAATTTTGCGTAGGTTCGTCTGTAAGTCCACTTATATTTTTTTGGTGTGGAGCTAGGTTTGATTGAATTGAGAAAGACTTCCTCAGAAATTCTACACCATTATTTCCTTGGTGAAAATTTACGATATATATATTTTTCACGTCAAAATGGATTTTAAAATACTAAATTTTAATCTATCAATTATCTTATTTGAAAATTTTTTTTTTTTTTAAAAAGATACCGAATTATTAATTATTGAAAATGAAATCATACTCATAATATTGTTTGATTAAGAAAGAAGGTTTTAGTTGTCTTTAAATATGACAAACTCGCCCCTCTTCATTCTGATAAATTAGGCTCAAACAATAAGAAAACATGACGGATAAAATATCTTAACTTTCTTCATTAAAATGGGTTGACAACATTTAAGTACATTGTGTAAAGAATGTCATCAGAGTGAAAAAAAACCCATTCAGTCTTTCACACATTTACCAATACAACCAGAATGATAGTTTAAGTAATGTAATTGAAGACGGACAATATATCAAGATTAATAAATGGGTGTCCCCGAGGAGCTGGTTAGCTCGGTCATACTAACCTATGACTCAAAGAGTTTGGTACGAACTACCACCAATATCTCTAAGTACTTTCCCACCACGATTGGAGTACACCAAGGCTGTCCTCTCCCCATTGCTCTTCATCTTGTCATGGACGCCATCACCAAAGACCTGCACTGGCCCATGCTCTGGACACTCTTTTACGCAGACGATGTATGGTTCACCTTCAAAAGTAAATTTGACTTATAACAACAAGTCCAATCCTGGATGGATAGACTGGCGCAGTTTAGTTTGCGGCTAAACATCAAGAAGACAGTATTTAACCACCGATAAAGATGAATACGGCACCATCCAAGTCGACAGACAGGATCTCACATGAACGCACAGCTTCAAGTATCTCAGTGATGACAGCAACATCCTTGAAATCACTGCACATCAATGTGATGCGGCTCAAATGGCACACCGTCACTGGCATCCTCTGTAAACACAAAATCAGCAACCGTCTGCAGTCAAAGATCTACCAGATAGTTGTGAGACACGTCGCTTTGCAGATCCAAATGGTTGCCGATGAGGAAGGCAAAGAGAAGATTCGCAGTTATCGAAACCAAAATGCTTCGCTGGATCTCGCAGATTACACTGCTCAACCACATTGGTAATGCAGACATCCAAAGGTGCTATGGCATCGCTCCCATCGAGGGCAAGATGAAAGAATAGTAGCTCATATGTTATGGACACGCGTTAACATGACCGACAACGACATTGTTGCGAAACTCGCTCTTAAATTAGAAGTCGCCGGTAAGCAACCAAGAGGAAAGTCGATGATGATATGGGAAGACACCCTACACAACGATCTCTGCAAAACCGGCCTTCACCCGTACCAAGCCTGTGATCGTGTCAAGTGGAGACAAATCCATTATTGCGGACCCCACCGTAGCTCTGAACTAACGAAAAAGAAAAAAAAGAATCAATAGGATTGGTGATGATTATTAGATAACGCCATGTCAGATTGTGTATGTTGATAATTGTGTGTGTGTAGACTTCACGATAGTAGTAAATCGAATGTGCTAATTAAAATAGTGGCCAATTTAAGATGAATTTTTCGGTGAACACATCCATAAGTCGAGACTGGTTTCAAACCAAGATTCTAAGGCTGTCTTACATAGACGTATGGCTGAAGTAATACGGTACTTTTATTTTGTTGTCTGCTGTTAGCCAACTAGCAGTGACCCCCCCCCCCCCTCTCCCCATGCATGGAAAAATTGTCTTGGATGAAACTGGTTTGTGATACCAAAAAAGTTGGGTACCACTGCATTACACTACTCATGACCACCTGGCAGCTATTATAGATTCCAATAGTAAGATAGTAGATAAACATAGGTTTGTCTGTCATTTGCAACATTAAAAAATAATAGATAACTAAACTAATAATTACATTTTTCTCCTTGCTAGAGAGGTGATGAATAAATATTAAAAAACAAAACAATATCTCTATAAATATCTAAATTTTATAATTTACCATCATCCAGTGTGGCTGATATTAGGGAGGAAGACAGACAATACATGCTGTTAAATAAAAACAAACAAAACATAGAACAAATAAAGACGATAATATTAGAAAACAAACAAAAAAAAAAGAAAAAAAAAAAAAAAAAAAAAACAAACTCACCTGCACAACCAAGCACAGAAGGAGGGGGGGAAACATGCAATAATACATTCTTGCAAGTTGCAACATGGTGGATGGGAGGGGGGGGGTTTAATGAGTAGAGCAAATATATTTCATCCTCATCAATAATTAAAACCTTGAGTAGCTGCTTAAACAATCATGGAACAGATCTTTTTTTTTCCAACATTTGTTTTACAAAAAGGTGGTCGATTCTTTAAATAAAAAAAAAATTAATTTCTAAAATAAAGTGAAACGATGATAAACCACACGAAATAAATAAATGTTGCCATAGATATCATTTATCGTGTTTACCCATTATGTATATTTCATGCTTCTTTGGACAATTTTTTTTTTTTTTTTTACAGGAACAAATGTATTAAAAAACTTTTTGATATTCAATTATTCCTTTTCTTCAGTCATGTGATTCAGTGAATGTTCATATGTGGAATCCTTATTGCTGGCGGGCAAAGATTTTCACAAATATTAACATGCACGTATGTTCATGAAAAAAAAAAAAAAAAAAAAAAGCACAAAACATTCATAAGAGGTAAACAACAAATACTATCTATGACATTTATTTGTAATATATATATATATATATATATATATATATATATATATATCTCAAAAGGGTATGGTAATTTGTTTGAAGCATTGATGGTAAATGAGTATATAGGTATTTAATAAGTTTGTTTGCAATGCAGAAAAAAAAAAACAATGTTAAAAGTTGAGATGAACAAAAACAAATAATTGGAAACAATATTATGCAATATTTTCCTTCAAAAACTTATTTTTCAGTAAATTTTTCACTTACTGCAAAATATTTTCCACCATCCTGGACGCTATTAGCAGTAAGTGAAAGATCTGCTGAAAAATAAATAGATAAGTTTTTGAAGAAAAATATTCCACATATTGTTTCCAATTATTCGTTTTTGTCTATCTTCTTTCTGTTCCGTTTCTTTCCCCGCATTGCAAACAGCCATATTAAATATATATATTTAAAAGTTATAAAAAAATTAAATTTACACAATACAGGGTGAGTTAAAGAATGTTACACAATAATAATAATGCATAACCTAAATATCAATAACTTATTATTTGAACTAAAAATGTTTTTGACTTTCCAATTACTTCCAACTCAACCTGTATTTTATTTACTTACTAGCTGTACCTATTCGGTGTTGCCCGGGAATCTTTATTTTCATTTTTTACTTAAATCAAATTATTTTTAAAAATATAGGATTTTGAAAGTTAAATTGAATTATTTATGGTATCATTTTGGTCATTGAAGCTTATCGTAAGAAATCTATAAATTTTTAATTTGTATTACTCATTTCAAGCTAAAGTTTGAAATCATTAAAAATATCATAGTTGTTAAAAACTTGCAGATGAATAAAATTGATGCCAGGGATTTGAGAGTCAGACTGATTTGTTGTTCGTAAATAATAATAAAAAATCATTTGAAAAATAATTACTGAAAATCAAACGGCAGTACTTGAAAAGTGAGGCTGGGAACAAAAAAATTAGTAAAATAAATTCAATTGAATAATAATAATAAAAAGAATGAATAAAAAAAAATGAATGAAGAGAAAATGAATGAAGAGAAAATGAATGAAGAGAAAATGAAGAGAAAATGAATGAAAAGAAAATGAAAAGAAAATGAAAAAAAGAATGAAAAAAAGAATGAATAAAAAAAACAAAAGAATGAATAAAAAAAACAAAAGAATGAATAAAAGAAACAAAAGAATGAATAAAAGAAACAAAAGAATGAATAAAAGAAAAAAGAATGAATAAAAGAAAAAAGAATGAATAAAAGAAACAAGAATGAATAAAAGAAAAAAGAATGAATAAAAGAAAAAAGAATGAATAAAAGAAAAAAGAATGAATAAAAGAAAAAAGAATGAATAAAAGAAAAAAGAATGAATAAAAGAAAAAGAATGAAAAGAAAAAAATATGAATGAAAAAATATGAATGAAAAGAAAAAAAATGAAAAAGAAAAGAAAAAAAATGAAAAAGAAAAGAAAAAGCCCAAACACTATTTTATTAACAATTTTTTTTAAGATGAGGTATTATTATATCTAATTATTTACACATTTTTCTCATCTTGTTTTTTTTTGCCTATTGTACTCTCTAGCCATAAATGAAAGGTTTAAAATGAGATTTAGATTGGATTCGAACCTGTGCCAGCATCATTTGACTACTAAGAATCTTGATGTTGGTAATCATCTTTGCAATTTACGGCCATTCTATTGTATATGGCGACTCTCGTATTTTAAATTATTTAATTCATAAAGGATTCAGTAAAACACCCACAGAAGGTACCTGAAGAAGACGAGAGAGTACAACAGTCGAAAGGTTGTGAAAACTGAGAGCAACCAAGATGAGACAATCAGAAATGTGTAAATAACGTAAAACATTCTCTTCTTATTCATTAGACACAACTAATCAAACCAACGGTTAATTGTTGAAGAGTTGTCTAGTTACCAAACGAAACACAAGCTATAAATATTGGATAGGTAAGGATTTTAATTTTAAACTTGTACTCATAACTCATTTAGGGCAAGAGATTTCACATACAAAAGTGATAGTTAATTGAGATGTGTATTTTTAAAATATGAAAAATAAATCCTTTGAAACAGAATTATGATTTATAATAATGAAGGAGCAGTTTTAAAAGCCTATGAATTTGTATGTATAAATCCATGCTTATTTTGTAGATAAGGATCATAAGAAGCCTTGTTCAAAATCAATGGAGAGAGAGCGAGAGAATTCAAGGCAACATTAGGGCCCTTACTACGAAGCTTGCGAGTAATAAATAGCAAGTTAACATGAAATATTTTTGGAGGGTTCCAGCAAAAGGAGTTCCGTTGACCTCATGAGCAACAAAAACAAAAATCTCTGCAAATAACCCGAAGAAGAAAATT
This sequence comes from Sepiola atlantica, assembly GCA_963556195.1. NCBI lineage: Eukaryota > Metazoa > Mollusca > Cephalopoda > Sepiida > Sepiolidae > Sepiola > Sepiola atlantica. The sequence continues at coordinate 183,717,778 of OY744518.1, forward strand.
AAGGAACTAATGTCTACAGAAACGTCTAGACTAAACAATACTCAGGAATCGATCGGACCACAATTTCATATCAGATGATCCTGGAGATTCAATCTGGTGAGCTTCAGAGAAAGATGGTGGTTTAACAAAGAAATTATTAAGAAATTAGAAACCTGAAAAAAGAAAATACAATTTTAAAATTTTGAAATTTATTTTAGACAAGAATAATTGTTTAATATGAGTGAGTGAGAAAATTAAATTAGCTGCAGGAAAGAGATAGAAAAATCACTTAAAGCTGCAAAGAAAGGTAAAATTCAATATAACAATTTTTTTTTTTTTTTTAGAAAAGACAAGGAGACAAAAACCTGCCATTTTCTTTTTGATCCTGAAATATAAAATCTACAATAGTTCAACTGAGAAAGATTCTGTTTAATCATCTGGGCTTGTTAGATTACAGTTAAAACATCATTGTGGTTTCTGCTTAGGATGAAGGACTGATTTCTGCAGCAGGCACATTGCTTACGTCATTTGTCAAGGTGGGTCAACACAATTTTGTTTGGTCCTAAATAGATGGCATCAGTTCAAAATTAGTTTCCAATAAATAAATAACCTTTTTTTTTTCTTTATAAAGCCTTTTTTTTCAATTAAAATTTTAAAATTTTTTATTAATAACTAGCTAGGTTATCCGGCGTTTCATGCATAATATATATATATATATATATATATATATATATATGTAAATTTAGGCATGTATATATGCTTATATAGATATGTTTGTGTGGGATAAACTAATTAACCGATCATCATGAACTTTGGAACACAGCTTCTAGAGTTAAGGGTGAGTAATGTGAGATATATTTAGTTTTCTGCAGATAGGGAGAGGACAAAAAGCCCATCATCAATTTTCAGATACTTTTGATTTTGATAACATTTTAGTCATAGACATCAATAAATATTACCGAATTTTCAGGGGTTTCTAAAAGTGCGTGTGCGGGCATATTATGGCCACAACTTTCCATTTGAAAATTAAAATATTTTTGATTTGCATGAAATTTCATCTATAGTTATCTGATATCAATTAAGCTAGATTCCCTGAATTTCAATTGCACCCATTAACTTTTTTTTTTTTTTTAGAATCAAAAGCATTTAAAGGATTTCGATCAAAATTAAAAAAAAGATTCTCGACATATATATCTTGATTTCAATCTTTGTAAAGGGACATAAATGTAGTGCAAAACTTGATTTGGTGAATTAATTTTATTAAATAGCACAATACCTATCCTTGGAGAGTTATTCTGCTAATTATATATATATATATATATATATATATGAGAAAATACAAGCACATATAGGTAAAAAGGACAAGAATTGGGAAGTTATGTATAATTTCGACTTCTGTTTTTTTGGTTGGATTGTTAAGCCTTAATATAAGAATAGTCGTTTCTGTTTTGGAGAGATTCAATTCCATCCACAGATCTATTTCTTTGTCATACGTTTGCTCATCTAAACGAGTTTGGAAGAAAATCTTGTCGGTTCAACACGTCTTCTCAAATTATTTTCTTTATAAATGATCATCACAAATGTTTTTTTCTAAATCTATCTATTCAGTGAGATATTTTAAGATTCTAGATTCTGTAAAAGTAACAGATAAAATGTCCGATTAGAAATGTCAATTTTTATGTGAAATTCTTCATCTTGCTCTCTTCTGGTAATCTTCAACGTTTATAAGAGAATAATAAATCATCGCAGGTTCCAGGGTGAAGGATGCCTATGAATCGCTGAAAAACCCATAGATGCTAAAGTTTATATTTGGGTAATCTTGCAGGATAGTTAACAGCAGAGAAAATCTACAAAAACATTCATTAAACACATTAAAATTTTATTTCTACTGACCTGTATACTTTTAAAGTGTGGAAACTGATTGTATGATTTATTATTTCTGAATTTATTATTGTTGAGTTACCGAAGTATGAAAAAAAAAAGTAAAAAAGAAAGGCATTGATTAACAGAAGACAAAACAGCTATTTTGCTTCTCATGTGCCGAAAGTGAGAATTCTAATTTTGAAAAAAAAAAAAAAAGTTTCAGAATGTTAAAAGTATACAGGTTGGTAGAAAATTAAATTTTAATGCTCTAGGTAAAAGTTTTGTTGTATATGCCCCCCCCCCCATTACCTATATTTTTGTTTAAGGTTTGTCTCCAACATGACTTGTTAATTTAGCAGACATCTCCAAACTATATCATAAACCTTTCATCAACCCTTTATTTTTGAAAATAAATAAAATCATAGTACTATAACAAAATAATCCATTAAAACAATCAAATCGCCTCTTCCCTTAGGGCTCTCTTTCACAAATATCCGAAGGCTTAGGACTAACCTTGATGATGTAGAATCCTTCTTCCTGGTAAACTCTCCAGATATTCTAGCACTAAGTGACCTATTTTTGACAATGCTGCCTGAGGCTTATGTGACAGATGTCCATAGCACACTCGGGAACACTAGTTCCTCTGTCGAAATGGTTGATATCATGTTAAACCTCCGCCCCAAACTGAATCGCTGTTACTTAAAAAGCCGAGATATTATCAACGGGCCGATTTGGAAACCCTCAGAGATCTCATCAGAGATGCTCATGGAGTGCAACCTTTTCTCTCCCTGTTGAACAGTGTGCAAGTGAGGTAACAGAATGGGTCAAAGCAGACATAGAAGCGGGTCTCCACCACATGGAAATTCTATAGTAAGCCGATGATTCACTTTCACCTGTACAGCTGCTATCGCGCATAGGCAGCAAGCATTCCCCTGATTCAACTGCCATACGAATAACCGGTTTATGATATTCGTCCAGCGTCAGGCATTCTGCCTTTCACTGAAAGTTGAAGTTTATGGGGAGTACAAATTCACCACTCAGCATGTTAGTTAGTGGAGATGACATACAGCACCTAGTATTTTCAAATGGTCACCCATCTTTTACTGGAATCAGAATCAATGTGATTATATCGTATATCAACCGTCACAATTAAGTTACAAATAGACAAAGATTTATAGCACCAAGAAACCATTGTAAGAGTGCAATAGCTGCAGCTAAATGTAGGTATATTTAAACTCCTTGGTCTAACATTAACAGGTAACATAAATTGGGATAAATACATAGAAGATGCTGCCAAGAAGGTGGGCTCCCTCTACCAGGCTAGAAAACTTCTTATACTTGCCAGTATTCTATATCTCTACAAAACCACCATTCACCCATGCTTAGAGTATTGTTACCACATTTGAGCTGATGCACCAACCACTTGTCTCTCCCTCTTGGACAGAGTCCCCCAAAAAAGAGTCTAACTTAATAGCTCCGACACTGTCTACAAAGCTCCAATGTTGCATCCCTGTGCTTGTTTTGCAAGTACTTCAACAGAATGTACTCCAACGAACTTGCTGCACTTGTGCCCCCCCCCCCCAACATAAATTCCGACAAACTAGACAAGCAACAAAATCCCACTCTTTCACTGTAGAGGTATCCAGATGCCAGAGGGCTTTCTAGTAATAGCCCTTTTCCTCGAACCGCTTGCCTTAAGATGCCCCCAATTCACAATAGCCCCGTATGTCTCAGTGGCAGTGTGCCTTGTTTGGGGTGAATTGAAGTATAGAAAAAAAAGAAAAAAAGCCAAGGTGAAATTTGATTGAAAACCTATTTAATAGTCATTCTGTCTAGCCTCATGGAACATACCTCAATTATTACTTAAAATTATCTTAATTGAGATTTTCTCAATATTAGGCAGAAAAGCAAAAAAGTCTCATTAGTACTTTGTTGCTCCTCCCCAAGCTTTTATGACTACCTTAATTTTTCGAGCAGGCCATTTCCCCCATAGCGCTCGACAAATCAGCCTTATATATTGGAGTCCTTGTCATGAAGATTTAAAACCGGACAGTTTGTTGGTCATTTCATTGAATTAATATACTTTTCTTGAAGAAAAGGTTTGACCCTCTTCACTTTCATTATTTCAAGTGAAACTTCTTACTGGAGTCATGTTGTAAAATAGTAGAAAATAGAAGACCAAATTCGATGTTGGGATCGGCAAAAACTCACCAGGTACGTATTAGTCAACAGGCGAAAAGAAATTTTGTAAATTTTTTTATTATAGAGTTACACAAGAGTGTGCACTAAACACAAGTGACAAATCTCGTGTAGAATCCATTGATAGGAAATTATTTTGGTTGATGATTTCATAATGTTTCTCTACCGTATTTGGAAAAAAATGTCTATTATAAATTTAAATAGAATTTATGTTCCACAAAGACAGAAGAAACGTCTTTGAAAAATGGTGAGACTGTATTCAATTTCAAGGAAAGTAGAAAGTGAACCTTGTGTTTACTTTCGGCAGCCTCATAACTCTCGCTTCCCTTATTTTGTCCTTTAGTCCTCACATTCCATAAACAATGTTTCTGACAAAGGAGGAAAAATTGCTGGGTTTTTTCGGTCGGAATCTATCCATCTAACACTTATCGTTGGCTAGTTTTTGACCTTGAAGTAGTATTTTTTTTTTAGCTCCTTACATCAAGTCGCTTCATGCCTTGTGTGGAGCGATTTCCATAAAATAAAAAAAATTGTAACCATCTAATATTAGTAATCATTATTGAATTTGATTTGAATAATACATTTTAATGATGTAATGATAATTCACAATTGAATGAATCTGAGCGGAAACGGGGTACTTTGTGAGACTAGAGGCATCGGTACTGTTTCTCCTGTGTTGTACAAGAGTGCAACCACCGATTTTCTTTGTTAAAGAACTTCATTCTGTCATGGCAGATCTTGAGGCCATGTGAATTTTTCCATATCTTTTTACATTTGAATATTGTCCGTAGGTAGTTGCATTCTATTCTGCAACAATAGTTGACAGTTTTACCTGAAACTGTTTAATATTAGCAAACATTATTGAAGATGTCTTCACTTGAAATTCTTTTGTAAAAAGCTTAAAGAAAAAATATCAGATAAGCAAGTGCGAGATGAAGTAGAAAGCGCAGATTAGGGCGAAAGCGAAAAAGGACTTTTAAAATTTTTCTTTCAGGGCACTCAAATAATTACAAAAAAAAAAAAAAAAAAAAAAAAAAAATTACATGTTAACTATCACTGATTTTGAAATTTTTATTTTTTTCCTTAATAATTAGAATACATATATTTTATAATTTATTTATTTTACTTTTAAGTTTTTCATATTTTGCCATATAGACATGACAAAATTATGAAAAAGTGCTTCAACCGAAGTATCGCAAGAGAGCAGGTATACCCACAAAGGAGACTACCATTTAATTGTGGCTATTCATTTTTCCTTAGCTCAGAGTTGCCTCTGGTTAGACCCCTCTCCCAATCTAAAGGCCTTATGTAGCAAGATCTTACATTACACATTTACATTACTAAAGTTTACTCTCCACTTGAAATCTACCTTCAAATCCCTTCCATGTCACATGGTAAAACTAACCAATGAGATATCCACTCTCCTATATGAGGCCAGAGCTGAACTTTAGGCTAAACACTAGCAATCGCACTTAGTAACCATTTTGTAAATCATGTTTATACTTAATTTCAAAAGCATATTACTGCGAGTTAATAAGTAACAAAACGATAAGAGACAATTTTCTTTTTCAATAATTTACAGTAAAAAGAAGATTTTGCATCTCATCAGTAAAATCACTACAACATTCACTAAGTTTTGTTATTCCCTTTGCCAACAAATGAACACAACGCATCCATGATTTTAAGTGTCTGGTGCTGGTTTTAACATTCTGGCCATAGCACCAGGTTCACTGACACTTATTCTTTTATATTTAGAAATGATTTCCTTCTTAGTTTTTACAGAAATCCATTTCTGTACTCACTTCTGTTGCCAATACAGCCGTGTTTTTAATATATAAGAACATTTATTTTGAATATAAACTATTCTGATCTAAATTCAGGTTAACATAAAATCAATACTATACGAAGACAACATAAAGGACCATTGTAGCCAGTGTTATGCATGCATAGTCTACTCGTGAGTTGTTCAAACATCAGCTCAGTTGATGAATTTACTATTAAGAAAAATATTCTTATTCACTTGTTTGTTTAGTGTACTGTTCATATATGAGTAGCCCACTAAACTATATATTAATAAACGACATTTATTTCTATATGACCGCCTAAAACTACAAAGCTAGACTATTGAGAGAGAGAGAGAGAGAGAAAGAGAGAGAGGTATATTAATTCAGGATTTGTAGCAATGCTCCTTTCTAAAAAAATGAATATATATATGTAATAACCATCTCACTTGGATGCTTGACAATATCACAAGGTTGAAATAAATTATTGCATCGATGATTGTGATTTTGTGTTACTATATTTCATTATATATATAAATAACTAAATTGGAGTTACTTATTAATGGGATGAGAGTGCTCAATATCAGGAATGGAGCATATATAACATGTAGAAATGGAATCAACCTTGGTAATTGGCAGTTTCATGTTTACAGCAATCAGACAACCATTTTAAAGAGACTGCCTGTGGCCATGTAAAGTCGACCGTGTGTTAGCTTATATATACAATTGTATTATGAAAATAAATTTCCCACCCCACATCCATACTATACTTGTGGTGTCTGTCCAGGCATGCAATTGAGAACAATGCCCTATACTAAGACCAAACAAGGCATTTGAGTAAAATTTAACGAGGAATTCAATGGTGGTATTAATTTTGTACTGGAGGGTTCTACAATAATATTGTGAAGTCAGTGTTCGTGCTGGACATCCATAAAAAGCAAAGATATCGCTTTATTTAACTTTATCAATTTTGTAGGTCAAATTTGGGAGGCAAAATATTTGGAATGTAGGAGTGACTGACCTACTGATTCGTATTGGGAAATCTTGGCATGGTTGAAGAGCGGACCTTCTCTCTGTCCTTTAGAATTACAAAAATCAAGGGTTGTCAGTTACATATGTATTAAAAACAACAAGCATGCTTTATTTCAATCTTTTTAATACATTATTTTTATCTTCTTGTTTTGGGATTAAAAGGTGTGAAAACGTCTAACATTCATATTGACAAATGTAAACATCACACTTGAGTTTCCAGTTAATATTTATAAAAAAAAAAAAAAAAAAAAAAAAAAAGATTGCAAATCTTTGAAGCAATCTTTAATTTGGAGCTGGCAGTCTTAAATGCTTCTGATGTATTCAAGTGTGAAATTTTTAATAAAAATTAAAAATTTCCATCAGCATCTCATGATAGAAAATCCGAATATACCAATGCAGGCCAAAAGCTCAAATCCATTAAGACCCCCACCCCAACTTACAGTTTTTATAAAATAAAATTAAAGAAAAGACAATTTATTGACGTAAAAAAAAAAAATAAATAAAAAAATAAATAAAAACTTCAAGCTGATAAATATAGTTTTTTTTTTTTTTTTTCAATAGATGTTTTCATAACTACAAATCATTTAAAAACATTGTATCCAAATTGGATTAGAGCAGGAAAAAAGAAAAATAGATTTTTTGGGATTTAAAGACATTTGGAGAGTTATAGAAAAAGCAAAGCAAAGATTCAATTTGTCAAAAGAAAAAAACAAAAAACAACAGAATAAAGAAAAACAAATATTAATAAAAGAAAGAAAAAAATTAAGACAATATTAAATACCAAGATAAACCAAAAAACAACACAAAATACAAAAACAAATACAAATAAAACAAAAGTAAAAAAACAAACAAACAAACCAAAACCCCCACCTTCCCCCAAAACACGAGCATTTAGTTTAATTACCTCCTTCTTCGCCCTTTTTCTTCTTCTTTTTCTCCTTCGAGTCAAGGTTAGACGCACCAAGCAAGGCAAAGATGATGCCAGTCTGAGAATTAACTCCAACTGCAGTCACAAGCATCTTGCCACTTCCTTCCATAACATGAGTTCCTGTTGAGAGAAAGAGATAAATACAAATTATTAAAATAAAAATATACATAGAGAAATATATTTTATTTAAACCAGTAATAAAGAAAAGCTAATTTTTTTTGTCAATTTATTTTTCCTACATTAAATTGTTTTAAAAGATTGATATGTTATGTATTTGATCATAACATTATTTGATCATACACCAAATAAACACAGCCATCCTTCTAATAACCAGGAGTCGACGTTTGCAGTAATTAAAAGTTGGATAGCGTTAGCCTTCTCACCTCTCAGTGTGCATTACCTATGTGGTATATATATATATATATATATATATATATATATATATATATATATATATATATATATATATGTATATGTGTATGTATGTGTTGCAGGACATGCATTGTGCCCATATATATATATATATATATATATATTCATTGCCTCCGTTGAGTCTTGAGAGAATGAATACTCGCCGTAAGGGTGGCTGCACATGTAATTGTGAAGCAAGGGTTGCGCAATACCAACCATACCTCTCCTGAATCGGCACTGCTTGATTCCAATGGCAAAGAGAAGTCCAGGACAACTGTAAACAATGCCGAGATAAGCAGTGTGTGTGTGTGTGTATGTGTGTATATATATATATATATATATATATATATAAAAGAAGTGAGTCTACCAACATTTGTAAATTTTAAAAAAACTTTTCAAAAATTGTTTATTATTTTATAATGCGTTTCAAGCATCTAGGCTCTCTTTAGATATTCTTTCCATTTGAAAAAAAAAAAAAAAAGTTTTTATTTTTAACAGTCTGCGGTTTCTGCACGTGTGTATGTGTTTTATTATCTTTTCCTTCTCTGGGTCAAAGTTATGTTTTTTTAAGCATGTGCGTTTCTGACTTATCTTTGCAGTCATCTTCGTGTGTGGTCATTAAGTACATTTTGGTCAGTTTCTCTGGTTATAGGATTGCCCTTGAGATTTTATGACTGTCGTCACTGTGTGTGTGCGCGATTAGTTTGGGTTTATGTACATACACAAACCAAAACTAACCGAACACACACACACACACATATATATATAAGCAAAAAAAAAAAAATGTTGAACATAATATTTATTAATTCATCAAATATTCAAACAAAGAATATAAAAACCTTTTCCTTAATCCGTGATTTTTCAAAGAATTTTCAATGAATTAATAAATATTGTAATTTATTCAATTTTTATTTTCACCATTCATTTTCTTGCTCTATCTAGTATATCGAGCATTCTCTTATGACGATAGGTTTTAAGATAAATATATAATTATCTTTATAGCTTCCTTATATATATATATAATACTAAAACTCTAATAAACTTGTCTGGTTGATTGTTTGCACATTGAATGTATTAGATAGGAGGAGGCAGATCAAATCTGAGGGCTTTAAGTTCAATCACTGTACAGGTAGTACATTTTCATTTTTATCTACAATCACACTCAAAATATAAATTTTACTATTCGGGGTCAATCTCTAGATTGGCCAAAGGCAGCAAAGTGTTACAGTTCTTGTGAATGGGAAACGTGTAAACAAATATTGTAAATAGTTATACAATTTCTTCAAACCTAATCTGTTGCATAAGCTACCAATAAATAAATGCACTTTTAAAATATTTATCTATTTACCGTAACAGTCGATTAAAAGGAGTACATGTATAATGTATCAACGTTGACCCAATGGGTCACAGGTCGTCTAGTATTGGATCAAATGTATTGGTCTTGAATGTAAAACAAATGCTGCTCTGTATTAAAGCTAGCAGTTTTTCTCTTAGAAATCTTTTGTTTCCAAGAAAGGTTAATAGAACTTCTTAGCAGTCAATTCATTAACTATACAGATGGTGACAGAAATGATGGTTTCTACCTAGCATAACATAATATTCTTTAAAAAAAAAAAAACTCGAGACCTCTCGGTTATCAGTATCATGAAATGTAAACAAAATAAAATTTATTTAAAAACGATATAATTTCTATCACTCCGAGTAGCAGGTTTATTATCTCAGTTAACAGAGAATCGGACGCTAGTGGTCACGAATCTTGGAACCGATGTGCTCGCTGCGTCTAACCACACTGAGGAGTCGAGCTATATCAATAATGTCAATAAAATAGCTTAACACTTTACTGCAGTTTCACGGCATCACTGATCATTAACGGTGCATCTAGCTGGGATGAATCGAAAAGCGAACTGGAAGAATTAATAGTACTTATATGCATGATGTTGCATTTTGCGTAAAAATTCTTTTCTTTTTTTTGGGGGGAATAGGACATTTGTGAAATTTAAATAATTTTTATTAAAGTATTATTTGGTCATAAAATTAATTAAATATAATTTCTTATAAGTTTTCATTTTAAACAGTCATGTAGAAATTTTTAAACATACATAGACCGTATCTGGTATGATATATATATATGTATATATATATATATATATATATATAATTTGGATAAGCTATTTATCTGTCTCCTCACAAGGCCAGACATGATGAAAGGTTGAAATAAGAGTATGTACAAGTAGGAAATAAAAATAGTTGTCTCCATCATCACTTCTCACTTTGGTGTAATCGGGTGCAGCTTTCTGGAGCCTGTGCCAAAAATATTAAGTACAGTTGAAGAACGCCTGTGTTTGGCTCGATTCTTTTGTTTAATGGCATATCAACCCTTTTTGAATTATTTAATGCCAAATCCAATCATTTTGGTGAAAGTTTTTATGCTTTGGGTTCTAAAATATTTATTCATGGTGTTTGCTTTAATTAGTTATTCATGGTGTAATGGATGCAGTTTCATGTCACTCAGGACTGATTCTATTTTACACAAACAAATACTATCACTTGGCGGTCAGAATGACATGGGCAATATCACACGCACTAAAGCTCCCAAATTAGGACCTCACAGATTCTATTTTACCTGCATATGGGACCCTAACAGGCAGGGCTGTGCAGTCAGAATCTGAACATTGTCAATAGTCATGAAACTATAATAATGTTAGATATATTTCATATTCTCACTTCCAAGTAATCAAAATGCTCAAAATTTAAAAAGGGCCAAATCAGACCTAAAAAAATTTTTTTTAAATGTTCTACGAGAAATTATAGCACTGTTTGTCTCTCTATATTTATATATTAAAAAAAAAGTAAATATTATTAAATAACAGTTTTTGTTTTATGAGGATGTTTTCTCTCTTTTTCCTATTTTCTGAATAAAATACCTCATAAAAACAAACTTATCTAATAACATTTGCCGTAATGAAAAAATGCTGCATAAATACACACACCTATTTATATAAAATCAGGTATGTGTATATGTGTATATATATATATGTGTATGTGTGTATATATATATATATATATATATATGTGTATCTACAGGATTCACTCCTAAACTAATTAACCGATCATTATAAATTTTGGAACACAGCTGCTAGGCTAGGTGTAAGAATGAGTAATGTTGGCTATATTTAGTTTTAGTTTCATGCGAAAGTGGCAAAGAAGGGGGTGGAAGCCCTTTGTGAAAATTAATTTTAACAATAGGTATTAAAACATCAATTAATAAATATTCCTCAAATTTCAGTTTCTTTGGAGTATTTTAAAATATTCAAATTCAAATATTTTAGATTCACATTTAATTTGAACAATAGGCATTAGACACCAATAAAGACATATTCCCTGAATTTCAATTTCTTCTTAACACCCATAAGACTTAAATTTTAGAAATTTTCAAAAATCATGTAATGAAGTTTGATCAAAAATTAAAAGACTCTAGACATAAGGTTTAGTAGTATTATATGTTGATTTTAATCTTTATAAAGGGACATAAAAGTGGTGCAAAACTGTTCTGTTAAATTCACCTGTGTGTGTGTATATATATATATATATATATATATATATATATGCGAAAGTTTTTTCCCCATCTATTCTAACTATATTATCAAAACAGGTTGTGCTTATTTTATTCTATGATACAACATAACATTTTGAAATACCATATATATATAGTAAACTGCAAATACTAATAAATATTAACTTCTTAATTTGCATGTTTATTTTATGAACAGCTAATAAATTAATATTCTGTAATATACAGTTGTAATTTTGCATTGTCATATTTTCTCATATATACACAATATTTTTGTCGATAGTAAAACGTCTAGGATGCTGAAAAAAGATACTATACTTTGATCTTAGCCAAGAAGCTAACGAACTATAAAAATGTTTGTAAAGTTAGCCATTTTTAAATAAAAAAATCATTTGACCTATTATTGTATTATCTTTTCATGAGTATTGTAGTATCGTTTCTGTTATTATAAGACTGTCCTCCCAGGAATTATCTCCTCCTTATCAAGGGGGGTTGAGGTTATCCTCCCATGTATTACATCCTCCTTTGGGAGAAGGGGTAATGTAGTATCTGTTCTGTTGTCATGAGATCATCTTCAAAGAGACTACATTCTCTTTGTGTGTGTGGGAGGGGAAGGAAGGTAGTATAGTATATGTTTATGTCTCATGATACCATACTTCCATGATTATTTTCTCCGTTTGTGGGTGGTGGTGGGTAGTGTACTATGTTCTGCTGTCATGATATCATCTTCCCAGTTATTACCTCCACCTTTGAGGGCCAGTGTAGTATATGTTCGTTCACCATGATATAATCCTCCCAGGCTAGCAAAAATATGCGACCAGGGGCAGCATATATATATATATATATAGTATTTTGATTTCAAAGTTGATGGGCATATTTTCAAGGAATTTAAATGCAGATTTAATTTTTGTTTTTAATGAATTAAACAAAATATTTTAATTTAAATGAAAAACAGAGATATAGAGTTGTAAGCCCCAAAATTAGCGGATTCCATATCCCGAAGTTTAAAAAAGTAATGGATTTCCTGACAGTTACTACCATTCTGTGTTATAGTGGACCAGAGAGTATTGGTAAATGCCCAAATCTCTATAATTGGATCCTAACCAAGGTGATGCCCAAAACCAAGCCTTAGTGTAAAGCAGTGTTTGATAAGCAAAGTTGTTAAAAGATTTCATAAAAAACGAGACTAACTTACCAGATAAAAGAATGGGATCAGTATCGACACCTTTTTTCACATGATCTGATTCACCGGTCAATGAACTTTCATCGACCTTTAAGTCATTACTCTGAATAAGAATACCGTCTGAGGGAAGCAAGTCACCTACAAAGACAAACAGAACAAAAAACATTCGTTATTAAATCAAAACTATAAAACAGCTATCATAAATGATTCATTTTACACAAATACAAAAAAAAAAACACTATTGGGTGTGTGGGTCTTGCTGAATTCACGTTAAGACTTAATACCCAATAATTTACACAAGTATGCATTATATATAAAAAAGTTATATAGAAAGCATAAATTCAATAAGGGGAAGTAACTCTTTTCTAAAATCTAATGATAAAAAATTTAAGTTATTGGTCTTGTTTTTTCTGGCATTAAGTGTGTGTGAATGAAATAGAAAAAGAGACAGTAGGGAGAAAAAGAGAGAGAGAGTAGGGAGAATAAAAAGAGAGTAGGGAGAATAAAAAGAGAGTAGGGAGAATAAAAAGAGAGTAGGGAGAATAAAAAGAGAGTAGGGAGAATAAAAAGAGAGTAGGGAGAATAAAAAGAGAGTAGGGAGAATAAAAAGAGAGTAGGGAGAATAAAAAGAGAGTAGGGAGAATAAAAAGAGAGTAGGGAGAATAAAAAGAGAGTAGGGAGAATAAAAAGAGAGAGAGAGTAGGGAGAATAAAAAGAGAGAGAGAGTAGGGAGAATAAAAAGAGAGAGAGAGTAGGGAGAAAAAGAGAGAGAGAGTAGGGAGAAAAAGAGAGAGAGAGTAGGGAGAAAAAGAGAGAGAGAGTAGGGAGAAAAAGAGAGAGAGAGTAGGGAGAAAAAGAGAGAGAGAGTAGGGAGAAAAAGAGAGAGAGAGTAGGGAGAAAAAGAGAGAGAGAGTAGGGAGAAAAAGAGAGAGAGAGTAGGGAGAAAAAGAGAGAGAGAGTAGGGAGAAAAAGAGAGAGAGAGTAGGGAGAAAAAGAGAGAGAGAGAGAGTAGGGAGAAAAAGAGAGAGAGAGAGTAGGGAGAAAAAGAGAGAGAGAGAGTAGGGAGAAAAAGAGAGAGAGAGAGTAGGGAGAAAAAGAGAGAGAGAGAGAGAGAGTAGGGAGAAAAAGAGAGAGAGAGAGAGTAGGGAGAAAAAGAGAGAGAGAGAGAGAGTAGGGAGAAAAAGAGAGAGAGAGAGAGTAGGGAGAAAAAGAGAGAGAGAGAGAGTAGGGAGAAAAAGAGAGAGAGAGAGAGTAGGGAGAAAAAGAGAGAGAGAGAGAGTAGGGAGAAAAAGAGAGAGAGAGAGAGTAGGGAGAAAAAGAGAGAGAGAGAGTAGGGAGAAAAAGAGAGAGAGAGAGAGTAGGGAGAAAAAGAGAGAGAGAGAGAGAGAGTAGGGAGAAAAAGAGAGAGAGAGAGTAGGGAGAAAAAGAGAGAGAGAGAGTAGGGAGAAAAAGAGAGAGAGAGAGAGTAGGGAGAAAAAGAGAGAGAGAGAGAGTAGGGAGAAAAAGAGAGAGAGAGAGAGTAGGGAGAAAAAGAGAGAGAGAGTAGGGAGAAAAAGAGAGAGAGAGTAGGGAGAAAAAGAGAGAGAGAGTAGAGAGAAAAAGAGAGAGAGAGTAGGGAGAAAAAGAGAGAGAGAGTAGGGAGAAAAAGAGAGAGAGAGTAGGGAGAAAAAGAGAGAGAGAGTAGGGAGAAAAAGAGAGAGAGAGTAGGGAGAAAAAGAGAGAGAGAGTAGGGAGAAAAAGAGAGAGAGAGTAGGGAGAAAAAGAGAGAGAGAGTAGGGAGAAAAAGAGAGAGAGAGTAGGGAGAAAAAGAGAGAGAGAGTAGGGAGAAAAAGAGAGAGAGAGTAGGGAGAAAAAGAGAGAGAGAGTAGGGAGAAAAAGAGAGAGAGAGTAGGGAGAAAAAGAGAGAGAGAGTAGGGAGAAAAAGAGAGAGAGAGTAGGGAGAAAAAGAGAGAGAGAGTAGGGAGAAAAAGAGAGAGAGAGTAGGGAGAAAAAGAGAGAGAGAGAGTAGGGAGAAAAAGAGAGAGAGAGAGTAGGGAGAAAAAGAGAGAGAGAGTAGGGAGAAAAAGAGAGAGAGTAGGGAGAAAAAGAGAGAGAGTAGGGAGAAAAAGACAGAGAGTAGGGAGAAAAAGAGAGAGAGTAGGGAGAAAAAGAGAGAGAGTAGGGAGAAAAAGAGAGAGAGTAGGGAGAAAAAGAGAGAGAGTAGGGAGAAAAAGAGAGAGAGTAGGGAGAAAAAGAGAGAGAGTAGGGAGAAAAAGAGAGAGAGTAGGGAGAAAAAGAGAGAGAGTAGGGAGAAAAAGAGAGAGAGTAGGGAGAAAAAGAGAGAGTAGGGAGATAAGAGAGAGTAGGGAGATAAGAGAGAGTAGGGAGAAAAAACAAGATAGAAAAGAGAGAAAACAGAAAAAAGGTGCTGACAAAGTGCTTGCGCTTCATCCTCATGGTCACGTGAACCATTTTAAATAAAGAGAAGGGGCTGAGAGATACCAGAGGCTCTGATTGGTTTAACTGGATAATGTGTTAGGAAAGAAGGCACATTTGAAAGCGTTAAGTAGTAGTTTGTGTCAACCAAGGCGATTTCTGTCTTCATGACCAATCTAGAAGAGAAATATTAATGGAAAGGTCTATTCTGAGATTCATCAACCAGATGGAAATTGGTGAAAGAATGACATTATGAATCTTCAACGTCGCTGCGTTTTTCTATCAATCTCAACTCATCTGTTCAACTACGAAAATGATTTTCAAGATGACTATGCGGTCTAGATCAAACTAATTGACATTTACAAAAGAGTATTTCACATTACCATTTCTCAATGGTAGGTAAATACCTACATACATATTTATATACTCTTTTGGGTAAGTTATTGTTTTTCATGGGAAGACATTGACAAAACTTTTTAAAATTTATAATCACCGATATGATAATTGTGCTTGTCTCTACCTCTGTGAAGATGCATTGCTATGCATGTTATGTTCAGAAATGTTCCAATGCATGCATGAACGGCAGACCTGTGATGGGAAAAATATCTGGCTTGGGGTTTAACCACCCAGAATTTGGTTTCTCTACTTGAAAAAGTAATTGCCTCTTAAAGATGAGGTTCCATGATGAGATTGTGAGTCACTTGAGATTCTACAGAAGTTATGTCCACTCCAGAGAATGGGCACTCTGGTCAGTCAGTTTTTATGTTCAGTAATTAAACGACCCGTCATTCTCAAGTTAACATGTGCGTGGCCTATCCCAAATGGCAGTAATATCTATATATATTCCGAGCAAAACAGAAAAACAGATTTGGAGTTTGAGCCCAGCTGGCAGGCAGGCCCTAAGCTTTGCTTGTTGGAGGGTGGTGTTTTTTTTCGATCGGGCTCTGGGTACAGTCAGGATTTTAAGCAGACCGGTTTGTTTTGTGTTCGGTTGGAAGTGACTGTCGTTCTGATTGCAAGTCTGTCTTTAGGCATAGAAACAAAGTGTCATTTTAAATCTCAAAATAAAACATTGTTACTTGTTTTAAACTCGATTTGTGATTTTTGGAAGGAAAATCAGATCAATTAGGTTTTAAAGACCCCAGAAAAATGTAAAGACGAGAGAAACGCATTTGGGTCTACACCGGTTTCTTCTGGTTGACCTTCGCACACGCACATGGCATCTGTAAACAAACCTATAATAATCCTGAGTGCTTTGGTTTTTCTAAGAAAAGGGGGTGGGGGGGTGGCGATATATTAAATATATATATATATATATATTTTAAATGTAAGGTGCGTTTTTTCTTTTATTTACAAGACTTTTTAATAAACACAGGAACCATCAAAGCATCCAAAATTCTCGTTCTAAAATGATTTCATTCTCTACGAGTTATTTATCTACCTCCCACAGCGGTAAGATGTGACACAAGGTTGAAGAAAGTGGGATTTGAAAAACCAGCGCCCGAGAAGCTGAGCATTCTGGCCTACAAAAAATGCCCGGGCAGCCCTGTCGGCATTCCCCGGTAGGGGCACCTCAGGCAGTAAGCAATAAACTTACTCCTTCCCAAAGAGGGGAGGCAAAGCCTGGGAGGGTGGACCCCCTAGAACTGCACAGGACAGACCCATAGACCGGCGTAAATCAAGCCCCGAAGGCCAAGACAATACCAGTTTATGGGGTGTAGTATCCATCAGAACAGATACTACACTTTGATTCCGGCCAAAAGGCTGACGAAGACAGATTATTTGATCTATATTTTAACTTTTAGTGTCTCGAATTCACTTTTCGTTATTCGATCTAAGATGTAGAAACAAAATAAATGTATCGAAAACGAGTAATCTTGTGTTAAACCCTTCCAGACTGCGGCAATTTTAATTTTCGCCCTGATCCAGAGTGCCTTTTTTTTGGGTAGCCGGATTTTACTTACATTAAAAACCGACCTTGTGTCTAATCTGTCCCAGTGGGTGGGGTGGAAGAGTCAAAAGTTTGTAACTTTTTTTTTTGTTTTTAATAAAAATTGTATTATTTTATAAATTTCTAAGGTCGGTTAAAAGTTAATATATCAAATAATCGCAGAGAATGAAGGTATTTTAAAACGAAAATTTCGGACACTAGGCATGTCTGATGTTTCGCTTGTTTATTAAAATGTTTTGTAAATAAAAGAAAAAACGCACCATACATTAAAAAAATAAATATTTAATATTTGCCTCCTCCCCCAATAATATAAATATTAACATGTTTTAAAAGAAAAATTAATATATTATTAGAATTATAATAATTTAAATATAAATCAAATAATCGTAGAAAATGAAGTAATTTTAAAATGAGAATTTCAGACGCTTCGATGTTTCGTTTGTTTATTAAAAAGTTTTGTAAATAAAAGAAAAACGAACCCTACATTAAAAAAATAAATATTTAATATACCCCCTTCCCTTTTTTCTTAGAAAAACCAAACAATTCAGGATTATTATACAATCTGTTTTGTATGTATACATTTTATAAAGTCTTCAAATGATTGTTTCTATTTGCGCAGTAGATGGGACTGTGACAGGTACAGCCATTTTGAGAGTAATGCCAACTAAGGAATGACTCCACACTACCCAAAGCTCTCAAATTGGGGATTCACGATCAGATGAAGCTACATACCTAGGACCGGATTGGAGTAGAAGAAAAAAATAAAGGTAGAATGAGTTTGCAAATGTGGATTTTGGGTGTGAGGTGAACACCTTGTTCAAGCAGAATACCTACAGTCAATAATCTGTTAAAGACGAACTGCTTCTTTTGGAGCATTAGGTGAAGTGCAAGTTGGTATTTCCATACTTTTGAGCAGTGATTTTAGTGCATAATTAAATGTATTATATTTGACAGCATTTTAACTCTGTTTGGCAATTACAGAGTCCATATACGTCACTTTTTTTTGTTATCTAAGTATGGGAGTAGTGTAAAACTGTGTGGGAAAAACTGTGGTCCTCGCATGTTGTGTTCTAATTCCATCGGAGACAACACGAAAATCACACAAAAGCTAATAAAACCCATTTGGAAATTTGTGAAGTTGGACTGTTTATAGAACTAACAGTGAGACTGAAACGTCAAATTCATATTCACAATAGCTTTCTAATATTTTCTTTTTATGGAAATCGCTCCAGATAAGGTATGAAGTCACTTGATGTAAGGAAAAAAAAAAAAAAACTACTTCAAAGTCAAAACCTAGCCAACGATAACTTTTAGGTGGATAGATTCTAAAACAGAAAACAGCAATTCTTCCCCCTTTGTCAGAAACATTGCTCATGGAATGTGAGAACTATTAAAGGACAAAATAAGGGATGCCAGAGTTACAAGGCTGCCGAAAGTAAACCCAAGGTCCACTTTCTACTCTCCTATACTGATGTGTATGTGATCAGCGTCGTAAGATTAATTATTCATTTTTATTGTTTTCTAATTTGATGACTGTTTTTATTATACCATAAAACATAGTTCTATTTGTGCATATTTTTTAAATCGTGAATAAAGGCTTAATATTTTGGGTCAATTTACTTCTGAGAGTTGTAATTCTTGGTTTCCTGCCTGCCCCCCCCCCCCCCCCCCAGATAAGTCCAATCAGCACAATCCTTTAGCTAAGAGCCCCAATTGGCCCATCTTGCCTAGAGAGGCACACAGCTCCAACTGACTGCCAACTCTCAAAAAAACCCAACTCCCTGTGTCATACCCAGAGGGCCAGGTCTAACTGACCCACCATAGGCTGGAACATATGTACTTTTGACTGGAAATCCGAGATGTCGGGTACTCCTCTCCATTTGACCACCCAAGATAATGGCTACTGGAGCTATCCACTAGAGATAACTGCCAGACGGTGTCCACTCAATATCACGGAGCCAATCTAAGAACATTACCTTTCCCAAGCAGGCTGGTCAGCATGATTCCCTGTGTTAATAAGGCACTTATGTTATTCCAAAAAGAAATAAGATTCTGAGTGGCCCAATATAAAATCAAAGATATTTTCGATTTCCTCTGTGCCCCCCCCCCCCCCCCTATTTTGACGAACATCCATCACTTGCAACGTCTGCCATTTGCATGCACCACTAAAACATGCAGCCGAGTGCATGTTTACAGTGCACCATTCCTCGTATGAGCCAGTGTATAGCTGTGTCGAGGGGATCTTATTTGAGCTTCGAATACTATGTCATTTTGAATATTTGTTCAGGGTTTACTCATAGGGTGAATTATCCTCATGTCAGGTTGTCCCGACACACCCTTGTACAGCGAGCCCGAAGACACTCGAGGATAATGTCTAGTAAGTAATTAAAACTCTTCAGAGAATAGGAGAATATATAATGTTAATACAAAGCATTTTTAATGATGGCTCAATTGAATAATGATGGCTCACCACTACAATTACCAAATTATCGGTCCAAGTTCTTTAAGAAGGCTAGGAAAATAATTTTTAAAAAAAAATCAAAAAATCTTTGCTTCAGCAAAAATTGTGTTTGAAGGTTTGTATATATACTTACCATACCTCACCAGGCAGATATCTCCTACAAGAAGTTCACCAACAGGAATCTCAATGACTTCGGCAGCACGGATGGTAGAAAACTTATGTTCATGCTCAATTTTGTTTTGTAAGCCTCGGAATTGTTTTTCTTTCCGCCAATCGTTGAAGGCAGTTACTAATACAACTACAATAACAGCTATTAAGATGGCTAAACCTTCTATCCACCCCGCTTCATCAGCAGATTCTTTTGCGTCTTCATCTTCTGCAAACACAGAAAAAAAAAGTACATGAGGATTGCATTAAAACTTTCAAAATACTTATGGAAATTTCATTTTTAATATCTTTCAGTGAAAAATTAAAAAAAAAAAAAAATTTCTCACAATTAGACCCCCCCCCCCCTTTTTTCTTCTAATAGATAAATATATTTTTGAAAAAAATTACATAATCAATGTAGAATATTTTAAGGTAAAAGTTGATGAATTCAGAAATAACTACAAAGATATTTTGAGGTTTAAACAAATTTTCTCTGAATATTCCCATCATATATTCTGTGAGAGTATAGGTCTTAGCAAATACTAACCCACTCATGATCTGTTAGGTGAGTATTTGTTATATGTATTATTAAATATGTAATTTAATAACATTGACATTCGTTGATAATCATGTTTGTACAAAAAAGTATTTACTTGAAAATGGATGACGCCATGAAGGATAAATGGTAGCTTTTGCCAACTTTTGAAAAAATAAAACTTATTTCGCAACATCTATTTTTCTTCCTTGATAATCTTTCGCCCGATCTTCCCCTTTCTCCCTTTTAATTATTTACACCATTCGCCTCCTCCCCTACTTCTATTACCATTATTTACACCATTCGCCTTTTGTGATGTCATCCAATCCAATGTGCACAGTGACAAGCAACTTAAACAAGAAAAGATCTAAAGTTTTATAAGTATATAGATAGATAGATTTTCTCGCCGTTTCCCCATAAAATTTGAAATGGGATTGATTCAAGGCAATCCTATAATATAGTATAAGTATATTCATGGATTGATTCAAATAAGAGATACCCAAAAAGCATCATAAACATGGATTAACAGGGAGTCAAGTAAAATTCTATTGGAATCGTAGCATACTTGCTGATCTTTTGGGATCATATTGTGGTCGGGAAGAACTTACAATCTAAATAGCATCATCAGTTTGCATAGATTCCTATGACAGTTGCCATTCAATTCTATTATTCGACAGATCAGACAGATTGCAGTTTATGTTGTCATAAATTTGCTTTCAATATAAGTTGTGACTGTCCATCCTAGAAATTTCATCTTCAGCTCTCCATAGTATATGTTCTTTGATGATGTATAAGAGTATTGATTTACTCTTCTCCAGGAGTTAGGCACAAGGCCAGTTTTTATCTTACTCCCACAAGTAAGATATGACCCAAGGTCGGGTCGGGAAAGTGGGGTTTAAAAATTGCCTGGGCAGCCCCGTCGGCATTCCCCGGTAGGGGCGCCTCAGGCAGTAAGCAATAAACTTACTCCTCCCCAAAGAGGGCAGGCAAAGCCTGGGAAAGTGGACCTCCCAGAACTGCACAGGACAGACCCATTGACCGGCGTAAATCAAAACCCGAAGGCCAAGACAACACCAGTATGGGGTGCAGTATCCATCGGAACAGATACTACACTTTGATCTTAGCCAAAAAAGGTCCCCATACAATCGCTTATTGATCAGACAATCTCTCCAAGTGACATTCAAAGCCACCCTAAGTATGCTAATATAAACTTTATCCAATGTTCTTTCCAGTTTAAATATTATATTTCAGCTAATAAACTGGTATTATATAGATAGGACTGATGACTTGAATTCATGATAAATTTCAGTTAATACCAGCTTTACCAAGTCGGAAGGTATAAATCCAACTCCTAGAATTCAAAGAATTTCGACTCCAACTCCTTATTTTAAAGTCTTCCGATATTTAGACTTGATTCTTCAGAGATTAAAAAATCTGACTGACCCCGAGTATTCTTACAAGTCCGACTCGGACACCTTCCAAAAGCTCCTACTCTTCAACCCTGGTTAATACTAGTAATCAATCAAATCAAAATTTCCCCTTCATTGAGTGGTAAGTATCCACAGTTATATTCAAGTTAAGATAAAAAATACAAATTACAGCAAGAAGATATTTTTTTGTAGTAGAAGTTGCAACGTGTCTATTTTTAGACACACCTTTTGAAAGATGTTTAAGAGAAATAAATTTACACACATTATTTTATACTAAATGTCATGAAGGTTTGTTTTCTTATAAATACTAACACTAATAAACTGATTTTACACAAAACACGCACACATAAATGTGTGCGTGTGCGAGAGATCAAAATTTTCACGCAGACATGTCAAACTCTTGTCTAATAACAGATTTGGTTGTTGGTTTTGTCGCATATCAACCCTTTTCATTTTATTAGCTGTCAAATTCAGTCATTTAGGTAAATGTTTTTACGGTTTAAATTCTTAATATCTTCAAAGATTTATTCATGGTTTAAGTTTCTGTGTAATTCATTTCATGTAATTTTCAAATATTTAACGTATATTCATGTACTTTGATGTTTGCATTTTTTCTATTTGTCAAATCTTTAAATTTCTCCATAATCAATCCAGATTTTACAAAAAATACAGCGTTTACTTCAGTTTTTTTTCAAACAATTCTTTCATATGGCTTGTGCTATAAAATCTTTTGCTTGCATTTAGTGAGAACATGTTTTGTGTATGCAGTCTAATAACAGATAATTTACAAATAGTTTTGAGAGAATGTACTACGGAATCTTCATCATCCCATTCTGTTTAATGTCAGTTTTACATGTTGGATGGTTTTTAGAAATTGACTTCCAAACTAAGATTTCTCTGGCCAGGTCTTTATCTTTCTCTCAAATCCATCTTTATCACTTCCGCACATTTTCCTTGGCCTTTTCTTTGCCAACTGACCTTGTTACCTCAAGTGTTCTACATCTACTAAACCCAAGAACTTTCATACACTCTTTCAATGTGACTAAACCAACAAAGTCTCCTGTTTTGCACATATCACCCTATACTGTCCACATTTAATCTTCCTCTGAGGTAATCAGATCTAAGTATGACGAGTTTGCCCTGCATCCTCTCTCTTGTCGATTTAGTGCTGGCCGCCTGCCTCGCCACTCTGCCCTTAACGATGTAGTCGAGCGAGGTCTCGACTCAGCAGGTTTTGCATCAGTCCTTAAACCAGTCGGCCTCGACAGGGGCGACGGTCGCAGGCCTGACGGGATAACTGTGTTTGCTTTCCGAGCCAGAAAGCCATTGATTTGGGACGCCACTTGTTCCGACTCCTTTTCACCAGCAAGGATTGCGGAATCCACGGTGAAGCCCGGCACGGCGGCTCTGCTTGCCGAAACAAGGAAGTGCAGAAAATACAGCTCGCTCACTGACAGTTTCGTCTTCCAACCAATTTCAGTGGAAACGACGGGTGTGCTTGGCCCGAGATTTAAATTTTTTCAGGACATTGGACGGAGGATTTCAACGTTTAAGTACAAGCCCCGTGAGTCAGCTTGGTTGTTCCAACACATCTCCCCGGCTATCGTTCGTGGCAACGCTATGTCAGTAACGGCGCTGTCACTTCCGTTCTAATCGTCATCTGTTGACTCTCTTTCTTTCTCTCCCCCTCTCTATCTACCTATGTCTGTATCTGTCTCTTTGCTTCTCTTTCTCTCACACACATATGTGAACCAAATTTACTGCCAATAAATTGAACTGAATTAAACTTTCTAAGCAGAAAACTAGGAACCACTGTACGAGAACTGAAAGCAACAATAATTATTTTATTTAATCAATAATACCATTTGAACTTTTAATAATTAAAAAAAAAAATTATATTAATAAAATTATAAGACAGTATGTCTTTAAGACTAACATAACACATCCATCATAGCAGTCTCATATCATTTCTCTCCACTGGCCAGGTGAATTTAACTTCCATACATCATCAGACTGCCTACACATGCCTCATAGACTCTTCCCTTGATAAACTTTAAAATAAATGTGTAGATATATAAATGTATGTGCGTCAATTATCTTTTTCTAAAAATGAAATATTTAAAAAACTTTTGTCACTAAGGATATTACAATAAACCATATATATATATATATATATATATATATATATATATCATAAATTCTTCTCAGAGATAACAATTGATAGAGATAGATAAAAGATTCCTTACCTGCATCTGGGTCTGGTGGTATTTTGTAAAATGAGAGTGCTAATGATATTAGAGCAGCTACTAATAAAATAATAAGTGTGACGTCTTGTAATGCTTCCCAAACGAGTTGTAAAAAAGATTTTGGTGGTTTTGGGGGTATAACATTGGAACCAAAGATTTGTCGACGATGTTCTAGATCAACTGGATTTCCAGATAGACCTTAAAAAGAAAAAAAACAAACATTAAACTTAAGAATGCATTATATACATATATATATACATATATATATATATATATATATGCGTTTGAAAGCCTTATCAGTTCACATTTGAAAATAAAAAAAAATAACTTGTGTTAATAGTCATTATATTTCATGGTGATATTTCGAGACAAATCGTATCAAACAGAATTGAGGACAATGTTTTTTGTATGATTCTTTTCTCCATAACATCTAATTATTTTCATGCTTAGCCAAAGCTGTTTTACAATCTTCGAGCGGTTTCAATAACAGATATAATTGGATAAAATTCAACATTCAAATGTAGACTTAATACCACATGCCGAAACTGGATATTCAGTAACAATACACACAGAAAAAAGACAAAAGAACCAAAAAGAGACTGTCCTCCATTCTATTTGATGAGGAGATTTATCTCAAAATACCATCTATTTACCATGGATTTTATTTTAAAATGTGCATTGATAAGGCTTTCAAACACAATATCTATGGACTCAATGCTTCTAACAAATCATAACATTTTTATTATACATATATATGCAAAAAAGACGAATTAAATCAGGCATATTTTCTAAAAAAACAAAACAAAAAAAAACAAACAAAATAAACCTGAAAAGATACATCTTTGTTTACTATATTTTCCAAACAAACTAGTTCTCCATCTTTATTTTAGTTGCTTTTCAGAAACCACTAAGGAGTAAGGTTTTAGGTCATTTAATGACAAGGCACAAGCAGTAAATGATTTGCTGTATATGATTTGCTGTATATGATTACTTGAATACAAGTTGCCATACTTTATACACAAGGGGGGGGGGGGGACGGGAGATTGCATGTTCAGACCTTTCCCAACAGTATTAGGGCATAAATGTTCACAATAGATTTGAACTTTTCAGAGCCTATTCTGTAGTCTGTGACAGTATCCATTAGGTTAAATACGCCCCCCCCCCCAAAAAAAAAGAAAATCTATATTAAAATGTTTCTGCATTGTTCATCCTCTTGTCAATGAAGCAGAGTATTGATATGAACGTGTTTGGTATATTTTGCTAAAGAATATTCATAAAATTATAGATTTTATACATTTAATGCAGTAAAATTAAATATGATACAGCAGTCAAATTCAATAGAATCTATATAAATAAAAACGAACATATGTTTGTGTGTAACAAAGGTGAAGATGATATTGGTTAAGACTGTGTCGTTGCGGAGATCAATGATCTTGGTCATTAAATGTAACAAAGATGACATCCAAGTCAACTAAAAAGGGGGAAAAACATCAATTCTAGGTTCTAACTAATTTTACACCGAATTTTGGGACAGCATATTTATATATATATATATATATATATATATATATATTTTTTTTGTTTTGCTGAGGATGGAGCATCCTACCGATGCCAGACATTCACCCGCTATTTCAGAGACTCCAACCGAGAAATCTTTTTAGGATTCTACCCATCCCTTTAAGCGTAATTGTTAAGAGCTCTCTTACACTTGGTTCTCCAGATATCTATCTATATATATCTATATCAATCAATCAATCCGGAGAACCAAGTGTAAGAAAGATTTAAACAATTACGCTTAAAGGGACGGTTAGAATCCTAAAAAGATTTCTCGGTTGGAGAATATATATATATATATATATATATGCAGACACAGGGGACTTTTGTTTGAACTAGCCTTAAGTTTAATATAATTTATAATTTTCTCGATGTTGATGTAAATATAATCTCCTTTGTTCATTTTCATCTCTTGATTTGTAAATGAAAGGAGGAGGGTCATTTTGACCCTTGCTTGTCCACAAATTTATTTTTAAAAATACCCCCCCCCCCCTCCATTACAAAAGACAGCCTGTTAAAAAAATTGAATAACAAATTAATGTACAATGAAAACTAATGAAGTGTTTTAAGAATAGTATGTAAGATGTTTCAGATACAGAGTGATTTGGATTTATTACAACCATTTTCATATTAGCAAATGGATATGAAAATATCGGCAGAATTTTGCACTTATCTATTACATAAAAGAGAGTTGTGTGTGTGTGTGTGTGTTTCAAACTAAAAGTAAAAAACCACACAAGATACACCCACAAAGCTGATATATTCTTTTTACGGCATTGCTTCGGGCAAAATATAAGATTTTTTTTAATAACATTGTTTTAAGGGTTACCAGGAACAAAATTAGTTGTGAGGGGATGGGGGCTCGACATTTAAAGCAATTTTTAAAAATGTTCTCATGTAGTAACCTGTCAATGGTTTTTTCCCCCAGAGAAAGCAAGAAGCGAGGTCAAGGGAGAAGAGAAGATGTTACACACTTTTTAACTGTTCTATTTTGTTGTTCATGCTCCCAGGTAATGCCAGATAAGCATGCTAATATAAATTTATATATATATATACATATATATATATATATATATATATATATACACACACACACATATGTATATGTATAAATGAGAGAGAGATATACTAAATAGTATTAAAATTAATTTTCAAATCTTTTTACATACAACAGTTGAACACAAAGCATAAAAATAATCAAATATTTTGGCCAACGTTCACAATGCCGACACCCATTCCTAATTTTGTTGTTCTTTCATCAGAATATTATAATTTTTCACGTTATAAAAATAAATATTGAAAACTATGTTGAGAGAGGTTGGGGTCCGTTTGCAACATTCAATGTAAACAATGCTCAATATGGTCATTTACATTTTAAGATTTGTAAATGGGGAGGGGGGTATATTTTAACCCTTACTTTTCCAGGAAGTTACTTTAAAAAATAAGAGTCTGATTTATATATTGAATTAATAGCGTCACCATATCATACTTGCCCTGTGGGTCAATTGCTTAGCTTACCATTCGGAGAGAGAGTTTGAGAGTTCCAACCGCAACTGGGTTCATAATTATTTTTACTTCAATTTTGTCCCACAATCGACTTAGACACTTCAACTTACAATATCAAGCAGATTGTTTAGTTTTACTCTTATTTTTCTGTAATCTACACAATTTACGGAAATTAGGACCCTGTGATAAGTATATTTTATAGCTTCTCCTTTTTAATAACTGGGGGCTGGCAGTTTCTTGCCTCACATTCGTCAGACCATGTGGTTCCGGTGTGGTAGCTATCCAATTACAAATTTGAACAGAGGATTATGGGAAGGCACATCCAGTTTGGACCAGTTCATCATCTTTGTTTACATTTGTGCAAGGAGGGGGGGGGGCAATCAATGGGTCCAAGCTGGATGAGCTTCGTTAATACTTCAGCCCGAATATAGAAAAGGAAAGCTATAACATGGGAACCACGTGGCCTGATTAACACAATGAACTGCCAACCACCATGTGCTGCTGATTCCATGACTAGTGTCTTGAACACACGCACAACGGTGACACCAATTACTTGGCAAATAATTGGTAATCAGCTGTAATTATTGGTTATTGTTTTTTTTTTTTTTACTAGAGCAAGAAAAAGAACTAATAAAAAAAAACAAAACACGGGTGATTGAAATTCATAAAAAAGAATATATAAGACTCATTCTTTCTTAAGTGATATAAACTATAGTCTGAAATAGTAGCTACATAATTTTTTATTATTTATTTTTCATTTGTTTACCTCAAACATGGCATATTGTCACTGTTCACATTACATTTAAATTTCTGCATGTATGTATGGTCACAGAAACAAGGAGCAGGGAAGCAATTCCAAAGGTGCACGGTCCGAGGAAAGAAACTATCAGAATAGAAAATCTTCCAACATCTAGAGACCTCTACAGTGAAGGGGTTTGATTTTACTGCTAGTCAGATGGGTCGGGGGTATAACTAGTTCATTCTGTGGAAGTACTTGTAAAAAAAGAAAAAAAAAAAAAAAAAAAAGCACAGGGATGCAACACTGTAGTATTAATAAAAACTGGATTAGTAATAAAATCAAGGTCGTTTGTTTATGTGATTAAAAAACTACTGTTTCAATTTCAACTAAACTTGGTATGCTATGTAAAGTTAACCTAGATGAAAACTGAAGGTCATGAAATATAAAAAATTGGGTTAATGAAGCCATTTCTCATGAAAATAGGCTTTTTAAATACATTTTTTTCTTAGAACAACCATAAAGATCATAGGTCCGATAAGACCTGTTACGATAGTATATAAATAAAACTTTATAGGAAATGATTGAAATTAGAAACTTTAAAATGATTTCATAATAGGACTAAAAAAAAAATGCTCCAAACTTATTGCTTGATAATTATGATATAATATATTACCTACAATATGAATGTCTAAATCCCAGCATAATTATATTAGGATTTATCACATTGGCATATAAGCAAGGTAGATAAATTAATATCCAATAAATTCATGCGTCTGTGTGTAGCAGTGTTTCTAGCACCTAGAAAGTGTGTGTGCAGGGGGTACTTAGTTTTCTTTGTTTTTTTTTGGGGGGGGGGGGAGGGGGCTGAGATTGGAAGGTGTGTTTGTAAAGGGGGGGGGGGTAAACGTTAACACATGTGACAGGATTTGTTTATACTTCTCCACTCGGTTAAATATTTTTTTGTTTTTTAAATAATTGTTTTCTAGATTGAAAAAAAAAAAAAAAATACTAGAAATCTTTGCAGTTGTTTAAATTTGTGGTCTGCAAATAATTTTGAAGTTTGTTCTCAGCTTAAAAAAAAAAAAAAAAAAGAAAAAAAAAATTCAGTTTTTGACATTGTTTTTGCTACAGAACAGATTTTTTTTTACAGTATAATTTTTAATAATAAATGATCACTAAATACATCCCTAATTTAAGTGCAAGTGTTTGTCCCTTTCATACTAAATCGATAAGACCTATTGTCATATTTTGCATAAACTCTCAATACAGTTGTATACAGGCTACCTTAAATTAACTTTGGAGGTCATTCAAGGACAATTGAGGTGAAGACAATTCATGTATATTTGAGATATATTAAATTTAAAAAAAAAAAATAAAATTTGTTTTTGTAAATTTAATGACATTTCATTACATTTATAGCATCATCGGATACATTGCATAAAGAAAGAAATTGAATAGATTATTAGTGTCCTCATTAATTAACATAGAAAGGAATTCTCAGTTCATGCTGCAGGGAGTCAAAGTATAGAGAGTGTTGCTGCATGATTAGCATTCTTTTGGTCCCCAAAATATAGTCTGTAAAAGTAATGAAACTAATTTCATGATACGCTCTAACTCACTTGTAATAAGCCAAAATTACTGAGCCGAGTTTTTACTGTGTGTGTAGTAGAACCAATGATCAGTTGTTTAGAACCCCCCCCTCCTACCTCCAACAACAACAAAAAAAAACTAACAGTTATTACATTTTGGTGGCAACCCGTATTGTTTGTTCTGTTTTATAGCATGCTAATCTTTTTATGCTGAAACTATATCTAGAGGGTACCTACACACTCCTAAAAAAAATACCACCCATGAAATTCACAATCCAACCTATGCCTGACCTTTCCACTAAGTTTCAGTCACCAATGTCCAAGTCTTTCTTTTATTGCTGTTCAATGATATGCAGAGAACACTTTGGTGATCGTCTCATCAGTAGGAGGTGTGATCCTGAATGGGCTTCACACTTACGGGACCATAACCCGCCCAGATTTTTATCTGTGGAATTATATCAAAGATAATGTCTATCAAAATAATCTTCATACTATTCCTGAACTGAAGAGAATCATCACAGCCCAAATCAATGCAATGCTAAGAGAGGAGTATGTCAGTTGGTATTATTTTTTTTTGGGGGGGGGGGGGGGGGGGCAACCGTGTATTTTGGTATAGCCTGTGGGTTCATACTTTTCGCAAGCATGTATAATTTGACTGCAAGAAATCCTATAGGATCTCAGCTTAGCGGATTCCGTTGCACCAATCATGCATCCCCCACCTTGTATTGTGGATGCATTGCATCATCATATTTGATTTAACATCAGTTTTTATTTCTGGAAGGGTCTTTGTTTATCCCTCTTTCTCTCAAGTCTATTATCACTTCCTCCCATGTTTTCCTTGGCCTTCCCTTGTGAACTGAACCGGCTACCTCAACTGTTCTACATCTACTAACCCAAGAACTCTCATGCATTTTTTCAACATGGGCATACCATCAAAGTATCCTGTTCTGCACACATCTCTATACTGTCCAGATTTAATCTTCCTCTGAGGTCATCAGAACTAAGTCTATCTTTAAGACTCACATTACGCATTGTATCAATGATAAAATATTATACATAACTGGACACAGGTAAGGAGACATCCAAGGTGATAGGAAATAATGTTGGGATAAGTGAAGAATTAGTGGAATTATTTCAGGTTTCTTCTAGATTAGTTGCCCTACTATGGTCTTTCTTACTTTTTCACTTCATTGTTGAAAACTGCTAATTTATTTAGACAAAAATTATATTGGCAACAAAGCCTGCGAAACAAAACAGCAGTTTTAACATCAATCTGAAGTTTGTTCTAACATTAATTTTAATCATTCAAGGTTTTTGTGATCCTAGGTACACCCAAATAACATTAAACATCTTCAGTAAAATATTAAGTGGATCAAGGCAAATTGGGTTAACATTTCATGCCTTCATGGCACAGCATCGCACAATTAAATGCACATCTATGATTCTGGTAACTGAGCTCTCCAGGTGCAAATATTTAATAGTTTTAAATGTGATATACTTTATGTAATTTCAATTACAGACACTAAATTTCCATTATTGTAGAATAATTATAAATCGGTCATAAGTTATGTTGGATGCAATCCCTCCTTTTTATTTTCTTTATATGAAGAGTAATCAGATGGATAACTTCTAACCAGCGACCCTTACTGAATGCCAACGGGCCATGATAGCTCTTGAGAGGGTTCAATAATGGCCGCATTTGCATTAAGCTTGACATTGTGTTACATACGCCAGATAAATAGGGCCTTATCGCTAACTCCTCTTTTCAGCTCTTTATGATAGCAATAATGGCATATCACCTGCCTCGAGAGACAATGGATACCTCCTGAAATGTCACCACCATGATGTAGAGTTTATAGAAGCAAGGGTTTCACAATCTCCAACTGCAGTCCTCATCCATGCCCGGCATGTCCAGAGTCGAGAAGAAATCTAAGATAACTGAAAACAATGTTGGGATAAGCGCAGAATGACTGGGGTTATTTGAGTTTTCCTTCTCCTAGACTAGTTGCTCTATCAAGGTTTGAGCATCTAGTCTACCCTCCTATTCCATCTATAGCTATGGAGAGGAGAGATGAATTTGTATCTTTCTCAAGTGTCTCTGAGAAAGTGACTTTATATAGCCAACTCCAAACTTTTAGCATCTGGTATTCAACCATCTAAATATTGACCAGGCTTAATGTTGCTCAACTTTAACGATCTGAGGAGAAACGTGATATACTACAGGTTCTTTATTGTGGAGGCTGCATCAAAAAGAGAATGTCCCTAAATTACAGATTGACGGCTCAATACTAAACCCACACAAACGCATGGCATTTTATTTGCAAGAATAATGATGTTCGTATTTTTCTGTTTCAGGATCAAAGGTCATGCCATCTGGAAAGTGCTTTATGCAAAGTTTGAAATGGAAAAGATTATAAAGGTTATCGATCAGAATGACCTTTCACAGATCCTACATTTAAAGTTTAGACATGATATGATTGCAGAGGCAGAAAACTGTTAGTTACATTATAATTTAAATTTATGTGTCTACATTAAATGAACTTAAATATGGTACATTCCTGATATTAAATAGTAAGCACTCTCATAAAAAAGCCAACTTCTTAGATGTTCTTTTTTAACATTGTGCATAACACAAAGTAGACTGAATTGTCAGAGAACTTCACACATTAATTTCTTTTAAATGGATTGAGCAGGAACCCCCACTTTCCAAAGGCAACTAATGACTGTACATAGCACAAGTTGCGCCATGTGACAGACACCTACCTGGTTGCAAGTGTAACAGAGCGTTTTTCTTCTAAACGAGTTGCCTCTACCAAGGCTTTACAGTCTAGTCTACTATTTTAACCATGGCTGAGGGGAGGAGAGATAGATTCATACATTTTTCAAAAATGTTAGTAAAAATGATTCATTTGCCTTTATGGAGGTTGAACAAGATATTCAGAGATCACAGTCTGCATCAGTAATGACCAGACACGCGTACACAAAATATTCAACAGTATGGTATAAAAAAGACACATTTTATTCAAATATGCAAAAGCCAAGAGGAAAATAAGTCTTCATAATTGCTAACTCAGCAATACAAATGAATAAGGGGAAAAGAAAGACAAAGAGAAAAGGGAAGGAAATAAATTGATTTCTAGCGACCTAAAAGTGGTCAAAAGTACTTCTATTTAACTGTCTTAACACTTGAATATGTTGGTGAGAATGTTTCTGTGAACGGGGTAGGGATGATTAGGTTTATGTTAAAATAAATCCTCCTTATCTGAAGTTCACTGAAATATACTGATGTTCCGAATTTTCATTAAAAAAAAAAAAAAAAAATCTTTATTCATACAACTGTTTCTGCCCATTTCAAAGCACACATTTTTTTTGTTGTGATAATACATTCAAGATATGTTTTCAAAAGGCTTCCTTAGTGAATTTTATCTCCAATCAAATTAAACCTATATATATCTCGAGGGGAAGGAAAATGGATATAACACTGGTGGCAACTGTTGTTTCCAATATATTTTTTCATGGTAAACAACTGATGATCCATTAAATAATGTTAGAAGCAAACTAATATAATAACTGAAAAAGTTAAATCGACTTACATGAGTGATTTTCCACTGAACGACTTGGGACTTAAGGTTTTTTGTTTTTTTTAAATATAGTTTTAATGGTTGAGAAACTTCCAAGACTATATATATATATATATATATATATATATATATATATATATATATATATATATATATATCTTTTTGGGTCAGGATTGCAATCACTTCCAGTGTGATTAGTTCTGTGCAAAGTCTTTGCTCAGCTAAAAAAAAAACTTCAAGATTCGTGTTTTCAGTGACAAATAGTTTGCTCCCTTTGGTAGAGGAAATAGCGGTTTCCACTGAGTGTACAATCAATAATCTTCTGTAGAGAATATATTTCTCTTGGTAACTTGTAGTATCGTAAAAAAAGAATATATGTAAACAAAGATAAACACATATTGCGCTATAATCTCTTGTCAGTGCTGAGTTTGTTAATGCAATGGATAAGACACTTAACTACTAATCACATTTGGATGTGACTTGGCATTCACATTTAGAATCTCTGCTTGGATATGCTTGCCACGTCTAGATACACTGATGAGTTGTAGACAACTATATATATATATATATATATATAGTAAAATCAGAATATCTCCTATTTCTTTGACCGGTATATTTCCGTAAACAAAAGCTACATACAGAATTTCATATGTGTTTTAGTTACTTATTGGTATGTGCTTCCAGAAAAAAAAAAAAAATTATTTTCATGTTTCCAGATATACTACAAAGAGATGACCGGAAGAATGACGTATTCAGGATAGCTAAACAGATGGTGAAGACAAATATGGATATCGTTGGAAGGAAGTGCATTCGAAATGACAATGAGATGTTAGCAACAAATGAACAGGACAAGAGGAATGCTTGGAAATGCTATTATGAGAGATTGTTGAATACCGAGTTTTCATGTTACCGAGAAAATACCGAAGTTGCAGAAGCAGTATCTGGTCAAGCTATAAAAATTGAGGAAGAAACGCTATGGGAAGCTGTGAGTAAGATAAAGGGTAAGACCGCAGTTGTTGCAGAAATTTTGAAAACTGCTGGTGAAACAAGCATTGAGATAATCACAGACTTGACAAATCAGATCTTAAAAGAAGGGGCTGTTCTGAAAGACAGTGGTCTTAGTACAATTGTGAACGGTTACAAGAGTAAAGGAGAAGCTCTGGATAGATGTAATGAGAGAAGTTTAAAGTTGGTGGATCAGGTCCTGAAAGTTGTGGAGAGAATTGAAATAGGTCAGATAACGATAGATAAAATGCAGTTTGGTTTTATACCTAGGCAATGTACCATTATACAAATGCAAAAGAAGTATCTTGGTAAAAAGAAGAACCTGTATTTTGCTTTTGTCGATTTGGAGAACGCTTTTGACAGAGTGCCAAGAGATGTTTGCTGAGCCTTGCATAAATTAGGGACAAGCGAGTAGTTGGTGAATGTTGTTCAAGCAATGTACAGAAATGCTTAAAGCCACGTTAGAATTAACAGTACATTTAGTAACAGCTTTTATGTTAAAGTCAGAGCTCATTAGGGATCTGTACTGAGTCTGTTGCTTTTCACTTGTCTCTTAGAAGCATTGTCTAGGGAGTTTCGTACGGGTTGTCTGGAAGAGATGCTTTATGCTGATGATTTAGTGCTTGCCTATGAAACAATGGAAGGTCTACTTGTTAAGTTGAAGGAATACTATGGAAAGTAAAGGTCTGAGAGTGAATGTTACCAAACCAAAGTGATGATCAGTGATTGTAGTGTTGGAAAGCCCTTAGAAAGAACAAAGTTCACCTGCTCAGTTTGAGAAAATGAAAGTTAGGTGCAACTCAATTGTTTGTATCACTTGTAAGCATTGGGTACACAATAAGTGCAGGTAGGCGGAAAGATCACCAGTTTGTATGCAAGAAATATAAGAATAGCGGCAGATGAGAACTTGGATGTAGAGAAAGTATATTTGGATGTCAAATCTATTGAGGTTGTTCATAAGTTTTGTTAACTTGGTGATACCATAGGAGCACCAGAAAGTGTTAGTATAATTGCAAGAATTAGGAGTGGAAAAGAGTCTATCAGGCATGTGTATGCACAATGTGATGATATACGGACGTGAAACATGGCCAGTGAGGCTTGAGGGCATATGATGCATGGAGAGAAATGATATTTTTTATTTATTTATTTATTTTTATTCACCATAAACAAGATATATTTCAACCAAGACCTAAAGGGCTACTGTGATTATGAGCAGATTTGGGAGGGGCGCAACTGAAGTGACAATTTGGTCAGCAAGATATTTGTTCACATTACATTTAAATTTCTGCATGTTGGTACAGTTGGGAAAGCAGAGAGGGAATTCCAAGACAAGCTATCTGAGGAAAAAAGCCATTAGAATAGAAAGTTTTACGGCATTTTGAGACTTCTATAGTAAGGGGTGGGATTTTGTTGCTAGTTGGGTGAGTCAGAGGTAATTTTGTTGAGAGTACAAGTGCAGTAAATACATGGAAGCACTTTCGGTGCAAGTACTTGTAAAACAAGTACAGGGACGCAACACTGCAGCTATGTGACAGGGACTGGAGCTTTGCAGAGAATGCAGGACCTA
The DNA here is from genome assembly GCA_963556195.1 of Sepiola atlantica. Taxonomy (NCBI): domain Eukaryota; kingdom Metazoa; phylum Mollusca; class Cephalopoda; order Sepiida; family Sepiolidae; genus Sepiola; species Sepiola atlantica. Next base: position 183,753,451 of record OY744518.1, read on the forward strand.
TCAGGTTAGATACTTTTTTGCACCCTGTCAAAAAGGGAGCAGCTAGTGGTTAATGAACGAGCCCAGATGTGGCAACAATACTTCACGCATGAGCAAATATTGGTTTTATAGAGATATTGAAGGTGTGAGAAATTTTCTAGCCCGGTAAAGGGAGCCCACCCTCTTTGTAGTAGACTTGGCAGTATCTTTAATGTATTTATTCCAATTCATGTTGCCCGAGAATGTTAGACCGAGGAGTTTGAAAATTGAACTCTCGGGTAGAGTGCTATCGGCCATGGCAATTGGTGAGAAGGATATGATGGATATGTAATGTGAGTCTTAAAGACAGGCTTAGATCTGATCACCTCCGAGGAAGATTAAATCTGAACAGTATCGGGATATGTGTGCAGAACAGAATACTTCATTGGTTTGGTTACATTGAAACAAATGGATGAGAGTTCTTGGGTTAGTAGATGTAGAACAGTTGAAGTAGCAGGGTCATTTGGCAGAAGAAGACTAAGGAAACATGGGAAGAATTTGAGAGAAAGAGGGATAAAGAGCTGGCCAAAGATAGGTTAGTTTGCTCCACCCCCCCATATATGAAGCTATTTAAAAAAATATTTTTTTGATTAAAAAAACAAAAAAACCCCAGAATTATTCCATTTTAAATAACATTTTCAGTATATATTTAATAAATTATATTTTATAAGGAATTTTCAGAATAGTGGAAGTTTGACAGAATTTAAGTTTAGATCATTAACACACGTGTATGAAAATTTTATTTAAAAAAAAATATATTACTGTTAAAAGAATAATTTTAAAATAAAAAATAAAATTCAAGAGGCCTCCAGAGCACTGCAGATACCACCCTTTGCAAGGCCTCTCAGTGACAGTTTTGAGGTAGATAATCCTGACTGTGTTGGGTATACATAACAGGTGTTCCTTTCATCAAGATATATTACTTCTCCACCATCTTCGATGATAAAATATTTCATCAGATCAAAAACAATTACACACATTATATATATATATATATATATATATATATATTTATTTTTATTGCTGCCTGCAACTATCGATTAACCTTGTTGAGTCAATACTATTGATTTTTTCTCCAGTTTTTATTGGGACCAGATGGCCAGTTTATGGCCGGGTCCGTTTTATGTGCCCGATGACAAAACTACAAAATGTTTTTTTTCCTTTTCATTCAAGTCGGTCTTTGTTCCTAAGAACCGTAGGGAATTTCAGATCCAAAAGTTCAGTAATCTAATACAACGAAAGTGACAACCATGTAGCCTAAAGCAAAATATATATATATATATAAAAAAGGAATCCCGTTTTTTTTGTATTAATTGGATTAGAAATTAACTCCATACTCAATTTTAAACACTACTAATTCTATGCTCTTCAAACTTAGATCTATACTTGCTCTATCATAATACTTAGTACTCTCTCCATATAAATAATTGTGACTCATAACTATAGTATTATTAGAAAAAAAAAAGAAGTGACCTGTTGGGTCAGTCATTGAGCCTGAGTTAAATTGTTTGAATCATTAAAAGTGAGTTTGCAAAGCTAGTTTATATATATATAAAAAAAAAGAAGAGAAAATCCAAAATTAGCCTCTCTCTCTCTCTAACTACGTGTTATAAAGTATTACTGCTCGTGCTGATATTCTCTTGTTTATAGTGGAATATTCAATCTTTATTCTTTCTTTTGTTAATTACTGTTGACTTAATAAACAGTCAAAGAAAGTGACAGAAGTGAGAGTCATAGACAGCATATACAAGAGTAATCGGTCAACATAAAATAAGAGAGGGTGAAAGTGATAGATAGAAACTTACTAAGAGATGGGCCACTTGAGTTAATTGCAGCTAATCAGAATAATTAAAATGGAATTTTTTTCCTCACAATCTCAAAACAGGAATATTTTAGCATAAACATTGATTAACTCACATTTAGTATAATAATAGATTGCGTTATAGTTATATATTACAGTTTTTATACTGATTCAATTTTGAGAAATATTCTAAATTTTTAATTATACGGTCCAAGTCGCTTTCCAGCAGGTGATAAGCATGGTAAAAGGATGAATGCGTGTGAGAGCTTATCCTGGTGAAGTGGATATTTAAATTTATCAGTTTATAATAAAGAACACATGCATATCCAAGGCAATGGTTGAATACTTAGAAAATGACATCCAGTCTGTAGTGGAATAGGCACATAAATGGTTGGTAACATTTAATGCTACTAACACAAAGCTCCCTTCCTTCAGCAATTACAAGAAACCTTTCCAACCACTAATTGCCATGGCTAATAGCAGCCTACCTCAGAGTTCATCATTCAAGCTACTAAGCCTAACACACACAGATAACATGAATTGGAACAAATACATAGAAGACATTGCCAAGGTTGCTGCAAGGAAAATGGGCTCCCTCTACCGAGCTAGAAAACTTCTCACACTTGCCAGTATCCTATATCTCTACAAAGCCACCATTCGCCTATGCATGGAGTATTGTTGCCACATCTGGGCTGGTGCACCAACCACTAGCCTCTCTCTCTCTTGGACAGTGTCCAAAAAAGAGTCTCTAATAGGTCCTACACTATCTAACAAGCTTCAATAATTATCCCATCGTCGCAATGTTGCATCCCTGTGCTTGTTTTACAAGTACTTTAATGGAATGTGCTCCGACGAGTGTGCTGGGATAAGCAGAGGAGACTATTGTTATCTAATATACAACTTTTTTATTTACATGTGTATCTCTATGAGAAGTGTCGTCTGTTGGTCTGTCACTTCAGTTTTAAATGGAAATAGGAGTCAACCTAAATTGGGAGCTGTGCAACGAGATGTCTGTTTAAATTAGTTTTAAATTTCTGCATGTCAGTACCGTCAGGAAAACAGGGAGCAGGGAGGGAGTTCCAGAGTCCAGCAGCACAAGGAAAGAAGCTTTTGGAGTAGAAAGCTCTTCGGCATCTGGGGATCTCCACAGTGAACGGATGGGATTTGGCAGATTGTCGGGTTGGTCTAGTGAATTTGCGTCGTGGGGGCACCAGAGATATCAATAGAAAATAAATCATAAATATATTACCCCCACATTGACATTTTAAAATAAATTAACATTTATCTATCTATATACGAAAAGTCTGTGGACTTTGTATAAAATCAGCTGCAGGGCAATCAGCCGTTCATTCGTAACTGCTGATATGAAAAAACAAAAAACAACAAAAAAAAAAAACACAAAAAACAAACTATAAACCGAATCGAGGTTAAAGTCAGGAAAATGTTCAAAATTTTTTTAATAATGGGAAACATAAAACATTGTAAATAATAATTTTTATAAGTAGTCATACAATTTCTTCAAATAAACTACCTATCAATAAATGTACTACTTTTAAAATATCTATTTACCGTCACAATTGGTTTTGGGGATTAAATATATAGACTAAAGTATAATGTACAAACATTGACCCAACAGGTCACAGGATGTCTAATATTAGTTAAAATTCATTAACCGAAGAATTGCTTTAGACTCAAATTCACCAGACAGATTTCGTATACCAAACCAAATTCAGATAGTTTTGAAAAATAATGACACATAGATAAGTGATTCCCAACATCTCCCTAATGGCGTCAATGATATAATAGACCGAATTGGATTGGAACTTAGCTTTCCGATTTCATAGACCATGAAAATAACAATTATGCTACAGGCATAAAAGGATTTATATTCAAGGAATGTTATGTTATAAACATCTGAGGATTTGAATATCTTTGATTTCGTATGAAAGGAGTTTCTTTCACATAAAATAATTTCTTTATGAAATCATTTGTAATTTCTATTGAAAAGAAAGCTATTCATGATACGCTTGCTTATTTTGACAAGTTTTTTTTATTTTATTCTTCTCTCTCTCTCTCCCCCCCCCCCTCTCTCTCTGTACACCTTAAAAAAAAAAAAAAAAGTAGATATCTGGCAGAGCCACTTGGAAAGCAAAGACGATATTGTCCGCCATGACCGACATAAATCTACTAATCATTCCTCCCACATAATCCAAAGTAAATATGCACCAGTTAGGATTCTATAACAATAACAATAATAATATTAATAAAAAAGGGAACAAAATTATTTTGTTGATAAATAAAACCAAAAAAAGAATGAATGGAATTGAAGAGTGTATGACTTAATACAATGTCTAGCAGATTGATTTGCTGGGTTTTGAACATAAATATAAACAACAACAAACATCCCATTGCAAATTTGATTTTACTATAAGAAAGTATAATACTTATCTTTTTATTACCTCAGTTAAGGAGGTTATGTTTGCTCTAGAGTTTGTTCGTTTGTCACTATGTTTGTTTGTCACTATGTTTGTTTGTGTACAGCCTAGTGTCCACATCGCTTGACCATCGTCACCAAACCTAGTCAAAATATCGGTTATGGTTTAATTTAGAACTGATTTAATTCTGGGATATCTAGGTCAAAGATGAAGGTCATGGAAAAGTCAAAGTCACACTTTTCGCGATAACTTTGGTTCTGTTCATCGTAGAGACTCGGTATTTGGTCCATATTGTAGCCAATGAAGTCCACATATTATATAACCTTGAGCCTTGACCTTGAAAAGTTTGACCATTGTTGAAATTTAAACAGAACTTAAACTTCCATTTTTTTCCAAATTTGATGTATAGATCTGATGCTCGTTGATAACAATAACGATCATACAAAATTTAACCTGATTTGATGAATAGTTTTTGAGTTATCAAAGTTTCCATGGCATAACTTCAGGAATACTACATACAATATGGAGAAGTAAGGCTCAGATGGGACTTTGGCTCATCCTTATGTTGTCAGGCGGAGATATGCAGTTTCACAACTGACTTATGTTCTTGTTAGTCTTGAGTTGAGATTAGACTTTTATAATTAAATTTACAGTAAATACTTGATTGCAATTCACTGTTGATGTAACGGGATATCGAAGAATGTAATCATTCTAATATTTCTGTCTTTGTGAGTAAAATTAAGTGTTGGTTCTAATTTATTTAAACCTGTGATTCACAATGTTCATTACGCAGCCAGAATGGCATACAAATATTTTGGTTTAAGAACATTAAGAAACCGAATGCCTACAATCAAATGTTACATAAACACTTCCATTGATATGACGACTATTGTTGAATGTGCATTCTAATGGTTGACTTATTAAACGATAATTGAATAGAAAATAAACCCTCATTATATTGAAATAATTACAGCAGTGAGTGATTTAATTGAAACTTACGTGAAATATAATTTTGTAAAATTAGTACACGTTATAGAAGTAATTTGTTCCAAAAAGCACTCAATACTTTTTTAAATATAAATTTAAAATACGTGACAGGGTTGGGACCCTAATCCTCTTCAAGGTAGGCCCTTGTGCTCATGTGTACTTTGAAGGGGATTAGGGTCCCAACCCATCACGTATTTGAAATATTTTTTCTGGCTGAAGGTCGGATACATTTTAGACAGGCCTCATTTTATATATATATATATATTAGTAATCTGCAAATAAATATAGTAATCTGCAAACACCCATAAACAGCTTTAGGTATTCCTAATTTGCAATTTTTAAAAACATTTTCTAATAAATTAATGTTCTGTAATATACATTTTTTATTCGCATTGTCATATTTTCTTATATATATATGCAATAGTTTTGGCGATGGTACAACGTCTGTTTTCACCGAGAACAGATACTACTTTGATCTAAGCCAAAAGGCTAAGGAACTATAAAAATGTGTTTATGAAGAGGCATAATGAATAATAAAAAAACAAAATTAAAAAAAAAAACAAACCCTCCCTCCTTATTTAATCTATTATAGTATTATCTTTTAATGAGTGTGGGTAATGTAGTATCAGTCCTGTTGTAAGAAGACCGTACTCCAAGTAATGACCTCTTTTTTTTTTTTTTTAAAAAGGTAATGTAATATCTGTTTTTATTAAACCATCTTCCCAGGGACTACCTTCTCTCTTTTGGGGGTGGGGGGTGTAGTGTACCATCTATTCTGTTGTTGGTATATCATCCTCCCAGACTCCTTTTTTGGGAGGTAGGGGTAGGTGGGTGTTGATTCGTCATAATATCCGCTCAGTGATTACCTCCTCCTTTGGGGGGTTAGTATATTATATGTTCGTTCATCATATCTTCCCAGTCTATGCTTCCTCTGATTGCATATTTTTGCTAGTATATTAATAAAACATTATCAACGCATATGAAATATTGGACAGTTTTAGAAAAAGAGAAAGAGACTTACCTTCACTTGGTGAAGTATAAAGCTTTTTGCACATTTCTAAAACACCACCATATTCTTTCCCTATAGTTTCTATGGCATCAGCGCCTTTTAACTGCATCATGTCACGCAGTTCTTCAAGCTTCAACCCATATTCGGGTGGCTGACCATCAACTTCATCCCCCATGATTGCAGCCAGTTATGTCAAGTCCAACACTAGGATCCTGAAATGACAAATTCAAAAGATTAAAACAAAATTCAATTGCAGTCATTTATATTAAAACAACAGTAATAACAAAGGCTTATATACTCGGCCATTTAAATATACAACAAAATACATGCATAGTTAAAAGTCACTTTTTTTTTCATGTGTACATAAATTGATGCACTACACCCATCTCTCTTAATTAGCACAGTCTATGGGTCGTTGTTGTATTATGAAGAACATCTCAAATAAGGGCAGACAGACATGATACAAGTGAATGGAAATGATAATGATTTTTGCTGATGATAAAGTAGAAAACATGCCCTAATAAACCTCAACACTAACCCTAAGTCCTAGGTGACAGTCAGGATTGGGATCAAAACCTTAAATTTGGCGTTGACGCATTTTACAGAGGTCGCAGTTAATACAATATCGTTAAATGTGGGATACATTTTGATAATACGATAACGTTGAGATTCAGTACTGAGTGCAGGTGGACACACAATCCCTTATTCATTTTCTGGCATTCCATTTTGTGTCATATATATATATATATATATAAATACATATAACATTTACAAATATTCTCAATCATGCAACGTTTAAACTTAAATTTTCTGCGATCCTATGAACAACAATTTCTGCAAACCTTAAAGAGAGCATTTTCACAACAAACGAATATACACACGTGGCAGAGAGACCTCTTGGAGCAAAGAAATTGAAGCACTTGACAAAAGAGTCATATTCCTAAAATATTGTGAAATTTCCGCATCACATAAAACTCTAGTGATTAAGGAGAAAAGCTGGAAACAAATGAGATTCATATTAAAAAAAAAATCTGTTATCAAGCCATCTTTCTTACAACTCCCGGAATATTTCCTGCATTGTAAGAACCTTCTAATAACTAATATACACACACACACACACGTGTGTTTTTGTGTCATCCACAGACCGTTTTGCGAAACTACAGCTCTTCAGCGTGGCTACACTAGCGACTAGCACCCGCCCTAAGTTGTGATTTAACCTACAACAATCCAGTTGATAATCAGGCGCTGTTAGCAAGTGATATTCATCTGTATATTATTATTTCATGTATACACGTATAATATTATAAGGTGATATAATATATTGTGTATACATTTCAGTTTTTACTTCAACAGTGCTCAATACTTGAGTAGATCTTAGTAAAGTATTCATCCACTGCAGGGAAAGCGAAACGCAGACGCATTTGTGTAGTTTAATTGCCACAAATAAATTTTCATACTTTACTAATATATGTATATATATATATATATATATATATATATATATATATATATATAGTGAACTCCGAAATCAGTGAACTCGTTCTTCTGAAATTTGAAACAAATGCATAACAGATGTCTCTCTTCATTATTATACTAAAGTTGAATGAATCGATATTTTTTTCTATTTATACTTTAATGACACAAATACATGCTAAAATATTCTGTAGTTCCGGTATTGAGTTATGCTTGAAAAAAAAAACAAAAAAAAACTATTTTAATTCTTCTAATTAGCCATAATTTGCAATTAACTAAACAACTTACACACATTTCTCTCTCTCTCTCTTAGCTATCTTTTTCGTTTGTCCTTTCTCACTGCAAGTTGATTCAACCAATCTAATATTTTTTCTAATGTCCCTGACGAGAAAGAGTTGCTCTTTTTTTCAATGTTGCTTCTTAATTGCTTTATTTGACCATCTAATTTACGTAGTGCGTTCATAGACACCATAAACATCTACAGAGTGTTGCAGCAAAATCCGACACTTGACAAAAAGTAAACGGAATACCAGGAGGTGCTGAGGAGCACGGTGAAGCCTTACATGGACGAGCTCGCTGACAGACGTCTCTACGTCTTCCAGTAGGACTCAGCTCCTGCACACAAGGCCAAGACGCCCCTTGTGTGGTTGCTCAACAATGTTCCTCACCACTGGTTGCCAGACTTGTAGCCGCCCTCCTCACCCTACCTCAACCCTCTTCACTATTTCATCTGGGGAGTGATCGAGGCCAAGACAGACAAGCACGGCCACAACACAGTCGACTCTCTGAAAGCTTCCATCGTGGAGGCGCTCTCCACTATAGAAAAGGACATGGTCGCCAAAGCGTGTGACTCATTTCGCGCTCGCCTTTAGATAGTGGATCTCCGCCAGCGGCGGTTACATTGAAAAATAATGTAGTGCTAACTGCTACTAGATAAACTATCGGGTCTCTGCATATACACTATTTTGTTTTCTTTTTGTCAAGTGTCAGATTTTGCTGCAACACCCTGTGTATAAATTAGATAACAGAAATAAAGACTTATTTTGCTATCTATGTAACGAGACTTATTGCCTTCGCCAAGGAGGAGGTTATGTTATTGATCAGGTTTGTTTGTCACTACGTTTGTATACAGCCTAGCATCCACATAGTTTGGTGACGATTGGTTAAGCTTTGTCAAAATATTGGTCATGGTCTAACTTAGAACTGATTTCATTTTAGGATATCTAGGTCAAATGTCATGGAAAAAAGTGAAAGTCATATTTTGTCGGTAACTTCAGTTCTGTTCAGTGCAGAGACTTGCTACTTAGCCGTTATCGGAGTTAATGAAGCCCGCATCTTATATGACCTTGACATTTGACCATGAAAAGTTTGGTCAGGGCCGAAATTTTAGTGAAATTTCAAATTCCGATTTTTACTAATTTCCAGTCTGATCAGACAAATAGTTTTTGAATTACTAACGTTTCCATGGCATGACTTCAGGAATACTTATTATAATATGAAGAAGTAAGGCCAAGATAAGACTTTGGCAGATCTGTAAATTGTCAAGCAGTGGTAAGCAGTCTCACGACTGACAAATGTTCTTGTCTTTAGTTATGCAAAACGCTGTGTATTAATGAATTTTCAAATTAACTCAAAGTGGAATAAATAGTGGTTATGACTGAATGGGTCACAAGTAGTAATATTATATATATATATATATCTTCAGAGGAATGAAGATAATCAGGTACAGACCATGTGTTAGTATTATAGATGGTTTTGGCGGGAATTATGTAATAAGTACGAAACTATAGTTAGCATTATAGACATTTTAGCATATTATTACTGGTATTAAAGTTAATTCTTACAGATTAGGGCTCCTAATATAGAGTTTTTGTTATTAGAAGCCCTATATATAAAAACCAAAACCCCTGTAATTAACAGAATTAACTTCAATACCAGTAATAATATACTAAAATGTCTATAATGCTAACTATAGTTTCGTACTCATTACATAATTCCCGCCAAAACCATATATAATACTAACACATGGTCTGTACCTGATTATCCTCATTCCCCTGAAGATGGACCCGGATGGGTCTGAAAATACTTGGGACACAAATCAAAACTATGGCAAATTCATCGGCCAATTCCCCCCCCCCCCTTGAAACTAAGATTCTGATTATTGAAAGGATCTACCAAAGGATATCCAGACATAAGTTGTCTGTTATATTCAACAAATATATATATATATAAAATATAAAAGTAGACAAATCCATATGTGCATATTTCTGGCCGCCTTACAGAATTATTAATTTTAAGTACTTACTATTGATTTAATATTTGTTGAAATCAAAAATACAATAGCATAAAATGAAACGAAATCACAAAAATCTTTAAAAGAAAAAAAAAGATAATTACAAAATCAAAACCATCAAAATGCATTTCCTTTCATCATAAACAAATCAAGTGTTTTAATCTTTTGTCAATAGTTGAAAAAGAAAATGTATTACTTTATGACCTTTGAAATTTGGAAGCATTTACATGTCAAATAGAAAGTCATTTAAACATTCTTGATATTGATGATACGTGCTAATTGCAAAATAATATAATAATAGGCCAGGTCATGAATGAAACCAGCAGACACACACATAAAAGCACCAGTTGGAAAGAAAAATAAAGGAAAAAGTATTTATTGAAACATTTTAGTGTTTGAAATGTGCTAATTATTGTCAACAGCTTGGTAATAAACATTTGCATAAAAATGGTATTGAACCCCATATTTCTGAGGAATCATTTCTATAGTTTGGTTCCTTTGTTTAATGACACATTAAACCCTATGTGTCAATCGTTTGTTTTGGTAAAAAATAATTGCAATAAACTAATTTTGAATGGCCTTATTTTAATAAAATATTGTAAACAAAGATTGTTTTTGTTAAGTTATTGTAGGTAAATCGTTTGATTGGTGGTTATTGTAAATAAATTCTTTTGATTAAAGGGTGATTTGGGAGCACCCAATGTGTACGATATGCCCACATACCATGCAGCATACACTCAGAAATCATTGACTTAACCCACATCGGGGGGGGGGGGGGAGGGGAGGGGGGGCAGGGAAGGGAGTCTAAAGTTAGAGTTTTTCTTTTTAAGACAAACTAACGGAAATACAACCTTTAATTTTATTACACAACAACTGAGGGTTAACGCAAGGATGGAACCATTCATATACTAATATGGTCAACCACACAATATGTCAGCCTAAACAGAGCTAAGAAGGTTTAGTTGTTTTCTTTTACGGTATATCAAACATTTTCAGGTTATTTAATGCCGAATCAGGTCATTTTGGTTAAAGTTTTTATGCTTCAAGTTCTTTATATATTCAAATATTTATTCATGGTGTTTCGTAGAAGAAATTTTTTTTTGGTTTTTAGCTTTACAGAACATGATTGAGTTATACAGAGAAAGGCAAAAAAACAAAATAACCACATCAATGTTTGGTGCATTTTAAGTAAGGAAACGGGTATCTTCAGACAGCCTGATCTGGTAGCACAAGAAGAGCTGAGAACTAAATACAAAGATCTTATGTACGATATGAAAAACTGGAACCATAAGAATATTGCAATCATTCCAGTAATCATAGGAGGCTCTGGACTCATGAAAAAACTACCTGGCGAATGTACCCTGTGAACCCAAGACCCAAACAATTGCACTTAAAAGGACAGTTATAATCCTAAAAAGATCTCTTGGTTGGAGTCTCTGAGAAAGCGGTAGAATGTCTGGCATCTGGTAGGATGTCCCATTCCTAGCAAAAACACAATAGAAAATTGAAAAATAAGTGAATTGTATTAGATAGTTCAAAGGAGTAGTATAATTGGTTGGAATGTCTCTAATGAGGAAGACTGTAAATGATTCCATTTTAAACACAGTGGCATTCGTAGAACTAGCAACAAAATCAGACCAGAAGATTGAATTTCTGGTTTGGGTCAGAGAAGTGGACAAAAATATGGAGCATGAAGATAACAATAGTACCGATTATGGTCAGAGTACTAAGAACAATCCTGAAGACCCTTACAAGTAGAATGGAGGAAATAAGAATCCGGATTAGGATTGGAATTATCAGAACAGCAATGCTAAATTATTGTATCTTTTGTTTTAGTACATATCAATCTGTTTTGGGGTCATTTTATGCCAAATCCAGTCATTTTTGATAAAATTGTTAATGTTTCAAGTTCTTAATATATTACAATATTTATCCACTGGGTTTTCCTTAAACGAGTTATTCATTGTGTAAATGTAAACTTCAGATGCAGTTTCATGTCATATCCAGGACAGATTCTATTTAACCCCATCATCAGTATTTATCTCCTTCCCATCGCGAAAAAATCTGAAATGGTTGGAAGGTGGGAATTGAAGCCAGCGCATAAAAAGGTGTATGCATTCTGGTCCACAAATAATGTTTGAGCATTCGTCTTTGTGCGGAGGCAAGTAAATAGAAGATGTCTGAAACGAATTACATAGAAATGTACACTTGGAATAAATATTTGGAGATATTAAGAACTTGATGTATAATTTTAAAATGACTGGATTCAGCATTGACTAACCCAAAATTCTGCAATCAACTAAAATTTACTAAATCGTATTTATAAATTTAAGAAAACAAAAAACAAATGAAAGCGATGAACCAAACTAAATGTAAGAAAAAACAATCTAAGTGGTGGATAAATAGCATCAATTAAGTGTCGATTATGACAAGAGATCGAATGATTTTGTCATTAGAAATCAGATTAGTGAAATATGCCAGCATTCGCTAATAAAGCAAGAAGATTAAGGTTCTTGAAAAGCATGTCTGTTTATTAACTACTCACAGGTTAATTTGCTTGGACATAAAATTTGATAGAAATTACCTACCTAACCATAGAGAGTATCCTAAAGGAGTGTCTTTCTAGTGTTATATCCTCAATAGTGCGACCACTGCGGAGGACAACAAAAAAAAAAACACAAATCTAAAGTTTGTTTCAATTTCGATTTTCAACGATTTAAAAATTCTAAACTCAAATTAGGACATGGTAAACATCTGCTTCCGTTTCAGTTTTTGAAGCCCCTTTAATGAGGTTTAAATCCCTAAAATAGAAAAAAAAATTTTTCTAAGCCTAATAACTTCAGTTGCGTAAGCTTTATTTTCAGTTTTTACCATTGTAGTTTATTTTTTTAAAAATTGTTTTGGTGTACAACCTCTTGAATTTATTCAAGGATCCAAGGGGTGTCAGTCTTATGAACTCATCCGATGTTGGGCATTTTAGCTAAATCAACGTCTTCTTTTTCTTCTATTTATCTTCCTCCCACAAGGCAAGATGTGACACAAGGTCAGGAAAGTGGGACTGAAAAACCAGCGCTCAAGAATTTGAGCACTCTGGCCATTTAAAAATTGCCTGGGCAGCCCCGTCGGCATTCCTCGGTAGGGGCGCCTCAGGCGATTAGCAATAAACTAACCCCTTCTCAAAGGGTGAGAAGGCAAAGCCTGGGAGGGTGGACCTCCTAGAACTGCACAGGATGGACAACCGATAGACCGGTGTAAATCCAGACCCAAAGGCTGGACAATACTGGTCCCAAAACTAAGGAAAAGTTAGAGTTAGCAACTATCTTCATGTAAGATGGAGCATCATCTCATCACACGAAGGTTTTACGTCAGTTTTTGGAAGCATCATTTAGAGAAGAAAATGTGATATCTAAATGATGCACGAGAAGTTGACAGCCACCCCCCTACCAACCGTACACAGGTTGACTTCTGGTTTTTGGGCATGTTGAAGGCCAGAGCATTTCACTATCAGCAGTAATGAAGCTTAAAGAACTTTAAAGTCGCATTGAAGAAGAATGCGAATGTTTCAGGTACGAGAAGCTGAACAACGCTATGGCTAAGTTTTCCCAGTGTGTTGATTTAATGCTCAGTATCTAGAGGGAAGCACTTTGAGAATGGGTTGTAAAATTTTTATTTTGTTTTGTTAAATACATGCATTTTCAAAAACCTCTCGAATAGTTATTTGATTATACTTATATTTCCTAGATATATTAAAGCAAAATGGAAGCCAAACATAAAAAAATATTTTTCTTTCGTTTTGGGACATCCTGTATATGTATAACGCTAAGGGAGGTAATTCAGTATATAACATCAGCAGGCGTATTGATTTACTCCTCTCCAGGAGTTAGGCACAAGGCCAGTTTTTATCTTACTCCCACAAGTAAGATGTGACCCAAGGTTGGGTCGGGAAAGTGGGGTTTGAAAAGCCAGCGCTCGAGAAGGTGAGCACTCGGGCCATTAAAAATTGCCTGGGCAACCCCGTCGACATTCCCCGGTAGGGGCACCTCAGGCAGTAAGCAATAAACTTACTCCTCCCCAAAGAGGGGAGGCAAAGCCTGGGAGGGTGGACCTCCTAGAACTGACCCATAGATCGGCGTAAATCAAGCCCTGAAGGTCAAGACATGGGGTGCAGTATCCATCGGAACAGATAATACACTTTGATCTTAGCCAAAGGCAAGTCGCAATAAACGACAATTGGAATAAAGCCAAGGCCACCCCTATAACGAGCAGAGAGATCTAACAAGATTTCTAGTCAGTCAGCAGATGTATTTTTAGTTTTTAACACTTTACCTTTATTATTCTGATCAAATCTCATTCTGAAAGGGAATTCTAATCCATTAAATTTATTTCAGTTGAGATTCTGTATTTTATCATCAATTACATTTAGATTATAAGTTTGTAAGTATACTGTTGACTAAATAGAATTTTTTTTTTAAATACTTAAACATTAAAACAATAGTTCATGCTGTTTTAATTTAAGGAAAATTGGTTAGTCAGTTTTATATATTTTGTAAAAATTTCATGTCAATCTTTTCAAGATTTTCTTTTCATATTACCAGCATTGTTTATTCAAGAAATACCAGTTTTTTTCATTTTTCTAGTTAAAAAAAAAATAAAAATTCGTCTGACTTGCTTAAAATATATCTCTTAATTTATAGGAATTTGTCAATAATTGTCAAATTTATCAATTAACGTATTTATTGTGGTTATTATTTGGTATGTAAAGCACATAAAAAACATCAAACTAATCTCAGAGGAATATTCCGTTTTTTAACTGCTACATTAATTATCTAAGAAAATTCATATAGCCTCCAGTAAACCCCAGTTGCATGATCGCCTGACCTTGAATAAAACTAAATTTTGAAGAGTAGGATATAAATAGTTCATTGTTTAAAGAGAAATACATTTTATTGTAATATAAAAAGTCCGCCTATTTTTTTTCAATGCTTGACTGATTTATTTGAATAAAAAAGTAATATTTTAATTTAAAGTATTAGTGCATATAATATCGAGCTTGCTCCTCCGTTAATATGCCTATTAAAACTTGTTACTCCCTGGTTGGAACCATCAACTCGCCAAGATGCAAATAAAAGTTGTAAACATGCACTCGGCAGTTGCATGTTTAGTGGGTTGCATGTTTACAATGCATTCAATAACAGACTTGCTGCGAGTGAGAAATATTTGATTAACAAAAGAGAAACCGGGCAAGAAATTGGAAAACATATCCGGTTTGAGGTTAGCCACCCAGAATTCGATTTGTCCATTTGAAAAAAGTCTCTCGTTAAACAGGAGTTCATGCTTAGAAATACCCCCCCCCCCCCCCCCAAAAAAAAAGTAATGGTTCTACAGATATGAGGTTTCCTACTGTGGTTATTACTCACTTGAGTTTTTTCCAAATATAATGGCAAGCTAGATATGAAACCTCCATAGACAGTTGTTTTTTTATGTTCATAGATTGGCACCTGATTAGCTTAAGTGGTTTATTCTGGTGTGGTCCCAGAATATCTATATATATTTCAGCAGATGGGTAGAGGCAGGGGCAGTCAGTTGGTTGGTTTTCGGCAGCCCTTGGAAAGAGATGGCCTGTTGGTGTTCAGCTGGACTTTGGTTTTGGTTTGGTCGGGTTAAGAATTCTCATTTGCAAGTCCATTGTTCGATAGAAGAAAACGAGTATTAATGTAATCTCCAAAGAAAATAAACCCTTGTTACTTGTTTTAAACGGGAGTCATTATTTTAAGGGGGGGGGGGGGTTCTTCTGCGATAGCACTGACTGAGACCACATTGACAGTGCGACCGGTGTCGGAATCGAGCCACGACTTTGGACACAACGAACTGATGATCACGGTCTGTGCAGTGAATGCACACAGATGCACGTTCCTGAATTAATTTATTTCTCATTTTGCTAAATTTCTTGTCTAGTATTATTTTCAAACCTAATATTTCACGGTCAAAATATTTTTTTGTTATAAAATCGTCTTAATTGCTACATTATAACATAAAATGTGCTAAATATACCTCCAAATTTGAAGAAGTGGAGAAAAGTGTCTCTTCTGTAAAATATAGGTGAACCAATGGCAGGCAAAGATAAATGAATACCAACCTAGCTGGAGTGAAACTGACAACAGACTAGCATCCTGTCAAGAGTTGGGAGTTACAGAAGATTCGTCATGCATAGCACTATGAAATTCAGGGATAAGCACCGATCTTTGGATTTGAAAAGGAGATTTACTTTACATGATTTCATGAACTTTTTACCCCCAAACAGAATATAAAAACAACCATGTAAACAGCATTATATATATATATATATATATATATATATATATATATAATAATAAATGTTTATTTTTGTTTATTATCTATGTACGTATACTTTTCGTCCTTTTTAATCGGGACTCGTCAGCATAGAGATATAACTAGTCACTACTGGTTGTGTAATTCGAAACTCCGGGCTACTAGTATTTTACAACTCAAATCCCGACGTCTAGAGCCATACGGCCACCGCTGGATAGCTAAATAAACAGTGATAATTTTAACACTTATTTCGGCGGCTTACTATTTGACATTGTAATAATAAAAAGGAAAATCACTTTAGAATCACCACCATATTGGGGTTAACGTTTATTTTTACACGCTGACATGTATTCGACAGCTTTTAGAACTTTACTTCCGAACTAAACTACCTGTGTCATTTATTTATCCCTCTTTCTTTTAAGTCCATCCTTATCACTTCCTTCCAGGTTTTCCTTGGCCTTCCCGTGTGAACTGACCCTGCTACCTCAATCGTTCTAAATCTACTAACCAAAGAACTCATCCATTCTTTACCATTGAAGGTCCTATTCTGCACACATCTCCCTATACTTTCCAAATGTATTCTTACTCTGAGGTCATCAGATCTAAGCCTGTCTTTAAGACTCAGATTACACATCAATCTTATTATTATGCGCTCCAGGACACATTAAACATTTGTATAGATTCATTTAGAAAGTCTTAAAAGTAGATATCCAGAGATAATAGTCACGAGTACCATCTGTATATCTTCGTTTATCACGTTCGCACATTAATTTATTACAAAATCTTATGCAAGAGGGATAACTGATCGCCAAATATAAGGACGATAATTCTAATCGCTTAAAACTCTACATTCTCTTCCTTAATAAAAGTCAGATATTTACATATATATATATGAGACAGAGAGAAAGAGAGAGCGCTAGCTCCAACATTTTCTACACTGGTTCTTTTTTTTTTACCTGGATTAATATATTTTTTAAACAAATTGCCTAATTTAATTGTGTGATAGATTTAGTTTTTGAAATCTTTGCCAATAAACAGAGTATGAGGAGAGACATTAAAAAAAACAAATTCCATATTTAGAAATCCCATTATTTTTAAAATCTCAAAATCTCATTCTCTTCTCCTTAGTAAAGTAGTTAAACAAATATTCTAATATTTCTTTCTTCTTTTGAGAGGGGGGGGGGATTAAAATGAGAAAATATGTATATTTGTGTTGAATTTCATATGGAGAATGAGAGCAATTATGTTCTAGCATCTGTTACAAAAGATATTCGATTATAAAAATTTATTTTGACTGCATTGAAATTTTAATTTGATGTTTAAAAGTTTAAAAAATTAAAACTTTGAACATTGTTCCTTTAATTAGCTCGATTAAAAACTAGTGCAGAATGAGTAGAAGCATTTTTTGGTTTTGATCATATGAGAGTTGACGAAAACAATACTTTGGACCAGAGTAATCTGATGACAAGTAGGTTATTGTCCAAAGTTATCTCTGTATAGATCCATTAACAACAAGTGTATCGTAGGAAATATATAAGAGGTGTCAAACTCTGCACAAAAAATAATAAAAGATTAAAGTAACAACAGACAGTGGCTTACAGCCATTCTGACTGTCTGCATAAAAAAAAGGGTGTGAGAAGATTCAGGTAAAGCAATGAAGACTTTTTACAAAAGCCAAGAAACTCCACAACAAGGTCAAACACCAAGTCAAGCCAGGGATGTTCTGGTTCTTATAACTTTTACAAGGACCAGTTGCACAATGCACAGAACAGTTGCCTAGGTTACAGTTCGTACAAAATCCTGCATGTCAAAGACCAAGTTCCCTCAAACTGTGGTCTTGGGTGTATTTCCAACTAACACCACATGCTGCCTCGCATCTTCGAAAAGGGACTCAAACTCAATTCAGGTGGCTATATTGAATTGCTGTCCACTGTTGTCAAGCACTGAATGGAGAGAGTAACTGAAAGGACTCGGCTCTATATCATATGCCCGAGAAAACTGTGTGAGAACTTCTACGATTGCACCCGTTCCAACATCTGCCCCCCCCCCCTCCAAACTCGCCTGATTGCAACTCCAAACTATTATGTGTGAGGTGCAGTTGAGAAAGACAAACGATACCACCTGCAACATCAAGAAAGAGCTTATTGTCAGGATCAAACTGATGTTAATGCATCTTTCAAAGGACACTGAAGGTTGCATGCTCAAAGTTCAGGGCCTGCCTGGAAACCGTGGTGGAGGAGGCTCCGGCAGCTTCTTCGAGTGAGCTATATTCGACAAAAGATTCTCTAAGAGATGCACTTTAAATTTTCAGAATACATCAATTATTGACCAAGATATGACTTTTCTTCTCTCCTTTCCCAAAAGTATCAATTTATATCCCGAACACCGACATAATAAAGTTAGTGAGAGCACTGCAGAATATAGAAGACGGATTTTGATCAAAAACATATCAGCAGACTAGTATTGTTTGTTAACAGAATAAAGGATTAATCGGTAACAT
Organism: Sepiola atlantica; assembly: GCA_963556195.1. Taxonomy (NCBI): domain Eukaryota; kingdom Metazoa; phylum Mollusca; class Cephalopoda; order Sepiida; family Sepiolidae; genus Sepiola; species Sepiola atlantica. The sequence goes on from OY744518.1 coordinate 183,772,297, forward strand.
GTTTCCTCCTACCTTTCCCCCCACATTCTACTCAACCCTCTCCACTATCACCTCTCTTTTCTTACCCATGTCTCGTACAAAACTGATCAAAAATATTATTTCGAGTTACTCTGATAAAGTTTTTGTTAATAAAGAAACAAAATATTAGTCTACTGATATGCGTTTTTGATTTGAACCGTTCTTCTATATTTTTCTGTTTCCACCCTTTTATACATTCTGTTGAATCCTTATATAAATCTCACATACAAACGGATAGTGCTATGCAATTAGCTTTGCTGATCATCGTCACAGATGTTTTGGGGCAAACCCGGCTACAACACGGGTAATATTTGACAAATTTCCCACCCAGGTTAGCAATAATAGCAGGCAGTTCAGCTAGTATATATTGAAAAAGGGGGGGAAAAAAAAATGCTCTTTTAGGTTGACAATTGATTTTTCTGGAACCCTTTGTTACTGGATTATTTGTTTTTGCCCAATCAATCGGTCATGTGAGAATTACACATTAGTCTTTACCGACATAACAATTATGCGCTGGTCTTAAAGCATGGAAAGGGTTGTAACTGTTCAAAAAGGATCTGCTACTCTGTTAAAAGAATGAAGGGGGGGAAAGGGAAAAGGAGGAAAAAAGAAAAAAGAGGGAAAAGGAAGTAAAAACAGAAAATAGAAACAGGCTGGGGTAATTTGTGGTCTCAGAATATATTCTATCTAAAATACGTCACATGCAAAAATGAATAAAGCCGTTAAAAAGTGCTGTATTCTTTAGCAAATAATCTATTATGTATGTATCCATAATTTCCTAAGAAATACTTATTTAAAAGAGATAAACATTTATATACGACCAATAGACGGGGGGGGGGAGGGGAAGAGAGAATAAAACTTTATTACAAACCATTTCAATAACCATTTTTACAACATTTCAGATAAAGCAATATTATAATTGACTTGATAGGAAAATTGTTAGATTCATACAGAGTGGCAGAAGGAGAGAGAATCATTTACATATTTATATACAAATCAATCATGTTTAATGAGAAGTTTTCATGTCTTTATATATATATATATTATATATGAGAGAGAGAAATAAAGAGAGAGAGAACGAGAGAGAGAGAGCTGATATTTCTTCTTAAACTTCATTCAAAAACAAAAGAATGAGATTAATCAGTCATAATATTTTATCCATTTTTTTGGTGACTCAGTAAACATACCAATGAGTCATCACTTATCAAGGCAAAAAGCCATATGAGGATAAGGTTTAACGAGATGGATGGATTGTCAGTTAAATGCTTATTATAAGAATTGAAAATGATGAATGGAATGAACAAAATTTGATTACTTATGAGAACGGTTTATGATAAGTATTTATTGACATTTGATTTGAAGTTGACCATGTTGTAACCCGCAGAGAAGTAATCCCATTGTAGCATGTTCTTTTTGGTGGAAAGTACTTTTGAAAAGAAAAAACTTTTTGATGTTAGGCGTGCGGAAGAAAGGAAAGTTCTTTGTAATTGTGGTAAAAGACAAGTTCTTATTGTGAATGTCTTGCAAAAACGAACCAGAGATTGGAGCTCAGTTGAGCACCTTCGATGGTACTAACAATAGAGTAGAGAAAGACTAGCAACATCTCTTCTGTGAGAAATGGGTTGCAGAGAAGAGATCATCCTACACTACATTGCAAAGTCAATTGTGTACTCTGTCATGACAAGAAAGAATGCTTTGAGTGGCACTTCCCCAGATGTGACAGCAGTGTTCCATTTTAGGACGTATCTGACTCTTGTATAGATAGAGGATTGCACCAGGTACTTCCTGGAGCAGTAAAATGATCCAATCCTTTTTCCAGTAACCGTAACAGATTGGATATCAGTCTTTCTAGTTTAGATCTGGAGTGAAAGTCAGTCCTAGGAGATATCAAAACAAGGAGCTTACTCAAACAAAGCCATTCATTTTAACTGGGGACAAAACAAGGATCTAAGCGAGGTAATAAAGTAACCCCCACCCCACCATACCACGCACTCTAGATCGGAAGAGAGAATTAAGCTATTGATCATCAATGCTCTTTGATTGTTTGCATAGATGTCAACAAATGATCCCAGAATATGATTTGAAAGATCATTAATGAATGAAGACAAGGAAGAGGGTTGAGTCCAGAATATATCCTTGAGACAGGCCATCGTCGATACTATGTGCTTCAGACTCCTGCCTGGCAACAACTAGTTTTATAGACCTATCAGAGAGAACAGATTTGATGATTGAAAAGGCATTGTCAGATGTTCCATAGCCAACAAGTTTGTGAAGCAACCTTTGTGCCAGATCCTATCAAAGGCTTTTGATGTCTAGAGCTATTGCTCTAGAAACAAAGCTCCCATTAAGAGATTCACTGATCCTATGTGATATTACAGTCAGCATGTCAGCAGTTGATCTTGCAGGAGGAAACCCATATTGCTCGTCACTAAATAGATTGCTTTTCCCAAGGTGATCGACAAGTTGATTTATTACAAATTCAAAACAACTTACCCATGACACACAGGAAACTGATTGATCTGTACTAAGATACAGAAGACTGATCACCAGTATTTTTAAATATCGGGGCAGACTGACAAAGTTTACCAAGGAGATAGAAAGAATTTCTCCTTTAAGCTTTCTAAGGATAAGAGCAAGTTCTGAGAGCAGATTCTTAAGCACAATGACTGGAATGTTGTGAGGGCCTTGCTGGCATCAAGGTTCTTGAAAAGTTTGGCAATATTCCAGACAAATATATGGATATCAGAGTAATTTCAATCGTAGGGAGAAATTCTAGAAGTAGGTGGTCATGATCGTAAAGGGTGGAATTGGAAGCTAAGTTATTTGCAAAAAAGTTTGGCTTTGTCAGATGCTGAGGAAATCATTGTTAGTCTATTAATGATGGTTGGAATAGTCTTACATCTGTTCAGTACCAGTTTGTTATTCTTCAAAACTATTGAGAACCAACCAAGCCCCTGCTCAGCAATTTGGAGTTTAACAGATCGGGCATAGGACTATGTTTCCTATAACTCATTTGCAGTGGCCGCAGGCAGATTTAAAGCGGTTTTGGTTTTAGGGCTTTTATTATGTTGTTAGCAATGGAAATAGTGGTTTCTGTAAGCAAAGGCAGTGGTACACTCAACGACTGTTTGGTCTCTGTTGGCATTTTTTAGAGAGTATAAAACTCAATACGAGCGGTTAACCAATCAGATATATCAGGTGACACAGGGCACCTTTCTTGAAATGGAATGCAGAGCAATTTCAGAGATGAAAGATTGTGAGCTATCCGAATCAATTTTTGAGTATTGATACACTCTGTGATGGAAAGGGACATCTGAGGTCTCCCTGAACTTAGATTTGATCTTAATGGCAACAACTCAGTGATCGGCAGATCCTAAAAGAGATAGAACAGTAGATATTAACTGTTCAGGGCAAGTTGTCAGGAAAAGATCAAGAACGCTTGTGAAATGTCCGTCAACATCAAATAGTGAGTTTGTCAACAATTCGAGTCAGCTCATAAATCGAGAGAAATGTCATGACAAAACCTTCCTTCATCATCAGTTATGTCGGAGTAGACTAGCCATTCTTTGAAGATACTACTTTATGATGAATTCAATGTTTTGTAAATATTTATATTGTTTTACACATCTAACACCATCTTCCTTGGGAGATAAAAAAAGTTCTGCATCTTATACAGAGTTAGCACGAGGGATGCAATGAACCTATGTTATAATTTTACTCCAGACGATCTAAAATCAAAATGATGATTAATACTAGAGTCATTTATGCCTCAAATACAACAATTAGTATAAATCTTTATTATAATGGAGCATTTCCCCTGTGCATCTGTTAGCCACTTATAACACTCAAGTATAGTATGAAGCATCCTTGGAATGACGGATGTCTTGGAGGGGGTGGAATATAATACTACCACTACAATAAATAATTAGAATACAATAATAAACAAGAACAGATTCTTAAGATGCATCAATTTAATTTGCGTGGTTAGTGATGAATGCTATTTTCAACTTAAGCCTGACAGACCGGCAGAGTCTAAAGAAAGGTATAGGCTCCTAAACTATTGGACAGAATTGCAAATATCCTTGGATGCTTGGAATGTGTCGTTGGGGGTGAAGGGGATCAAAATTATACTGCTACTACTAACTTGCTTAAAAGTTGCCCAAAAGACAGGAGGAGAAGGAGCAGCAGGAGGAGCAGAAATGTAAAAAGATAAGTCTAGGCCATGTTCTGCTGAAATGTAGACATTTCTAAAATACGATGTGTAATTTGAAAATAAATCTTGCATGTTGACGAAATATTGATTAGTGTCAGTCTCAGTCTTTAGATGAAATGCAATGACAAGTTGGCTACGATATTTTTTCCTTAAAGAAATATTAGAATACTTGTCTTAGGACGGGTCTAAGCAATAAATATAGCATTAGTTTTAAATGTTTTTTCTTTCTTTGGGGGGGGGGGGGGTACAGTAAGGCTTCAATGGTAGTCCCCTAAATGATAAAGTTTACAAAAAATAAAAATAATGTGTCCACATTACTCATCTGTTGCCTTGAATACATATTCCATAACGAGAAGTTTAATAGTTGAGGATTTTACCAAGTACATGCATATTGCCACTCATGCGTGCACCAATCCTTTTAAAAAATGTATTACTTAATATAACTCAACATCTGATGAAGAGCAATTCTTTTCTTTATTAAATTTTTTGTATCTAACTTAATATAAGTTTTTTGGGGTGGGTGCAAATTTGGGTGGGCACACTCCCTAAATGGTAAAGTTTACAAAAAAACATGATGTGCCCCTGTTACTCACTGGGTTGCCGAGAATATATATTCTAAAATTCATAATGATCAGTTCAGAAAATTAAAAAACAAAACAAAAAAACTAAAGAAACTTTTATATATAATTTAAGAGATTACCATATATATATATATATATATATATATATATATATATCTATATGAACACAGTGGTACGAGAAATAGTCAGCTCCAATTAGTGCTAATTGATAGCTCTTTGTAATAAGGAATGGAGCACTCTTCAATAGTTGACATTGTTTATAAACAGTAAGATTTTCCTGCCTCATGGCTTGTGCAGATGGCACAAGCTCAGACTGTCGAGAAAAAAACAAAACAGATCCAATTGCAATCTCAGCCTGAAACACTTGCCCATCTAGTTAAACTAAAGAGCTGTGATACAGTGAAACATAAATGGATTAACTATAGTTGAGAGCGATCCAAAAGGCTCCCTTTATATTAGCTACTACATAGATGTCAGGGATGGCACCACCCTTTTCCCTGGATTACTCCACTCAGTATTATCAGTTAAGGGTTTAGTAAGGGAGCATAAAGTACCATTTTTGGAGTCTTTGGTATGACTCCACCAAAGATTGAATCTTCAGTCAGTGGATTTTGAGTCCCGTGGAGCCCTAACGGCTATTTTCGGCCTGCACCTTATGAATTTTGCAAAATTTTCAAAATGTTTGATTGTTTAGCGTTATTTATGTATAAATGAACACAAAAAAATATTACTTGCATGAATCTGAAATTTTCACCCATTACGTCCCACCCCTATTATAAGTGAACACAGAACTTGGTTAGGTACCTGTGTAATTGAGTTTGGATAAAGGATCAGAAAACTTAGTTTTTCTTTCATCGGTCCTTCTGTAATGCTGGTAAGCAACATTAAATGCAGTGATTAGTCAAATGTATAAAAAATTATATGGATTATTCAATGAAAACGCATCTAATAAGGAAAAGTATATAGAGAGGGAGTGTTCACTGTTTCCGATGAAAATAGAGTATTTAACTTACAATTGCAAGACTGAAATATGAAATAATGGTGCTACAAAAGTATGTCTTACAATAAATCATCCCGATGTACATGGTGACAGTGGTAATAGATCAGAGTATGAGAGTGAAAACTCCTACTTCTGATATATTTCAATCTTTATAAAGTTAGCTATGTGTATATGTTTATATATTTGCATGTAGAGGATTTATTCTTAAACTAACCTATCATGAATTTTGAAACACAGATGCTAGGTGTAAGGGGTGGTAATGTGAACTATATTTAGTTTAATTTAGTTTTATGCAAACAGGGTGGAAGCCCTTTGTGAAAATTCAGATACCTCCGATTTAAGTTTTTATGGAGTATTTTAAAGAGTATTTAGGTATCATCTCCTATTTGCATTAAATTTGATCCATAGTCATTAGATAATAATTAACACTTAAATATTTTATTTTTTATATTGGTTTGCAAAAAAAAAAATATCACCGAAGATACTGATTACCTATTTAGTGGGTGTGCTGATGCAACATCATACTAATACCTACTCACACTTGCCAACAGGCTCGTTGCAGATGTGAAACAAATTGCAGTTTGACACATTTTTGTTGAATATTATATTAAATAGGAATTTTGTTGGAATGTGTCATATTTGAAACAAAAAAGCATGTAAGGGTTAAGTCAGATTCCCTGACTTCTATTTCTTTTTAAGACTCCTTAAGCTTAAGCCTTAAATTTTAGACATTTTCTATAATGAAAATCATGTAATGAATTTGGATAAAAAATTAGGAATAAGGAAGGATTTCAGACATAAGATTTATATCTGGATTTTAATCTTCGTAAGGATTGGAAATTAATTTCACCTGTTTTGGGATGGGTAATTGTCAATACATATATATATATATATATATATATATATTTTAAAGTAAATATTAATTATTTTTACCTACAGACATCGATGTTTATGCTTACGCAACTATCAGCGTAGGGGATTCTAATTCCCGTCGGTCAGAGGGCACAAAGCCGGTTTACAAATCATCACTGATTCGTAGTCTGGTGTCTTTCCCCCCGGTTGGCGTCATATAATATAATATAATATATATATATATATATATATATATATATATAGCATAGATATATTAAATATGAAGAAACCTATCAAAAAGTAAAATTCGGTTTTCTAACAACAGACCAATATGTGCCAGAAATCACAAATAGAACAGATTTATGCATGCGCCTTCTGTTACTAAAGCTATCAAGCACCAATGTAGGGGGAGACTGACATATATATATGTACTTTTTTTTCCATCTTTAAGGACTTTTCCATCGTTTTCAACATATGAGTAATTATCAGATGGATTTTATTATAGTGATCATGCATTGTGGAGCACAATACCCCCCCCCCCTTTCTGCCAGACAAGTAATATCTATACAGTTGCGTAATGAGCCATATGTCAGACTTATCAGATCGCAGGTATTATTTCAGAATATTGCTTCTAAAACTAATTGCCCTAGCAAGGATTTCACATACCTTTATACTAAAATGGATTTTTGGCCCATATTTCATGTACCGATTAGGGTAGATTTTATAGAGCCTCAGGTTGAGAAGAGACTTGGTTTAGTTGTATACAAACAGAGTTACATTGCATTTTATTATTATTATTTGTTTGTTATGCCTCCTTGGGCATCTCCCCTTTAACTATCTTCTCAATTCAACTGTTAACCCCCCCCCCCAAAAAAAAAATCTTAGTAGAGTATCGATATCCAGATCAAATTCTGTTAAATAATTCATTTGACAACTCCCAAAAGTTCCCTCTCAATTTCTTCCTCCTACCACTTTCTCTGAATTCATCCAACCTATCTTAAACTGATCCATGCTATTGCTGTTCTATTGTGCATTGCCCATGTATTATTATAGAAAAATAATACCACTGACGAAATAAAGAATTATCTAAGAATAACTTTTTTATTAATTATATTTATTTCAATAAATTATTTCACATTTACAATAGCATCAGCAATATACAAATTCAGAATAAAGACCTAAAACATTTTATCTTTCGTCTACCTCAACTTATTATTGTTTATTTCTAAGGTTATATTTTCAATTAAAAAAAAACAAAAAACAAAAAAACGGCTCAAAGTTTGCAGATAACTTTTTTCACAAACCCTTGTTACGAAGGCTTTATTTTGTGAGATTTTAAAAATTGGACCTAAATAGCATTTAAGCTGACAAATCAAACTTTGATTCTGACTAGTCAAGTTTCATTTTTTATTGTTTTACCATCTTATTGGCACTATAATATACCTTGCAACAGTTTATTAACAAAGAATTATGTAGTCCCGCCCAAACAACTGGTAATATAGAAACCATGTTTATTTATGACCAAAAGAATAAACATCAGCAAGGGGAATAACTCATTAAATTGAATATAAAAAAGAATCGTCTCCCTTACAACTAAAATTTTATTTCTTTTTAAGTTTAAAAACCTGTGCTAACAAATAAAAATTAAAATGTATTTTTAATATCACCTGTACTGAGGACCTAACCTTCAACATTCAGATGACTGTATTTGCAGACCCGTGATGCAATGGATATAAGTGCTAAATAATAAGTTTTAAGTGACACTCTTCTGGACTACGGGTATACTAAGAATACAATTACTAATTACTTAAGACTTCTACTCAGTCATGGCTTATGGAATGAGAGCAAGCTACCCCCATAGATTAAATAAAGCTAGTCTACATCAAAAGTTAGGTATGAGTATATATTTTTCTTTTTTTGTGGGAAATAATTAACAAAAAAAAGGTTAATTACTGATAGCTGTAACCTGCCGTTTTGTTTAGATTTTTTTTTTTAGAAGTATGGTGTTTATATATATATATATATATATATTATAACCCCCCCCCCCATTGCGGGATTGAAATTTTCGGCAACTCTTTATGAAAATCAGTAGAGAAAAGTTCTTATAAAACGCGTGCAAGAATGCTGTTGCATTTGTTAAAAAATTAGTCTCAACCACTTTCTCGTTTTGCGTGGATTACTTTCATCCGTGAAGAGTTGAAGGTACATTTTATATTGATTGTTCATGTCTACTTCTGTTTTAAATGCAGGAAATGAATACACGAAAAAGCGGTTGAGACTAATCAATCTTGCACGTTTCAAAAATAAGGACTTTTCTGTGCTGAATTTCATAATTTTGTATTTCGTTGAAAAAGGTGTTACGAGTTGCTAAAAATTCTAATCCCACTAATGGTGTTGGGGGAAGGCACACACACACACACACACACACACACACACACACACACACACACACGGAAAAAAAGTTAAAACAAACGAAACAGATTGAATAAACAACAGTGAGTTACAGCGTTCTGTAATTAACTTGTTTTCGTTATTTATTTCCTATATTTTAAAAGAGAAATATACGTAGACAATCATTATAATATACATACATAGAAAAAATGTGACTTATTGGGTATGATTCTGTGAATTGGGAAAAAGTGAGTTTGAAAAGCCAGTTAAATTTTAAAAAATGACAAATCCCAAATTAATCTCTTTCTGCTCACTATATCTTTCTCTCTCCCTCTTCGGCTATAGGATAAATAATATTACTACTTTTGGTGATATTTTCTTTTGTTTATAATTGACTATTCCAATTTTGAGTTTATAGTTTTATTACTATAAGTGACAGAAACATATCAAAATATAAGGGGGTGAGAGGCACAACACAGTAAGAGAGTGCAAGAGTGATAGATAAACTTAGTAAAAGATAGGTCACTTGGTGAGTTAATTGCAAATGACAGCTAATTAGAACAATTAAAACAAACATTAATTAACTCAAGCTTTAGTATAATACTAAATATGTACATACACACATCTAATATATAAAGTCAAGTCGGTCTGACTGGATCTACTCTAGACAAGTATATTAAGCTTCAACTTAAATTTGTTTTGTTATCTAGACTTGCTGTACTATTGAGATTGTTCTTATTTCAACAATAATCTATTTGGTATATTGTAGAATAGCAAAAATATTAAATCCGGCAGTTTTAATTCTAGACCAATTTTTCTTCCTGAAACGAAAAGAGTAGTAGGAATCGAGTGAAGCCTCTTGCCACCGCCACTCTTTACTACAATTGCTACTACATATATCTGCAATAGTTGTTCTTTTACATATTTTACAAAAGAGAAAGATAAATGCTAATAAAAGGGGGTTGGGGCTTGGAGTAGGAGTGCACATGGATTTCAGGTTAAAAACTATAAATTTAACGAAATTTATTTCAATTAATATCACTACTTACACTTCTCACACACAATGTAAAAAAAAAATACATATGTACACATACACATATATATACACATGTAAGCTGAAGAGAGCCGGATGGCTAAGTCCTTCCGTGCTTGAAACCGACGGTACGAATGTTGTACTAATTTTTCTGTACCAAAATAAATATATATATATATATATATATATATAATAATAATACAGTGTTATAGGCAGACAGCACACGGACATAGGGTTACTCATGCAATCCTGCATTTATTTGCTGATGACACCACGCTTTACTCTCGCCATGTTGGCAAAACCGACGTGATCATATCCGAGGCATTGGCTGAATCCTTAGAAAATGACCTCCAGGCTGTAGTGGATTGGGGTCACAAATGGTTGGTAACTTTTAATGCCGCTAAGACAAAGCTCCTTTCCTTCAATAACTACAAAGAATCTTTCCAACCACCGATTGTCATGGCTAATAACACCCTACCTGAGAGTTCATCATCTAAACTCCTCGGCCTAACCTTCACAGGTAACATGAATTGGAACAAATACATCGAAGACATTGCCAAGGCTGCCGCAAAGAAGGTTGGCTCCCTCTACCGTGCTAGTAAACTCCTCTCACCTGACATTATCCTGTATCTCTACAAAGCCACCATCCGCCCATACATGGAGTATTGTTGTCACATCTGGGCTGGTGCATCATCTACTAGTCTCTCCCTCCTTGACAAGGTCCAAAAAAGAATCGCCAACCTAATAGGTCCCTCATTGTCAACCAAGCTCCAGTCCCTGTCCCATCGTCGCAATGTAGCATCCTTGTGCTTGTTTTACAAATACTTCAATGGATTATGCTCCGATGAACTGGCTACTCTGGTGCCCCCTCGATGTAAATTCAATAGACTAACTCGACAATCAACTAAATCTCATTCATTCACTGTGGAGGTCCCCAGATGTCGGAGAGCCTTCTACTCAAATAGCTTCTTTCCTCGTGTTGCTAGTCTCTGGAACTCCCTCCATGCCCCCTGTTTCCCCGACAGTACAGACATGCAGAAGTTTAAAACTAATGTAAACAGTCATCTCGCTGCGCAGATCCCAATCTCGGTTGACTGCCCCCTACCTTCTCCCCTCTTCTTTTTTCTCAGCCCCTTACGTCTACAGTGGCGTCCTGCCTTGTTTGGGGTGAACTATGTTAAAAAAATTTTTTTTTTTAAATCCTGGGCTACATTGTGTAGGGTCATCCTACTAGTATATATATATATATATATATATATAAATTCTACTTTTAGAAGTTTTAGCTGGACATGCATACAAAACAGGTGAATATATATATATAGATTATTCAGGGATATTTGACCCTGCATTCCAAATTTAAGTCAAAATCTGATAATACTCTAAGAAAAACCAAACCAAAAGAGAATACCTATACCAGGTGCAATTCCATCTAAATTTGGCCTGTAAAAGTGCATTATTTGCACGACATTCATTGTTTAGGATAGACTGGTCGGTTGCGTTTACTGTTATCTACAACGCCCCACCTAGCAGACAATTGAAACACGAGATGGCAGATGAAAAAGGTGGATTCTTAAAAAGGTTACTGATAAACATTAGAGCCTTCTTGGTTCTGCCGTTTCCTTTTTCTTCTTCTAAAGAAAAGGAGATGGAAAAAAATAAAAAGCTTGAGATTGAATACACAGGTGGATTCCGAAATCAAACAGAATCTCAGGCTATCATTACACTATCATTCCAAAGATCACCTGACCAACTTCGAAATACTGGAACCGTTTTAAGAATATCACAATTTCCACTATCAAAATAAAATACTCTAGTTCAAGTTGAAAGGAGGTTGATTAAATTTTCTTTTAAATTAATTTAGTTTAATAAACAAAATTCAAAGTTTTTCATGAGATCAAATTCAGATGTAAAAATAGACTTTATGCTAATATGAAAATTGTGGTCAACTATTTCTTCCTTTTATGCTAATAAATATATTTAATGTTCTTGCCAAGAGAAAACGGTTTTGCTTATCTTGTCCTCTAACATACTATATTTGTGATATGTCCGTCTATCTCAGAATGCATCATCATCATCGTCGTCATCTTTGCCTTATCGTCAATTTTACATATGTTGGATGGTTTACAGAAATTGACGTCTTTGGTTGATCTTAATTTATTCTCTTTAAAATCCATCTTTATCACTTCATGTTTCCTCCGTCCCAACTGATCCTGCTACCTCAACTGTGTCACATCTACTAACCCAAGAACTCCCATCCATTTTTTTAAAAATATGACCCTACCAATGAAGTCTCTTGTCTTGCACACATCTCCCTATACTGTCCAAAATTCATCTTCCTCTTTGGTCATTAGATCTAAGCCTGTCTTTATCTCTCACATTACACATTTATTGTATCATTCTCATATCATTTCCCTTCCATGCAACACGTGTCCTCAACACCCACTGGCAAGGTTTCACTCTCATATACAATCACAGTGATTACACATGCCTGATAGACTTCCTTTAGTAGACAATGGTAATGCTCTGCTGGTTAGTAATTGCAGAAATTCCCTGAACTTAACCCATACACTCCTAACTCTTGCAACAACACTAGAATCAGCTCCTCCCTGTGCTTCAATGGTATCACCAAGGTAACAACTTCTGAACAAACTCAATAGCCTCACCATCCACATCTCCATTGTCTTACACACAAACTGGTTATCATCTTTCAACCTACCTCATAGAAAACAGAACTACACCAAGACCGAACACAACTGAGCAATGGTGGTTTTAATTTTGTATTGGGGAGTTTACATAAAATAATATTGCAGAGGTCTGCATTCATAACAGAAAATACATTTTACTTTCGATTATGTGAAAATTTTAAATTGTAGTTTGTATTAGTTTCATCTTGGTTGTTATTTTCACACGGTTTCAGACGATTTAATCCCGACCTTCTTCTGGTGCATGTTTTTGAACTTAGAATTTTTATGTCAAACTCGAGAACCTATATGGAATTTCAAATGTGAACACATGCCATGTGTAAAAATGGACATTAAACCAAATATGATGATGAAACGACAATGGCCTTCTAAGTAGACTTCGTATAAAATTAAATACTGTATGAGAACCAATAATCATAAACATTATTAAAAAAAACCCATCTAAAATAAGATTAGGTTTAAGGCTCCAAAAATTCATACTAGAATTGTTCACATGGACATGTAACGCAATGGATAAAGGTGTTGATTGCAATCAGTTCCAAGTGATAGTCTTCTGAAGGTTGAAGGTTCAATCCTTACTACAGACAATAATAACTAAGAATTAATACTTCTACTTGGTTATGGCTGAGAGAATGAGAACAATCTATCCTCAGACTAAACAAAGAGTTTAATTTTAAATTCCGTATAGGTTCTCAAATAGATTCCAAAGTTCGAAAAGATGCAGCTGAACAAGATCAGAGGTTACATTGACTAAAACGTTGTGAAAATAATCACCAGGATGAGAATAGTGTGCAAATTATCAATTCTCATCTCAAAAGTTCCAAAACATGAAAGGTATAGTAAAAATGTAATATGAGGTTCAGAGATAGGAGCAAGCATACACAAGGGTCCCACATTCATTCCTGAACAACAGAGGTATCTGCTAGTTATTTAATTTTATATATATAAAAGTTTGATCCTAACTTTAATTTAGTTTTTATAAAGTAAATGTAACTATTCTAAATTAAAACATTAGACCTAATTAATCTTAATTTACTTTAAATAAACTTATACTCTATTCTTATCAAAAGCATTTTTGTGAGCCGTAAATACTGCAGATCAAATCATAAGCAATTTTCAATAAATTTAGAAAATATGTTGTTCTAAGTGCTTTCCAAGCATTTTGCAAACATTCAAATACTACTCTTATTTTTTTTTTTTAGACAGATCATTTTTCACTCGATCCAATTCTTCCCATCAAAGTTCTGTTGAAGAAAAAATTGCAAAAATTTGGATTTGATATGTTTACTGAAGTTTCAACTGTATTTTGAATAATTATCCTGTAGCAAGCTTTTTTTTAAAAAAAGGAAAATAAGCTTTTTATACTCTTACCATCAAAATATTTGACTCAAATGCAACGACAAAGATTTTTTTTTTTTCAAACATTGTAGAGGTCCAGTGACTAATAAAAAAAAAAATAGAAAGGGCTTTGTAATTTTTAAATGAGCCCCAGCTCTCGATGATAAATTTGGAAATAGCATTTTTGTCTGTGTCTGTCAGTCACCACGCTCAATTTTGAAATAGCATTTTCATTGTTAAAGATGCAGATTAAACCAGTACTTAAGAATATACGTTCTCATTACGATTGCATACTAATGAACGAGGAGGAAAGAACACTTAAAAATAAAATAAAATAAAAAGACAAAAAAACAAACAATATTAACATGAGATAGGGTAGAAAAGATAGTCCTAGCTCACCATACAAGAATCGTTTCTTCAAAGTATTAAAAGAGAATCGTCTGCTAAGATTTTTTTTAAAGAATAAAATAATCAATACAAGCAAATTCTGCTTTCTAATTTGAACAATTATCACAAAACTTTTCAGAAAGGAGAAAAATTTAAATGTTTATCTTCATTTTTAAGTTACGTGATATTGAAAAATTTGATATCCTGTGGATTGTTACCTAATGTAAAAATGGCCGCCTAACCACCTTTCTGGAAATCCGTAGAGGCGGTGCATCGTCAATATCTATTCCGCATCATGTCTTGGGGCAGCACCCATCCCTTTCCACATCATGACATCTGATGACTTTTGAACAGTTTTGCCCTATCCAATTTAACCAGCAAGGCTTAGGCTGACTTGCCAAAGGTTCCGCAAGATGTAGAAACTACGGAATTATAATTTGATATCCTGTTAATTATCATGTATAATCTATAAATCTATAGAATTATAGTTTGTAAAACGATTGTTATTCCAACAGTTTGCCAATTTAACAGAAATTCTCCATTTTTCAAAATCTAAAATCTAACACTTCCAAAGAATTCCTCATTGGCTGAGAATTGTTAATCTATTTTCTGCTTGTTTTTCTGCTAAAGTCGAAAATACACAAGGTTGGATTTTCATAGGATCGATTATGCAGCACTCGCTGATCCTCAGAAACCCTAATCACATTCTGTTTCCTCAATTCTGCCCTAATTTTAAATTGTCATCTCCGATTATACTTTTATACTACTAATTTGTTCAGTATATAAATTAAACTTTAGAGTAACTTGTGTTATGTGACTAACGTTTCAAACCATTATTGTATAGACAAAGATAAATGGATTTAAAACAGATTTCCAAAACTATTTGTCTTTAAATGTGTACTAAAAAAAATTAAGAAACTATAGTACTGATACTAGATGGTAGCTACTTACGGAAAAAAAGCCCCCCCCCCCCCCCCCCAAAAAAAAACCCTGCTTACTATCTTGAAGATATAACCAAATAAGAATTTTGCATAGACGAATAAAAAAACAAACAAAACAACTTGATAACTTAAAAATAGATTAATTTTCAATCCTCTCATAATATTTTTCATCATTTAACTTTTAATCTATTAATCTCATTAACCCTCATCTCCAAGTGACTTTTAGCCCTGATAAGTGGTGACTCAGTCAGAAAAAAAAAAAAAAATTTTTTTTACAGATTCTTTCCTAGTATTCATTTTCTCTATTCCCTATTGAACTTCTTTCACCAATTCCTATCTTCAGATTGGGATGTGAAGGGGGCTAAATCGTTAACAACACGAACTGACGACCTGGATGTGCCAAGTTCAAATCCAGTTCGTTCCACAGAAACACTTTCACTTAGTATTTGGCAACCTTCACATGGTCTCTCCCATAAGTACCCGATGTCTTTCTACAAAGAATTCTAACTAGAAAGATATCAGGGAAACCAATGCCAACAAAAGAATCATCTGAAATGAATGAATGATCTTCAGATTTGCCAAGTCAGAGTAAGAACCAAACAGAGTGCTGCAGCTATGCCCTTTTAGGTCGACAGTTATCAACTGTTCAGCCATCAGCATCCCATCCTCGGATATCATGGTCACCACTCATGGCCAACAGCTGGTTATGTTACCCTTCTGCAGAGGTGCAGTCAGCGTATATTCTACAGGTCCAACCAACAAACTAGGATTGAAGTATAGTATTTGTTCAATCCTCAGAAGAAATCCTTGTAGGCTGATGCAATTTTTCTAGATAATTGTTACGAGCCATAAACACTTTTGTAGTTCAGAAATGGCTACACCTCAAATTAAGCTTGACCTTATGTCACATTGTGGGCAGGTGAATAACAATAACGGATGTAGCTCTGTCATAAGTTACCTCCCTTGTTGGAGATAAGAGAGAAAGAAACCTCATGCTCATAAATTAGGCCGTGTTTTTTTCATCATGCAAATATACATCATACATTTATGTTTGAATTACAGATTGTTTACATTTAAAACTATTTCAAGGCGGAAATGTGCATAAACAGCAAAAATTAAATGACTTGTCAAAACAGTTGATTGATTGTGTCATATGTAAAAAGAATGTCAATGTTATTTAGATTTAAAATACGCCCAAAACAGGGTTCATTTTTCTACCCATTTACAAAGTGATTCTAATTCATAAAATAGAAGAGAAATTGCTGTATGTTCGTTGAAGGATGAAAATCAAATACTGACATGTTTACTATAGGTAGTTGTATTGAAGATATATATATATATACGTTATTAACACCATTGTCAGTATCTACGTCCACGCCTTGTGGGACTCATACATTTTGGTACACAAAGCTTAAATTCTCATGCATTTCTTAAAATATAAGTCTCACACATTACATCAAATGTTATTCATGTTTTAATGTAAGGAACCCTATCATCCAGTCTTGAAATTATTAGGAGTTAATGTTAATTTAAAACTCACTGACCATAAAAAAGTATCACATGAGACTATGACAAACGGTATATGAAAATCAATATTTATAACACACAGAGTCTGAACGCCTAATCGAGAGAGAAAGTGTCTGAATGCCTACTCGAGAGAGAGAGAGAGTCTGAACGCCTACTCGAGAGAGAGAGAGAGTCTGAATGCCTACTCGAGAGAGAGAGAGAGTCTGAACGCCTACTCGAGAGAGAGAGTCTGAACGCCTACTAAACACTGTCTTTGGTTTCTCTGTACAGGGGTATGTCAGGACAACCTTCACCCTAGAAGTAAACCCGCACAAAATTTTCTAATAACATAGTATCTGTAACCCAAATAAGTTCCGTTCGGCATGGCTACACACTAGCCTCTATGAGGAATGGTGCACTTTCTTCAAATGATGCTACCTCAAGTAACAGCACTAAGCTGGATACTTCACCAGATTATATGTATTCTTGATCTAGAATCCAGCAATACCAAAAAAACAAACACAAGGTAGATAAACTATAATGCAGTTTAAGTGGTCAATTGGGGAGAGGTAAATTAATATTCTTCACTACTTTACTAACTCAATGTTTGAGAAGTACAGGAAAACTTGTAATGTATCTCATATAGAAATCAAGTATTAGCCCAAGGAAGCAGCCCCTTGATTTCTGGGACCAAACTCAAGTGAAATGAAAAACAGAAATTATTTATATATTTTTATTCTTTCTATTACGTTGAATTATTAATTCCTTAACTATAATCATTGCGTTTAATCATATATATATATATATATATATATTATATAAAGAGGTGTACTAAAAGCAAACTTTTAGGAAAGGTAAAACCCTATTGTGAAGAGTATACAGCTCAATATCCAGGATAGAGCAGGTAGAAATGAAGGAGAATGGAAAGGAATTAGAGAAAGCAAAAGCCAAATCAAAATTCAATTCAAAAGTTCAAAGCAAGGTATATTCCGCAAAAAGGCAATTTATTCAAGTTAAATTTTCCTTAAGCCAGGCTTTTCAAAGATCAAAATCTTATCAGAGGAAGTCGCTGGGATAGATAAGTTGGCAATGGCCAAGATTTAAAATTTGAAAAAATAAAATAAAAGTTGTAGGGAAAGAAACGCAGGGCAAAACTGTGCCAAGGTGCAAGCAAATGTCCGATTGCCAAAAAGTCCGGTGTCGAAGAGTCCAGCAGAGAGAATAAGATGTAGATAGGTAGGTCGTTAGAGGCACGAGAAATAATGAGAGAGGTTTCAAAGTTAAATTCCAAGAAGCCACAACTTCAGGTACGGCGAAAATAGAAAATCCAAAAAGGGTAAAAAGTCCAATAAGAGGTACATTCGATGATGCAGGCAGGCGTCAGAGGAGATTAAGATGGAAAAATATTCGCCATTAAAGATACTTCCCGGGCAGAGATGACAAAGGAAAGTGTTCAAAAGTGGGAAAAAGGGGCAGCGAGAATATTTAAAGTCAGCCCAGTTAAGAAAGCCGGCTATAAATGAAGAAAAGCAAAGACAGTGAAAACAAGGATATAATATGCGACCAGTGGGCAAGGGAGGAAACGGGTAAGGGGGGTGTGTGTGTGAGGAGAGAGAGACGGGTACGAGGAAAGAGAGGGGGGAGGAGAAAGGGAGCGATGCGGTGAAGGAATGCGGATAAAACTAAGTGTGTGAAAGTAGGGGGGGGGTGAAACATAAAGTTGAAATTGGAAGTTAGCGCGAAATAGGATTCAACTAGAAAAGGGGAAGAAAGGAGTGGGGGTAAGTTAGCGAATTTTAGGATAAGGGGTTAAAATATCAGAATATGTATAAGAACAGAGTTCGGGGTTTAAATGTTTAATCAAATGACCTTAGATATAAACAATGAGGCAAAATATATATGAAGGGTAGGACTAGAAAAATGAGTTAAAAATTAAAAGAGTAAAGATAAAAAATAAAGATAAAAATAGTATAAAAAGTAGAAATAAGAAAATAAAAGAATAAAGAATGAAAAATAGATAGTAAGATTAGTCTTAAGCTCGCAGGGAAAATTAAGGATTGACCGAAAGAAAAAAAAAAAAAAGAAAAAATAAAATAAAAAACAAAAAAATAATAAAAATAAGATACTAATAATAGAATGAGGGAAAAGTCGATAAGATTGGAGCTCAAGAATGAAAATTAGAATAAGGAAATAGAAAAAGGAAAACAAGACCTCGAGAGGATATCCGGAATGGGAATCTCCAAGGAGGAAAAAATATGGGTTGAAGTAAATAAGCAGTTATGGGATGCTATTTCAAATAGATATGGGAAAATATAAACTTTGAAATTTTATTCAAAAAAGTTATATGGAGGTTAATTAAGAAAATTGTTAAATAGGTTAGTGAAGGCCGGAAGAAGTAAGAGATATACAAGGTTAAAGAAGTGATAAAGGATTAAGTTAGAGGGAGAGTGGAGATCGCAGTAAAAGTAAATACTATGGGGGTTAAAAGATGTAGAGCGAGGGCGGGTTGGGGGTTGAGTAGTTTGAGAGAGATGTGCGAAGGGCGAAGTAAAACAAGGGGGGAATAATCGAGGCTATTAAAAGAGTGAGAAGAATTATTTAGAAGTAAAAACAGGAGGGGAAGAATAATTAGAGTGCACAGTGGAAACAGTAAGGAGTTCGATATCGAGGTGTGCAAAGGGGATATGGAGAAGTTAAGGCTAATCAACAAGTAAATAAAAGGGCTAGGATATAATATGAATAGAGTGGGTTAGTTATCACGTTGAAAGGGAGAAGAATGAAGAATGGAAGTGTTGAAGGGAAGCGGATGAATGCATTAAAAGAAGTTAAACGGGAAAGAAAATGGAAAGCCAAATAAAGTTATACAGTTAAGGAGGTTAAGTGGAAAGATTTAGGGGGTAATGGAAGAAAGGTGTTGAAACTAAGGGAAATGTGAAGCTAACGGAGTTTATGGGTAATTTAATTAAGTTAAGAGAAGGTTAAAGGGATGAGGGAGATATAAGTAGAGACCATAGAACAACAGGAATTAGAACTATCAGAAAGGGGATTCGAGATGTAAGGAGGGAAAATCCGAGATGAAGGGAGGGTATTTAATCAAATGGGGGAGGGGTGTCTGGGGGATTATTATGGTTGCTATACCTGAATTTACGTTTATGCCTGCAACTGGAGATAAGTTCATTCTTAGAATTAATAATATTTTTAGATTTAGTAGCAGTAGCTATCATAAAGGTTTCCAGAGTACAAAGTTGGCAATGGGATGCTCCAGGGGTATATGATTTGGACTTTTTAAGTATTGACCAGTGAAGTGAATAGGGAGTATTTTTAAGATTGAGGTTTCTAATTAGATTGGAAAGTGAAGTGCCTGTGCTGTTATCGCTGCTATTTTTAAAGGAATATATATGGTTAGAGATCCGGGTCTTAATGGGGAAAGAGGACGCCCCAATATATGTGTGTATCTTGAAGGGTGGTGCTATAGTTGCATTGAGATTGCTAATGGTATTAGAAGAGATTTGGGTTTGGAGATCCAAGTTATGCGAGGAAAGTTGTTTGGAGAAGTGGGGTGGAGCGGATATGGGGGAAATGTGAGTTGGCCCATGAGCACTATCTATTATTGGGGGTGCTTGGTTAGAGGTATGGCTGTATAAGCGGGAGTTTAGAGTAGAAGCGGATTGGGGTTGCGGGGGGATCCGGAGTTCGGGTGGAGTATGGGAACTGTGATTACTCACAACATTGGTGGAGCGGGGGAATTGTTTAACAGTACAAGCGTATATTACGTCCTTCTGTACACAGTTGTTGTTAAGGGGACAATCTCTAGGTTTACGGCAGTTACAAGTGGTGAGGGATGTGGTGGGTGGTTGCTGTTGGATGTTTGATTTTCCTATTGTTCATTTATATATATATATATATATATATATATATATATATATATATATATGTTGTTGTTGGAACCTCATACGTCGCAATCGACGGGAGAGTCCATCATCATATATATATATAAAATATGAAACTAATATTCCAACATAATGGAAAATGAAAAAAGGAAAACTAAAAATATTATGTATTCATCAACGTTTCGTCTTTATTCCAAGACTTCCTCAGGATGATTGGTCTGAAGAAAATAACACACAAAGTACAAAATATTTTAAACGATGGTAGTAGGAGGAAAAAATCTTAAAGACCGTTTATGAAAAGATAAATTATGAGTACAAATAGATGGTAGCAGCGGGAGAAGTTGAGTTAACTGTCAAAAGTGTGAGGGGAAAAATGGTAGCGGACGGAGTTATTAAAGCATTAGGGAGGGAGAGTGAGTGAGTTTGCGTTTGTCATGTAAGCCTAAAAAGGTCGCTACTGAAAAGATAAGTTATGGTAGCAGTGGGAGAAATTAAATTAGTTGTTGAAGGTGTGAGGGACAAAAATGTGTAGCGGTCGGAGTTATTTAAACCATGAGGGAGGAGGAGGAAACATGCGTAATGTTTATTGAAGTTATAAAGTTTGTACCAAAGCAGGACAAACGGCAAGGTCGCATTATGGGATGGTGTAGGTGGGGGGGATGAACTGAAGAAAAGGCTTGGTGAACATAAAAGAAGTATAAAAAATAGCAATTCTCTGAATGCACTTTTCTCCCATACATTACAACACGATCATTCTTTTAATTTAAACATTTCATTCATAACTTTGTTGTAAACACAAAACAAAATCTTTCTCATTTATTCATACAGATAAACATGAATATTTTAGTAATTCCGATAGAAATTTATATATCTTTTAAATGTGACCATAAAACATCAATTTGCTTTTTTACTTGCAATTTAGAAATAGATTGCAACGTGTTGAAAATCAAGTCAGTCATTTAAATAAAAGGAACATTTTAACACAAATGTTAATTTTTACAGAAAATAAAATATTGTAAAAAAAAATAAAAAATTGTTATATTAAAATCAAAACAATCATTGAATTAAACAAAAAAAACAACAAATAGTTAAATAAAAAGTTTGTTTTCAAAACAAATATGCAAATTAGTTAATCTTGCGACTCATATTGCATATACATAAGTCGTATATAAAGTTCGAAAAATGGGCCTAACTTTTGCATTTATTCATTTATAAATATATATTTGAAGTGAACTATGAAACTACTGAACTCATACTTCGGAAATATAAAACAGATTTTATGTATAGCAGCGGGTATCATACGATATGTATCTATATTAAGACCTCCTTTCAGTCTTAAGAGACAATGTATACCCCCCTGGCCCCCCGTAGGATGCCTGCATAGGGAGTCTACAGAGAATCAAGGGTTGCATAATCCTAACCATACCTCTCCTGTACTGCTATTGCTAGAGTCCAGTAACAAGGAGAAGTCAAGGACGACTAGAAACATTGCCAAGATAAGCAAAGGATAACTGGTGTTATTTCAGTTTTTTTCTTGTTTTTTTTTGCACAACCAAAGCTTCAGAGTCTAGTTTATCCTACTATTTAATCCATAACTGGAGGGAGGATACATGGTTTCATACCTTTCCAATGAAATTAAGGATTCGCTCTGACAGAACTTGAGCCGACACTTTTTTTAAAAACCTTGTTCTTTTAAAAATGCTGTACCATTCGTGTATGAGGAATTTCGTCATGAAATTTGGAAAACAATCAGGAAAAATATCAATTTCAATTATTGTCGGGTACAAAATTAATTGATCCATTTTTGTTTTTGTAGTCCTAAAAATAAAACATCAACATAACATGTATAGAGCATTACATTTTTTTTTTTCGTACTAGTAAATAAATCAATCTGTAAACTTTTTTGATGCATTAAAATTATAATTGTATGTTGTTTTGTCTTTCGGTAGTAGTAATTTTGAATTACCCTATCCGAAAAAATATTGTCCGCTTTTGAGCGAAAGTAGACAATTTAACTAGTGTTGCTGATATAGCAATCAATCAGCAGCAGCTAGTTATAAACAGTCATCTTTGTAAAATTCGTTTACAGAGTTTCTTTATATATAGTCAAAGTTAAATATACTAGCGAGCAATAATATAAATAGATAAGTGATGAGAATAAAAATTTTATAGACTGCAATATTTATTAAATCATCAATTGTTCAAATAAAGGTAATATAAAAAATTTTTTTCCCTTAATCCATGGATTTTCAAAGATAGGCTCTTATCAGAGGAAGTTCAACAGATAAGCCAGTAAAATTTACTGTAATGCAAACATTTGAAAATATAAAAGATATGAAAGTACAAACAATTTAAAAAGTTTAAAATATGCAAAAAAAATCATCATCATCATTGAAGAAGCATAGAGAAGTGCGTATGATTAAGTCCGAGGATTCAAAGCATGAAGCAAGTGTAGAGTGATGAGTTGAAGGTAATCCAGGCATCCAAATTTTTGAAAAAGTTCCATTCTGAAAGATAGAGGTATTCAAATCCAAGTGAGAGTTTATTAGCTCCATGCTTTGGATCATTGGACTTGATCATACAAACTTTCCTATGCTTCTTCAATGGTGATGATTTTCTTTGCATATTTTAAACTTTTTAAATTGTTTATATTTTTATATCTTTTATATTTTAAAATGTTTGCATTACAGTAAATGTTACTGACTTATCTGTCTCATTTTCGTCTGATGATAAGAGCATATCTTTGAAAATCCATGGATTAAGAAAGGGGAAAAAGTTTTTATATTACTTGTGTATAACAATTGATGATTTAATAAATATTGCATTCTATCCAATTTTTATTCTCATCACTTATCTACACACTAGCTGTACCTACTCGGTGTTGCCCGGGAGTCTTTACTTTAATTGTTGCTTTACTCATTGAGCCACTCCCTTTAAAATAATTGTATTTTTTGAAAGTCTATGAACGATTCTATTTAATAATAATAAAAATATCCGTTTTGTAATATAAAAGAACAGACATGTCACAGAATGTTAAAATTTTATTTGCATAAATACTTAAATTTTTCTTTGCAAATAATATTACGATTAGTCTAAAGTATGCATTTGCTTGTAATTCATCTAATAATGATAACTAGAAGAATACCTGGCCCAGGACGGGTAAAACTAATTCCCCAAAAAGAACAGTTTTGCACCACTTCCATATCCCCTTATGAAGATCAAAAACAAAATATAGACATACTAAACCTTGTCTAGAATCCATAATCTAATTTTTACCAAAACCCATTAGATGATTTTAATTCTAGAAAATGTCTAAAAATTAAGGCTAAAGGGGTCTTCAAAAATACAAATTCAGGGAATCTTGCTTAATTGGTATCTGATATATTTGCATTTTTAAATGGGAGGTTGGCCCCATATTATACCTCCTAAACACCTTTTAAAATATTTTAGAGAAACTGAAATTTGGGGAATATTTATTAATTGATGTCTAACACCTATTGTTCAAATTTCACAAAAATTGGAGGTATCGTAATTTTCACTAAATGCTTTAACCACTCTCTTTACCGTCTTTGCATAAAACTAAAGTAAACTAAATATAGCCCACATTTTGACCTCCTACGCCTAGCAGATGTGTTCCACAATTCATAATGCTCGGTTTATTAGTTCAGGAATGGATTAACATACCTAACTTAGAGATTAACATGGGTGAATGTTATTTTGTTTTTCTTTTCAAATAAAAGCAATCCAACCGATATTCTTTTTTTGATTTAAAAACCTTGTGTATGCATACACGATATTCTAATAATTATAAATAAACAAACATGTTTGGACAGTTTCGCGTTCTTTATATAAAATCAGTTTGCTATTCACCCCAGTTTTTTTTTTTCACAGTCTTAGTTTTGCAAAAGTAAAAACATTGCTATTAATCATTAAAAGATCATGGACGTTCTCACTATGGGGTTCTTAGCAAATTAAAGTAAGCAATTTGTATTGTTTGTAATTTTTAAAAGCATATCTATTCGTATGCACTGAAGAAAACGCGGTTGAATGTTATGTTTATATAAAATCTGTTTGGTATTCACTTCCGGGTTGTTTGTCCCTTTTTAAATGTTTCGTGAAGGTGGAAATAAGATAAACAATGATAAAAGTATAACTTTTAATTAGATTTCTGTTTAAATGCAATACTTTCAGAGGGGGAAATTTATGCTGTCAGCATGTCTATTTTTGACAAATAGAAGATTAGTCAATGAATGTGTGCATGACAATAATTTTGTCTGCAGAATAGGTTTGATAGAGTTTTTTATATATATATATATATACACACACACACATACATACATACAGGGCTTTACGCGCTCCAATACTAAATTCTCATTTACTTTTTAAAGTGTTGACAATCTAACTTTAATTCCAGGTTTTAATCGCTGACGGTCATGTTGGTTTTTATTGTTTTTTTCCCCTTGGACTAAAGATACTTTTACTGCTTTAACATTTTATTACACACAAAAAACACACTTTGAGCATTCTATTTACAAAAGCAAATTTTAATGGAATTAAACGAATTTAAAAGCAAACATGCAAAGGTTAAAACATACTAGTTGTGAATTTAAGAATAACAAAATGTCATTAAAAAGACGACGGTTAAAAAATGTGGCATAAAGGTTCAAATAAAATTAAAAGAAAAATTGGCTTATTTATTCAATCAGCAATAAACATCCTTGTCATAAATACAATAAAAATGCTAATCTTTAAGAAAATAAATTCAAAGACATCTATAGACTCACTGGCGCATTTGAAGACATTTGTTGCCAAATTGTCTCCTGCCTTAAGAAAACTATCCTATCAAAAATGTAACATGTAAATGTAAAAATCTACTTGGGTCTATAAAAAACCCTGAGAAGTTCAAATGTTCTGTTTCTATGTGTAACTCTCTCCCCCTTCCTACTTCATATACATTTACCAGAGATATAATTTAAAATATAACTCAAAGAGTTTAGCTGAGAATTTCTTTTCTTTTGCTGAATAATAAAAACAAAAAGTATAGTATTTGTATCATTTAATTTCAACAACATTGTAAATAGTTGTTAGAAATAAAATTATTTCATCTAGTATTACGATATACAAGTAATTTAAAGATATAAATAGTTGTGTTAATTGTAAATATAATTGTTTATTGGAAAGTTGAAAATAGAAGTCAATGTAGAAATTCGTTTTTATTAATATTTTAAGCCTTTGCTGCTGTTTAAGGCATTACTGAAAAATGTCTCATTTGTAATAATCTTCCTAGTCAAATAAAGTATTTTCTGAGAGGAATTAAATCGAATTACAGTTTATTGTCATAAGAACATGGTGGCACACGCCAAAAAAAAAAAAGAAAAAAAAAAGGCGATTCAGAATGAAATATTCATTTTGTAGGAATTAATGTATCGATGACAATCTTTGTGAAATAGACTGGCTTCACTTTATTATATAGAAATAGAATAGATAGAACATATGCACATATATATCTAACAGATTTACTGTTACATACAATGTATATACTTTCAGAATGCCTTAAATTTATTGAATATTTATTAATCCATATGCATAATACAAAGATATCTGTAGGTGTATGTTCACACGTCAGTTGTCAATAATTGATTTTTGTGCCAAACCAATGGCATATTTGAAATCAGTTTTATCCTGGTCTTAAATTTATTTAAAATTATCCTGGTAATAAATTTTTTTTTATATATAATTTCATATATAGAGTAAAGTCAATTTTACCTCTACACTAGTGCTCAATAGCTTTAACAAAAGCTATATAAAAAAATTCTGTGTTGTTAGATTGGGCACATATTGGTCCATGTTGTTAGAAAGAAAGTTTACTTTCACACAATTTCTTTGATTTTTATATTTTATCCTGTTCACAGCTCCCAGATGAATTCCACACAAAACTAATACAAATGCTAATACTACATTCCACATTACTTACATATATGTAGAATATGGTATATTTTCTTGGGTGTTTTTATCACGTTTCGCCCGATGTAACCTCCGGCCTTCTTCAGGTGTATCTTTTCAAACTCAGGAATTTTTCTGTCGAACTCGGGAATCTGAAGGGAATTTCGAACAGAACCCTTCATTAAATCCACGGGTAGCGTACTCTCGTTCCATCTACCATGACTGGCGAGAAGTCTTCAGTAATTCGCAATTCTTCGTATTGCCCGCACTGAGAATCGAGCCTTCAACCATCAGATTACTGTTACTTAGAACTGAAATTTACTTAGTACTATATCCACTGCGCCACGAGTCCTTGCGGACAATTCTAGTATGAATTTTGGGAGCCTTAAACTTATTCTTGTTTTTGATCTAACTACTTATCTATTATATATAATTATAGGTTCCCATATTGTATTGAATTCTATACTAGGTCTGCTTAGTAAGTCATTGTCGCCTAACATATGTGCTGCTTCTTTGAGTCGTCTTACTCTCCACCGTTCTTCTCTATCTATAATTTTTACTTCATCCCATAAAGGTAGATGGTTTCCCTTTTCCTTCTATATGTGGTCAGCCATACCCGACTTTTCGATTTCTCCATGTATTACGACTTTCCGGTGTTCTTCTAGCCTTACCTTTAGTGGACGACATGTCTCACCTTTGTATACTTTTCCACACTTAAATGGAATCGCATACACACAGTTCTTAGTCATGACTTTTTCCATAGGGGGTTTGACTCTCACAAGATGCTTTCAGAGAGTTGAGTCACTCCTGAATACTATCCTGATGTCATATGGATTACATATTCTTTGGAGTTCGACAGAAAGACTCCCGAGTTGGACAAGGTACACCTGAAGAAGGTCGGAGGTTACATTGGCCGAAAAGTTGATAAAAAAACACCCAAGATGAGAACAGTAGTCCGAATATACCAAATTCTACAAATTATCAACCCTCATCTAAAAAATTCCGAAACATACTTGCATATATTTGTTTATAGTAAGTGCATTATTTTTTTAATTATTTATTTCTCAATGCACTTTAGTGATGATAAAGAAAAACCAGTTTACTGGCAGGTAAGAGTTCTGATTATCCATTATTAAATCAGTACATTATCGATGAACATAAATACTATATTTTTCTTTTTATAAAAAATATAACGTTAATTTCTAGTCAGAAGTTTAATAAGCCATCTTTTCTGATGCCGAAAAAGAAACGTTTGTCTCCATTTATCAGTGGACCTTATCATACGACTACTTTATCCCCATCGTAAGTGAAGAATTATCGAAGAATTTTCTTTGTATGACTACAAATTAAAAATAATGTTTGCCTTTAATTACACAAACAATTACAACAACATTGGATTTACACACAGACTTACTCTATTGAGAATATTACTATGCATCGTTTTTGACCTATTTTCTTGACAATTTCTTTCCCCGATGAAATGCAGATCATTGTTACTTGCCACTTTTACAGTACTTGAGAAAGAAACAAGGGTCAATATACCATCACAACTTCATTCGAAAATGGATACTGTCTTTATAGCAAGCACAACAGAAATCCCTTCATGGCAGTATGAACTAATGTTCTATTTTTATTTTTTAATTAATAATAGCGAAAAAATAATTCAATAAAATTCAAATTTGACTTTTTACAGTATACTCATAAGTTCAAAGTCCAAATGTAATTGATGATATAATACAGAACCTAAGCATAAATAAATTTTATGGGTTAGAACTGACTAGAAATCTTGCCTCCAGTAAAAGACCCGAAATGTTAGATCTCTTAGCGTGCTATAGGGATGGCCTTGTACCAGACAATGCTTGGTAAATCTGCTAGTATGGTCGATACAAAATGGCCTTTCTGTTAAATAGAATGTATCTACTTTCAGAGGGTTTCATAGATTAAATTTCTGGAGATCATATCCACTTGTCCATAATGATCCATTTCATTTTTCTGTGATAATAATTGCTACTTAAAAAAAGTCAAGCGCTTATGAATATAAGAATGTTCAATTAAATTCAAATCGTTTAAATTTAATTATAGAGCGATATGCATATATTTATATCTTTTCTAACTCCATTGATTAAAACAAACTTTCCTTGAGATGAATGAAACCCTAACTGCCTCAATGAGATGTCAGATCTACTAGACTATGAATAAAATAGGTCGATGATTAAATAAGGAAGTATCTGTCCAATGTCATCAGGTAATGTAGCAGCCATGCCAATTAAATATGAATCGTTCGATAAGAAAACAGTAAGTATTAGAAAAATACATTATCAAGAAGTCTTCTTTGCAAATTAATAAAGTCACCGAAATATTGTATACTGTAAAAAAGAGCAAATTTAAAGCTTAATGGCAGACAACACAAGTAAGATTGAAAAGGTCCAATGGTGAATGTCTGCAAAAGTTTTATAAAAAGTATACTGTGATTCAATAATTTTACAAACGCCAGCAGAGTTTTTACTTTTTATTTTAAACATCTACCGTTAAATGTGAATTTACAGCTTTATTTATGCAAGCATGACTATGGGATTGATACTTGCAAAACCACCCTCTTCCATATGACGTTATATAAAGATCCTCTCTAAACAGACACAATGTTTATATGATTCAACAAATTTGCTACCGAGGCAACACTGTATATAAGAAAAATACAAACATCGATGAGAATTAAATATAAAAAATCGAAATTTTGTTCTCTAATAACAGAGACCAATATGTTGCATAATTCATTAACCAAACAGATTTATGCCTATGGTTTTTGTTACCAAAGCTATCGATCACCCATGCAGAGGAGGGGGGGCATACTTTACTTTATACATATATATATATACACACACACACACACACACACACACACACACAGGGTGGTACTAAAGTCTGAATCCATAGACAAGCTACTATAGAGATTCCTTTTTTTTTTTTTTTTTAGCAATTTTAACCATGTAAGTATCATTTATGATTTTATTTTATTATTCTGCCTAGATGACATACCATTAACGATTCTGCAAAATATGTATCTCAACAGGATTGAAACTCCATCGTATTTTGTAAATGATGCGTGCAGATATTTTACTGAAACATTTACAAGAACTGGATTGGATGTCAAAGGCCAATTGAATAGCCACCAAAATCTCTGGATTGGAGTCCTTTTGATTTTTTTTCTTGAAGGGACATCTTAAATCAGTGGTCTATGCTAGCAAAGCAAAACATTTACAAAGACTCAAAGATAGCATCACACTAGAAATTAAAATTATTAAATTAAAAAGAGGTACTCATGCAGTTTACGGATCAGGCTGAAATAATAACATTATTTATAAAACCATTGTTAACAAGTGGGTGGGGGGGACTTTATTAACTATTCTGTACTTTCACCTAACAAATTAACAAAAGATAACGTAGAAATTGAATTTAACTTGAAAATCCTATCTAAAAAACAGCCCGGTTCGTAATCAGCATAAGCACCAAAAAGATAAAAAAAACAAAACGAATTAAAACTATGCTCGAAAATGAGCAAAGATCAGGAGTAAAAAAGTGCTTAGAATAAGGTGAATATCAATTCGAACACTTACTGTAAATTATATATTGCTACATAGTAAATTGTTTATGAGTCTAGACTTTGGCACCACAACTTTGTATATAAATATACGATAAAGGGGTCCAAAGAGATGCATGACCTCCTTTCTCAAAACATTTGATTCCAAGGTCATTTGTTGACATTTATACAGATGACAACCATATATGGCAACACTTCAAAGAGCATTAATGATTAAGGTATGTTTCTCTCTTTCGATCCGGAGCACATAGAGCAATGGGGAAAGAGGTGGCTGGTTACTTTCAATACATCTAAAACCAAGCTTCTCTCTTTTCACCACCAATGCTCAGATCCTCAATTTGTCCCAACTGAAATGAATGCCTTTCTCCTTGAAGAAGTCCCCTCCTTTAATAAGCTTCTAAGACTGACCATCACCCCAGCCTTGAAATAGAAGACTTACACCAAATCTTTTTCTAAGGTCGATGGAAAGATGGATCATTCTACCACCCCAGAAGGTATTTCACTCCTTATGCAATCCTCTACCTGTATAAGAGTCAAATACGTCACAAGTGGAATACTGTTGCCACATCTGGGAAGGTGTTTCTCAGAGTACCCTTTTCCTGCTTTGGCAGAGTACTTAACAGACTTCACAATCTAGTGGGGGATGTGCTCTTTTCTCTACAGCCTCTTTGTCTCACGACTGAGCTCTAATCTATGACCCCCCCCCCCCGTAAAACATTTACAATAAAAACTCGTCTAGCTATAACCAGTCAATTTTCCTTTCTCCCTGTGTACCTAGACTAAACGGAGCTTCCATGAGCAAAGTTTCTTTCCAAGAACTATGCATCTGTGGAACATACCACGGGACTGCTTCCCAGCTGACTACAACATGGTCGTTTTCAAGTCCAATGTCAACAAATTCTTGTCGAGCCGTCCTCTTAAATAATCAAATTCTGCCCAGTTTTAACTATCGTTACCGATTTTCGCAGTGTTGTCTCACCGTCCACCTGACAAACTCATTAACTCTTATCCTCGAGTGGCCGATGGACCTTGATAAGTGGTGACTCTTTAGTACATAAAACAAAAAAACTAATTTATTAATTTAAACCACAAAATGATTTAAAGACCCCTAAAGGAAGGATTACTCTACAAAATTAAACATTTCTGAAGCTCATAAAGCAGTCAAACTATTTTCAGTTTTCACCATAGAACTAAGTTTTAATAAATTTTCAAGTCTATCCCTTGTGAACTCAAGGGTCCAGATATATTTCCGTATTATAAACCTGTCCCTGCAAGACAGGTACTTCAGCTAATTAATAAAACAGATAAATTCTCTTGGATTTTGAGATTATCTATTACTAATGGAGGTTTGGTATCTGTCTGTCTGAAACAATACTATTATTTCAATTGTACTATATTTCAATGCTCAATTCAGGTGTGTGTGTAGTATCTGTTCTGTTGTCATGCGATCATCCTTCCAGGCATTACCTCCTCCTAGGGAGAGGTGGGTAGTGATATACTAGCAAAAATATGCAACCCTGGTAATATATATATTTTTAGATTATACTAATAATAATCTATTACCTGCCATAGACGAGTGCTTCAGTTAGTTAATAATAAAAGATAATCAATGGGGGAAGTCGTTTAATTGTGTTGGTTGCCATTTCATCTGTTGTTGGTACCAGGAGAACTCCCCCCCCCCCCCCCCCACGAAAACATTAACCATGTAAGTAGGCCAATAATAATAATCAATTTTCTGAGTTGGAAATTATTAAAGGTGTGTCATCTGCTTGCCATAGACGTATTCATATAGAAATGGGATTGGTGATATTCATGAGACGTTTTTTTTTCTACATGGGCCGCCTCTAAAAGTACACTGGATAGAAACAACTAAGTGCCAATTACTGTCAAAAGAATAGGGATAATAAATGCACTGAATAGTTTACAGCCTTAGATAAATAACTCTTATTTACTTTAGAAGAAACAATCAATATGAAATGGAAGGAAAGGGGAAATACAGGATAAATCCATTAAGGTAATGCTCACTAGCTTTCAAAATGATTATATATATATATATATATATATATATATACAGTATCTACAATAAATGAGTACACCCAACGAATGTTTTACCTTTTACTTCATAGTACTTTAATTTTTCGTAGGATTTAAATGAAACTCGATGTGAACATAGCCATGTAGTGGTTTAATAGCTTTATAAAGTTTGAAGAGACAAATATCTTTTCAATGCAAAAAAAATGAACAAAAACATTTGGAACAAGTAACAAAAAGTGAGTACACATGAGCATTTTAAACAAATAATCTTATTTTTAATACTTTGTATGGTCTCCATTGTTATCAATAACACCAGACAACCTCCTAGGCATTGATTAGACTAGTTTATGACATGTGTCCGCCGGAATTGCGTCCCATTCACACTTGATGACCTCCTTTAGTTCGTTATTATTTCTCGGATTTTTCCCTTCAATTTTCCGTTTCAGATGCTCCCACAAATGCTCTATTGGGTTCAAATCAGGTGACATACTCGGCCATGGTAAGGTATTCACCCGTTTACTGTCTAATAACGCCTTCGTAGCCCGAGACGTGTGCTTAAGGTCGTTATCATTGCTGGAAAACTCCACGTCTGCCAACACATTTTAGACTTAGTAACATTTTTTCCTCCAATATCTGGCAATAGAATTTGGAATCCATTTTTCCTTCGATCGAACTAAGAGGCACATAAAACAACAAATAGAGGGAAACAGACGTCGGAGTGCTGCTAGCATCGCAGAAGAAATTTCGCACAGTTTAAACGTTACTGTGAATGCTCAGACAGTGCGCAACATTCTCCATGAAGACGGGTTTAAAGGCTGCATGCCCGGAGGAAGACTCTGCTTAAAACTTCTCACAAAAAAAGCGCTATGAATTTGCTAATGAACATAAAGACAAAGACATGCAGTTTTGGGACAAAATCATTTAGTTTGATGAGACAAAATAAATCTATTCGGGTCAGATGGCGTTAAGCGTGTGTGGTGACGAAAAGGGGAAGCTTACA
The DNA here is from genome assembly GCA_963556195.1 of Sepiola atlantica. NCBI lineage: Eukaryota > Metazoa > Mollusca > Cephalopoda > Sepiida > Sepiolidae > Sepiola > Sepiola atlantica. Next base: position 183,805,724 of record OY744518.1, read on the forward strand.
AGGATAAGTGTGTCGTGCCAACTGTAAAGCATGGAGGTGGGAGCTTAATGATTTGGGGGTGTATGAGTGCCAAAGGCGTTGGACGACTTGCTTTCATCGAAGGAAAAATGGATTCCAAACTCTATTGCCAGATATTGGAGGAAAAAATGTTACCAAGTCGAACAAGTGTTGGCAGAGGTGTAGTTTCCAAGCATCATAACGACCTTAAGCACACGTCTCGGGCACGAATGCGTTCTTAGACAGTAAACGGGTGAATACCTTACCATGGCCGAGTATATCACCTGATTTGAACCCAATAGAGCATTTGTGAGAGCATCTGAAACGGAAAATTGAAGGGAAAAATCCGAGAAATAATAACGAACTGAAGGTGGTCATCAAGTGTGAATGAAACGCAATTCCGGCGGACACATGTCATAAACTAGTCGAATCAATGCCTAGGAGGTTGCCTGGTATTATTGATAACAATGGAGACCATACAAAGTATTAAAAATAAGATTATTTGTTTAAAATGCTCATGTGTACTCACTTTTTGTTACTTGTTCCAAATGTTTTCGTTCATTTTTTTTTGCATTAAAAAGATATTTGTTCCTTCATAGTTTATAAAGCTATTAAACCACTGCATGGCTATGTTCACATCGAGTTTCATTTAAATCCTACGAAAAATTAAAGTTCTATGAAGTAAAAGGTAAAACATTCGTTGGATGTACTCACTTATTGTAGATACTGTATATATGTATGAGAGAGAGAGAGAGAGAGAGAGAGAGAGAGAGAGAGAGAGAGAGAGAGAGAGAGAGAGAGAGAGATCATTATTATTAAAATGTTTCCTAAATCCCCAACTATGAGCCATAGAAACTAATAAACAAGGCAGTAAGTTGCACTGTTATGCATCCGATTGTTTTTTTTCTCTTTTTCAAAAGGTTACATTCAAACACACATTAATAGTATAAAAATATAAGTGGGCTACACATAAACTTTTGTGTTTCATTCAATCGAAGGAAATCGTCAGACTGAGAAATTTAAAATTCTATCCCTTTATAGACAAATGTTTTTCTATATACAGCTACTGTTGCTTATTGGTTTTTATTGTCTATTTAAAATTTTAGTACTTTTCATCACCAGTTTAGCTTAAAGCTAATTGTTTTTCTATTTTTTTTATTATTTATTCCTTGTAAAAACTATTTATTTTCACACAGTTAAGTTCAATCTACTTCCCCTGACATGCTTGGCTTCTAATTCACAATTAGATCCCTCTCCTACCGGTTGGTTATAAGCATAATTTGTAGGCTTTAAAAAAAACAACCTAAAGTAAAGTTTATTCTATATCTACAGTTTGTAGAAATTTTGATTCTTTTATTAAGTAGATTTTTTTGTCTTTAAAGTTTCTAGTATTTTGTTCATAAATCTACATCTACGTAACCATAATTTTTTTCCATTTAACTGTCGGAGACCGTACGTTATCCTTAAGTTCCATGAAATGGTTAGTGATGTACTGTATGTGTATTTTTTGTATTTAAACTTTTTTTTTTTTTTTTTTTTTTTTTTTAAAGTCTAATGCCGTTTCCCCTATATATATTTTTTTAAATTCAGGTTTTCAATAGTATATACCATGGCTGGGTAAATTATGTTTCTGGTTAAGAAATTATTTTGTAGGGATCAGTTTACCCTTATTTTACAGTGACATTTTTTCTTTCATTTGAATTATGACGAGTTCTATAAAAATAATTACTAATTCTTTCGTTTGTATTATTATCATTTAATTATGAAAAAATTTAAATTGTAAAAAAAAAAAAAAAAAAATTTAAACTAAACTTGTATTTAAACTAAACTTGTATTTAAACTAAACTTGTATTTAAACTAAACTTGTATTTAAACTAAACTTGTATTTAAACTAAACTTGTATTTAAACTAAACTTGTATTTAAACTAAACTTGTATTTAAACTAAACTTGTATTTAAACTAAACTTGTATTTAAACTAAACTTGTATTTAAACTAAACTTGTATTTAAACTAAACTTGTATTTAAACTAAACTTGTATTTAAACTAAACTTGTATTTAAACTAAACTTGTATTTAAACTAAACTTGTATTTAAACTAAACTTGTATTTAAACTAAACTTGTATTTAAACTAAACTTGTATTTTCCAAAGCTTAAATATTTTTTTTTTCTCCACAAACTATAACTAATAATTTTATAAACAATAAGAAACTATGAATCGGCATTCTGTTAATTTTATTTATTTATTTATTTTTTTTATTAGATTTATTATTATTTTTAAGTAATAAATTTATAAAAGGCCTACCCAGCACTTCCCGGGTGCATAAATTACAAAATAGAAGAGTTACAAGTGTCTAACCTTTCTTAAAATAAAATTTTTAAGAAGCCTCTCTTTTTTATATGAACTCAACCATAACTTTTTTTTTTACTGTCATACAACATCTTAAATTGCAATGTAAAAGTATAAATCGAATAATTTTATAGAATGGTGTGTTTAAAAAAAAAAATAAAAATAAATAAAAAATAAAGAAAGATTGGATGCTGAAACGCAGTAAAAGATTAAGGAATGGCCGCTAGCAATTAAGTCATGGAGTTAAAATTACAGTTTAAACATTTTAATCGGTGTAAATGAAGTGTAAAATAAAAACAAAAAAATGCTGGCAAAAATCAATCAAAAATAGGAGGTGGGAGACAACAGTATATGAAAAATTAATAATACTACTACTACTAACCATAAAAATAAAAGGAAATGTTTGAGCCATAGAATAAAATAGAAATACACACCAAAAAACAAAGTGAAATAGAAGAGGAGATAATTACCTAATGTTCGGTCACTTATTAAAGTGAAATGGGTTTCGGCATATTTCCAAAAGCAATGCATATATTGTAGATGCCATTCATATTCCACAAATATTAACAAACGGAGGGATTTCATCGGATAATCATCCTTTGAGTATCCAATTAAAATTAATGGTGAATCTCTAAGTGTCTATTAATGAAAGTTTTATTGGGTTGGAGAGACTATGTAATCAATGAAATCGATTGGAATTTCTTTTTTCATGTAAAGAACAGATTGAAAATTTTCATAATTCACTGGCTAGGCATAATTAAATATTGCTTTGTCAGAATCTATGTGATAGCAGTCTAAATTTTTTTTCATATATATTAGATATACACACACACGGCAATTTAAGACATTTTGGTAAAAAATGTCTTATGGATAAAAAGCTATCAATATAAATGAATACCCAAGTATAATAATTCTGGAAATGTGCAAAATGAAATTAAAGAAACTATTTCTTTGTAATGAAATCTTGGCAGAGATTTAGTTTTGGAGTTAGTATTTATTACTTAAAAAAAAAAAAAAAAAAAAAAAATCAACTATGTATGGATGTGCATTTATCCTGTCTTTTTCATGTGTGAAAGTGTGTGTGTATTGTTTCCATTCATGAAAAGGACTTAAATAATTAGTCAAAATTAGAGGTCTCGGATGGATAGAGAAAAAGAAAAAAAACGTAATAGAAGTATATTTTTGAACAAATTGCCAAATTAGGTCTAATGTAAATCAATTCAGAAATAATGGTCAAAAAATGAATTTACACAATTTTTGGGGGTTACCTGATAAAATATTTAAGAAAAATTTTATCTTATATATTCATATATATGTGGTAGATTTTTTAATAATTAAAAGTTGAAATGAAATTGATTACAGTAGGAAATGCCCAAAGAGGCATAAAAGAATACTCTCCCCCAACTTTCTTATCCTTTTGTTTTTTTTTGCTGAGGATAGGGCATCCTACCGGATGCCAGACATTCACCCGCTATTTCAGAGACTAAGCTCATAACTGCAGCCAGTATATTCGGCAAGTAGTTTTTGAAATTCTTTTTCATGAGCCCGGTTGCTTCTATAATTACTGGAATTACCGAAATTCCACTTTTCATATCATACGTAAGATCTTGGTATTTCGTTATCTTCTCCCACTCAGCTTAGTTTAAGCCAGCATCATTAGAAACACTGACTAGGGTTGCTACTTTCTCCCTCTTGTCCCATATCACTATGTCAGGTTTAACAGCTCCATTTTCTAAGTATGTAGCTGTAGGAATTGCATCGTCATAATCGATGGTGCATGACTTATTTCCCCTTTAAGCATATTTTTGAAATCTGAAACAGGCATAAAAAGTGCAATAAATAATATAATTATAAAGATAATCGAACAGTCAAGATAGATATCTGGAATTTATGAAAAAAAAAATGGACTCTCTAAAGTTATTATGCAGATTAAAACAATACTAATTCAAAGCCTATGAAAACTGATAACATTTTTTTATAGAATATACATATGTATTAAAGCATGATGTAATGGAAATAATATAGAAACCGAAAATAAAGACATTGAATTAAGAAACGTTTATTTTGGAGATATGAAAGTGACTTTATAGATATCATTGAACAATAAAGATATAGATAGAAAATTTAGATAATTTAAGATTGAGAAACAAAGCAAAAAGCTTTAAGAATATTCCCCTTCAAGATGAACATAAACTAAAGTGATTTATAACGAAACAAACACGTGATCCGTGATAATGTCTTTGAACTGGCTGGAATTGAAAAACAAAAAGGTAAAATATTTTGAAAATTAGGATCCGCCAAAAAATCTCCTAGGCAAACTCTTCTTAGTAAAACGTTTTTAAATATAAAAATTAGGTCAAGAAAATTTACTTTTCTAAAGTAATTCTCATGGAGAAATCTCGGCTGCCACTCAATTGACCCGATGGATGGGCCAAAGGGTGGATTTTATTGAATGCAGATGTGACCGTGGCTCAAATAAAGCTGCAAAAAGTTAACAGCGTGCTAATATTGGCTGAAAATGTTGACCAAAACAGTATTATACTATTCCATATTGTAGATATAAGATATTCTTTGAATGGTAAAAGTGTGATTCTCGCAATTTCAACTTAAAGTATGCATTTATGTACAACAATGTTCCTTCTCGTGTATCCAAGGTTACCCATACATTTTTTAGCGCAAAACATTCTACAACGGAGAAGATAATAGAATGGTCACCATCAAGTTGCCATCTGAATCCAATCGAACATCTATGGCCAATTGTGAAGATAAAATTATTCGACAGTGGCAATTAATATAACAGCAAGCAGACCCTTGGGAAGCAATTAAATGCACCAAGTCGGAAACGGAATGTGCTAAAGTAACAAAAAAAAAAAAAAAAAAAAAAAAAAATCGACGGATAATTGATTGATGGCTGTTATTGAATAGGACTAGGGTCACTTTATAAAGATGTAAATACTTCAAAGACTTATATGCATTTGTTATTTGTTCTGTTTTAGGTTTTGATCATTTATTGATAATTTTATTACTTTGTTATTGAAGTGATTTTCTCGTTTTGCCTAATAACTTCAGAGGGCAGATTTTATAATAAATCTAATAAGTTTAATAAAAAATGTTGAACCTACATAAAACTTTGACTCGAGTTATTTTTACAGCTAAATTGATTGTTTACAAAAATTCAAATAAATTTCGAATTAATGGAATTTATGTGATTTGTATGACTTCAGATAAACTATATTAAATAACATACTAGCAGGTATTTGCCAGGTACCAGTGAAATTTGAAACGGACCAACATCATAATTCTGCTCAAGGCCAATACTTACGAGACAAACCACAATGTACACAGGCACTTGGCAAGGATTGTTTCAAAATTATCAAGATCGCTCCATCGTTTTTATTTATTTAAAAAAATTTTTTTTTTTTTTACTTCAGTGTTTTGGAGGCTAATTGTATTAATAATGCATAAGCCGGGTTTGTGTGTAAACAAAATAATTTGTGTTAACCCTTTAAATGCTTTTTGTTTCAAATATGACACATTCCAACAAAATGCCTATTTAATATAATATCCAACGAACATGTGTCAAGCTGCAACTTGTTTCACATCTGCAACGAGCATGGTTGCAAGTATGAGTAGGTATGATGTTGCATCAGCACACACCCTAAATAGGTAATCAGTATCTTCGATGATAAAACTTTTTTTTCAAACCAATATAAAAAAAGGAAATATTTAAGGGTTAAAATGATTCAAGTAGCTTTTTTTCCTTAAGCAGAACTGTCCACCATTATTGACGAATCTACTTAAAACATTTTCTTTTAATTCGTATGATGTATCTGCATATAAAGGCTTTATATATGCACACACACACACATTCAAATTTAGATCAAATAGAAAACTGATCAATCAACTTGCAAACACCAGTAGTTCAATATATGACTATATACATGCATTTTTGACGATTTAAATAATTTTCAAATCATGTTCCAAATAAAGAGTATACACAAAAATATCAAAGTTGTTTGCAGCTGTTTCAAGGAAATATTTATTTTAAATCATATAATGAAACAAATTTTTTCTTCAAAACATTGTATCTCTTTCTGTAAGTACCCAGAAAACAAACCACAATGTTCACAAAAGTTCAATTTCCACCAAAATCAAAGCAAAAAAATAAAAATAAAACAAAAAAACAATAGATCCATTGTAAAATACTTTGATAAGATATTAAATTAATTCTACATCAAAGTACATATTTTCTTTAACCCATAAAGGATGAATATATACAAAATAAGAATATCTTTGAAGTTTTAAGGAGTGCACTTAGGAACACTTCCATCGTCTTCCTCGGTAAATTTTACATAAGAATACACTTAGATTTTATGTAGATTTTCTAACCTTTATTTCTATAGACATTAGATTTATCTAAAATGATTTGATTGCGACAGTCACACTCTGACCAATGAGTCACACCATATGTCGCCAGTATGCATTCGTGAGGCTTTAAGAAATCTAATAATAATATACTTAACTTAAAATCTGAAATCATCTCATCCTGCTTCCATAAACATAAATTCAAATACCACAAAATATTTAGTCTAAAAACGTTGGTTAAAGATACATTGTAACGTTAATCCTACGTGGCAGTTGGAAGTTCAATCACCGGAAGAAAGAACTTAACGTAAAAAAAAAATGACTTGCTAGATGCAAGATATCCGAAGATTTTGAAATAGAAAGAGTCTACTGTTGTGAATTAAATAGTTTTAAAGTCATAGAAGATATCAACTATGACAAGAACAAGACACCTGAAGGCTAAAGAGCACACTAACCAAAACTTTGTGAAGATAACAGTGCAAACAGATAAATAATAATTGAGTATATATTTTGACATTTTTTTAGTGGTCAATCTATCTTTATAAAGTATATTTATATGTAACAGGATTCACACCTGAACTAATTAACTGATAATTATAAATTTTGGAACAGTTGTTACAGGTATAAAGGGTCCAAATGTAGGCTATATTTAGTTTAATGAGAGTGTAGAAGTCCTTTAAAAAAATTCAGATATCAAAATTTCATGGAAATCGGAGGTATGTATTAGACATCAAGTAATAAATATTCCCAAAATTTCAGTTTCTTTGGAGTATTTTAAAGGATTTTTAAGGGCCATAATATGGGCACGGCTTCCCATTTGAAAATTCAAATATTTCAGATTTGCATTGAATTTGATCCATAGCTATTAGACAATAATTAAGCAAGATTCCATGAATTAAATTTTTTTCCCTCCATAAAACCCCTTAAGTTTAAGACTTGAATTTTAGACATTTTCTAGAAGCAAAATAATGCAATTAATTTTGATCAACATGGATTCTAGAAGTAGGATTTTGTATCATTATACCTTGCTTTTAATAAAAAGTGGTGCAAAACTTGTTTGGTGAATTAATTTTACCTATGCTGGGACTGATATTTTTCTATTTCTTTAGAAAAAGTTATTTTTCTATGTATATGAGCATGAGCAAAAGTGTGTGCGTGAGGGCGAGAGAATATTCAAGTGAGAACGTAGATATGTACAGAGGAAAGTAGCAACGATGGTATCAAAGCTTAAATAGTTAAGCCATAAGGTTCAGTTTGAAAATAACATGTTTTCCCACAGGCAGGTTCATACTTGCATTACGAAATATAATTTGTTCATATTTCTCCTTCAATATAGGGAAGCTATTTTTAAAAGAATTACTTTTTTAATTCTTATCTTATTTATTTTTTGACACGGGAGGGAAGGGAAAGGAGACATGAAAGTGAGGTGTGTGGAGTAATAGCACATTGAATCCTCTAAAGTTTAATGCAACAATAAGAATTATTTTCTGAAAAAGCAAAACATGTTTTATCATGACCCTTGATTTAATGCGAAGGAAACATTCTCTTGTATAGATTTTTTATTTGATGTATTTTAAACATTTACAGCCTTAAAAATAAAATAAACAAAAATCTATTATAAGGTTTTATACTTTATTTTGGTAATGAAATTACTAAACCATCATCTAATAAAAATAAATGTTTCTAAAACTAAGGTGTTGGATTTATTTTTATTTGATTAAATTTTTATTTTTTTACAAACGAGTCGCCACTTATCAAGGCCCACAAGTCACTCGAGGATAAAGGTTATTGAGTTTAACGGATAAAGTGACTATTTAAGAGGACGGCTCAACAAGAATTTGTTTACATTGAACTTGAAAATGGCAATGTTATAGTCACCTGGGAAACAGCCCCGTGGTACTATGTTCCACCGACCGGCAGTTCTAGGAAAGAAACTTTGCTTATGAAAGTTCTGCTTAGTTCTAGGTATACAGAGGAAGAACGAAAATTTATTGACAGGGGTGGGGGACCATAGATCGAAGCTCAATTAAACACCTGCCATGAAAATAATAGAGTAGAGAAAGACTAGCAATGTCTCTTCTGTGGGAAAGGGCTGTAGAGTAGAGAATAGGACATCACCCACTAGATTTTGAAGTCTGACAGAGCACCCTTTCCTGCTTTGACAAGACAGGAAAGGGTGCTCTGAGCGGCACCTCCCCAGATGGGGCAACAGTATTCGGGGACGTATTTGACTCTTATACAGGTAGAGATTTGTGTCAGAAGTGAGATACTTTTGAGAGCAGTAGAATGATCCAACCATTTTTCCAGCGACCTTGGCAACGGATTTGATGTAACTCTTCCATTTTAGGTCTGGAGTGAAGGTCGGTCCCAGAAGCTTATCAAAGCAGGGGGCTTCTTCAAGGTGAGAGCCATTTATTACAATCGGGGCTAAGTGAGGATCAGAACATTGGTGGTGAAAGGAGAGAAGCTTGGTTTTAGCTGTATTATGAGAGAAATTATTTATTTGACCATCTACTTGATACAAGATTGTGTTGTATAATAGTGAATAAAAAAATTTAAAAATTCAGGAACTGGTTGTTCAAACTTTTCTAATTTTAGGAATCGGTTTAAGAGGACTAATAATAATTATTCGAATAGCACCACTGAATACTGAAAGTATTTTGGAGTTTGTTTTTGACATGTTAACATTTCTTGAAGAGGCTTTTTCAGTCACGCTACAGGTTGAAATAGAATTTATCATAAGACATTCTTATTTTCATATTAGTAGTTTTTTTTTTCTTTCAGATTTATTTTAAAGCAATGAAAAATGAATTTTAAAACCCGAATGGAAGTAATCTTTCTTTAATCCATAATTAACTAAACTAAAAGATATTTGAAGAACAAAACTTATATAGTTTGAATTTAAGTGACATTAAATAGTTTGATATTCTGTAGATGAACAGAAATTTGTAGAAAGATGAATTTTCTAACATTCTACATCTGCCGATCTGTAACCCCCCCACCCCTTATAAATAATATTAGATAAATACAAAGTGAACCATCAATATTTTCAAAAGTTATCTCCCTTACAGAATTTGAAAAAAAAAATTCAACCTTTTTGTTAAGTTAATGTATATAATGCCACACATAGAATTATAAGATTTTCTAGATTAAAAATTTAAGTACACAAGTTGTACACCAACTTGAATTTTCATGGAGGCCAATTTATTTTAATTATAAAATAATCCTAATTATTTTATCAACTTAAAATAATAGATTCATTCTAATATGACTATCACGATGGGTGGATTCAGCCGATTCTTTTCAAGGTTTCAGTTGTATCATGAATTACTACATTCCATTCTGGTCAGTTTATTGCATTCTGAGTAGCGATGTTGAGCCATTCCTTCTTCCACCGTAGGATTCAATTAATTGTTGGTCTGAAGATACTTTGCAAGTTGGACCTCAGTGATTATCAAGGTTTTCACCGGAAATGGAGTGGAGCAGGGTTGACACTGCCCTTTACTGTGATTCCAGGTGAGCAATGTGCGGAGTGTCCAAATCATCGGAGACGTCACTTCAATCAATAATAACGGAGCTAGAAGAATGTTACAATTGGTGATGTGGTCATGCCATCGTATATGCAGGGTCCGATGACAACATTGACGATCAAATACGCATATCATGCGTATATTGTTTGATGGCATCACCAAGATTTCACAAGTGTAAAGGAGAGTTGATCGCACAAGGGTATGGTTGAATGTTTGATTTCTGACTAGGACGTGTACCACACTGAATCCTCATTATCAGAGCGAGTGCTATGACAAGACCGAATGTAAGTAGTAAAATACGAAGGAAATGACTTCATTCTTTCAATTCGAACGGATTCTCCTATCATTTGCCATTTTTGTTGTATTACAGTAATCAGATCAATATACATATACAAAACTGAGTGTCGTGCCACCCCCGCCAGAAAGTGGAATTAGTAAGCAGAAGACGAGATACATTTTGCTAAGTATTGTCTGAACCTAGAAACGCTACGTGTATAAAACCTGGTTTATTTTTAATAAGTTGTCAGCAGGATAAATTGCTTGCATTGTTAATTGAGACAAAGTTCATGTTTTTAAAAGGAATTTGGTTTTGACATTTATAACAAGCAGAAAATATTTATCTTATTATTATTAATCATTTTTTTTAGTAGTAAGGAATGAATTTAGTAAAAGTACATCAATTATCGTTGGAGAGAAAATATTTCGGAATAAAATTGGTCTTTAAAAAAAAGTTTGTCATAAAAAGAAAGAAAGAAGAGAGGTGAAAAACGAGACAAGTGAAATACATAGCAATCTACGCTAGCTTTTAGAGCCAAAGCACGAGATCCAAGACACCTATTTGAATAGGTTTGAGAATACTATTTTCTAACTTATGGAAGTTGCTGCAAAGTCAATTGTGCTAATATCCTTGGGGAAGGTAGGACTAACTTTCTCTCCAGATCCGCCCATCTCATTAGGGGTAAAATAATAGGGCAACTAGTCAGAGAAAACTCTTAAATAATATCAGCCATTCTCCGCTTAATCCGGCATTGCTCCTTTTTATTTCTTCCTGACACTGGACTTAAGTTATGCCTGGTCAGAAGAGCAGTAAGTATTACAAAAACCTTGCTTCACTATATAAACTACTCATGGCCATTGTCTCTCAGGACAAAAATATTCAACGGTTTCTTTCTCTTATAAAATACAATCTGACAACTTCAATATTCTGCCAATGAGAATCTGGCATCGACGTCAATACGAGACAACTGTATCGATAACGACAGAACCATTTTCCAAACTAAAGTTGAATTTCTTTAATGCTGTATTCGCCATAGATTTTATGTAATGCTATCATATATAGACTTTACAATCTTCAAAAGATCGTTTTAATCTCTATATTAATAAAATTATAAGAGAATTTCACATTGTGTGTGAATTACCAAATTAAATCCACCAACATACATTTCGGTTTCTTCATAAACAAGTCAGCCATTGTAATCTTTTGTTAATATTTGAGTAAAAAGAATAAAGTACTTTGATGCTTCGCAATTTGAAACATTTGAACTACCGAACAGAAAAGTGACTTCTGGGTTTAAAATTCTTAGCAAATCATTGACTGTTTTGGAAGTTATTTAGATCCAATAAATTTATAATTGAGGATTAAAACATTACCATAACAAAATTAGTTATAGTTTTATAATAGGACTAAATTAAGAATTTAATGGGACACGATACTATAATAATTACATGTAACTTTTAAAATCCCATTAAAAAATTTATAATTTGAAAAAGAAAAAACCCAGCATAGTAAAAAATTGAATGAAAGTAAAGACTCGCAAGTACTCTACAGCTAATGTTGAATATATTACCGATATGTTATGAGTTATGTTAGCCAAATAAGATTAACAAATCAATTTCTGACAAAGGAAATCTTCTATGAAAACCCCGGAAGAACTGACATCACCCGGTTTTGATTGGTTGGTTTCGTTATTTTTTAATTTTTTTTTACAGCATATCACCCCTTTTCGTATTATTTAATGCCGAATCTGGTAATTTTGGTTAAAGTTTTTAAGCTTCAAGTTCTTTATATCTTCAAATTTTTATTCATAGTGTTTGGTTGTTTTGTAGAGGAAAATTGTTGTTTTTGTTTTTGGCTATGCAGAACATGATTGAGTTTTGCAAAGGGAAAGGAAAAAAAAAACAGTAACATCAATGTTTGGTGCATTTAAGGTCAGGAAGCCAATATCTTCAGACAGCCTGATCTGGTAGCACTAGGATCCAGTTTTGAGATGGGTGACTTGAGAGAGTCCAGTCAGCAGACTAACAAAGAAATACGTGATGCACATTCGCATTGGTGTGTGTGTACGTGGTGGCAGTGTTACAAGATTATCTTTTCAACCGCATATCTCTAGCCGAAAGCGGTTAATATATATAATCTGCCAATGAGAATGTGACGTGGATGACTATATTTTATATATATATATATATATATATATATATATATATACTCCCCTTATTAATAAAGGGAGCTCTCTGGTAGAGGAAATAACAGTTTCCACTTAGTGTAAAGCAATGATCTCTCATATATATCTCAACACAATGAGGACCATGTATCATTAGATATAATAAAGTCTATATTTTTTGTACAATGCTCTTCCGTAATTGACAATCAAAGATCAATCAATAAAAAACGATCACTCCACACAAGAAGTATCGACCAGCAGAAGAAGTTATCCCAAAGAAAAAAATTATAATTACCCCCAAAATAAGCTATATTGCAGAGATATTGTTTGATGCAATTTCGCAATGGCAACGTGGTGACAATTTTCTGGCCAATACACAAAACGATTATCTACATCTCCGTCGTAGTTGGTTCTTTTGGCATATTCGTCTCAGATCTTTTTTTTGCACATTTAACCGAGAAATTTCAAATAAAAATCAATAAAACTCCTTGTAATATTCGGATGGAATGAGAAATAGAATATTAAGCAAAATATTAATTGGGAGACCAAATGGAGAAACCGTTATTGAGAGTGGAATTGGCAGAGTTAAAATACTGTCAGATCTGTTATGTCTATATGTCAACACCCTTGCTGAAAGTTGTGAATAACCCACATTTCACTCCAACTATGAATAAAGTATCAACTGTGTAAATTTGACCATTTGGAAACAATGGGTTGTTCAATTGAACTATTGTGCTTATTTATTATACCTCTTTGGGCATCTCTTAATTTGAAGCAATAATCCCATTTCTGTATTATTTGGTGCAATGGATAAAAGTGCTAAGTAATAATCAGTTCTAAATGACAATCTTCTAGAAATTGAAGGTTCAAGCCTTAGTACGGGGGTGCTACTAATACAATTACTTACGATTTCTAGCCGGTCATGGCTGATGAAACAAGAGCAAGCTAACCCTTTGAACTAAATACAGAGTTCCATTCAGAATTTTGTACAGATCCCAGAGTTCGACGCGACGCACCTGAATAAGGTCAGAAGTTATATCGGCCAAAGCACTGAGACTAATATTCAAGAAATAGTCTGAATAAACCAAATTAGCAATCCTTATCTAAAAGAAAAATTCCAAACATAATCTCACTTTTACTTAAAATATACATAAAATTCTTAGATACTTCAGGTCAAAAAAATTTCCCTGTAAATTATACTTTTTTTTACCATTATTTCTAAATTGATGTAGTTTATTAATGTAATTCCTAATGCTTTTTTTAACTGGTAACATGTTGTAAAAAGCTGCAATCCATACCTATGAAGAGACTACCTTGAGACATGTTCAGAGAAGATTTAACAAAAAAAAAAAAAGCACATGGTTAAAATTTAACACCATAATTTCAATTTGGCATCACATTGAAATTGCAAATAAAATATTTGAAGCTAAATTGAAATTTAATAAAATAGCAACATCATTGGTTTGGTTATTTTATGAGATATCAACCCTTTTCAAGTCATTTTGGTAAATGCTTTTATGTTCAAATACTTAATATTGTCAAGGCTCTGGGGGTAATGCCAATTAAGGGGTGACTCGACATACTCTAAAGCTCCCAAATTGGGGAGCTCACTAGTTGATGGAGTTTAGGGTCATACACAGGACTGTCCACCATAATGAATTGAAAAAAAAAAAAAAAAAAAGTATATATTTTTTGTTCACCACAAAGACATATTGCAACTGAAGCATAAGGGGCTATTGTGATAGGGGCTATATTTATATGGATCCAACTTGGGTTGGGAGATGGACAGCAAGATTTCTGTTCATATTACATTTAAATTTCTGCATGTTGGTATGGTCCGAGAAACTGGGTGATGGGAGGGAATTCCAAGGGCAAGCAGTCCGATGAAAGAAGCTATCAGAGCATATTATTATATGATTAAGATTGTGGAAAGACACAAATGGGAAGAATATTTTATTTCAGTCTTTTAGTGAGAATTAAAGACTGAAACATAAGTACTGTTGAAAAATAATTAAATCCATCAACAATAAAACGGTTGGAAAAATTCCAACTCACGTGACTCAAACATGAATGACTAAAATAGAAAAGATCAAGAAGACACTGGTCTTCAATAAAACATATGTCAATGAAAATGACAAAGAAAACAAACCTCTCAGAATCAGAACAGAACCGAATGAAGACAACAGATTTTGAACAAATAAAGGGCTTGATATCTATAGGATAGAGCTATATAAATAATAAAATATACTTAGCTTAAACACTTTTCCTCAGTTTCATGGTACCACCGATTATCAGAAGTGTCTTTGATTGGCATCAATTCTGGCATTCTGATGATCGATGATACTGTGAAACTGCAGTAAGGTGTTAATTTAAGTACATTTTACTATCATCATAATCATCATCATTTAGTTAAAGTATTCTTGATAATTCAATAGTCATTCACACAATATATCTCACCGTGTCATCATGTTGGAATTTATAATCAACCTTCAAGGAAAATAGCTTTAATATTTCTATTTTTTCAGAAACAAAAAACACCCCCCCCCCCTAATTTTTTTTATTACACAAGCTAGACCAATATAATAGAAAAGAAATGTCTTTGAATTTTTTCTTGGGTTTAAATTGTTTTTGAAACAAAACAAACTATATATATATATATATATATATATATGAAAGAAATCGGGGGGGAACAAATATCAACCAACAAAAAAAATAGATGTTCAAGAAAATCTTTGTGTAAAGAGCTTTATTCGTCCAGTATCAAGTTTTGTCAATCTGTTATTCTGGTTTGTCTATATGAAAAAGCTGGTTGTAGATTTGAATACAACTTTTTGGCACAAGAGGAATTAATATATTTATACATATCTACAATGTCAAAATCAGATTTGGACAGAAATGAGAATATTTCCAATACACACACAATTATATATAAAGTTTGAATTACCTACTAGACATCATTCTCGAATGTGTTCGGTCTCTCTGTAAAAGGGTTTGTCAGGAAAACCTGACATGATACTTCAACCTACAAGTAAACTCTGACCAAATATTCAAAATAACAGAGTATTCGGGGGCCCAAATATGATCTCGGTTTGGCTACACGTCTATACGAAAAATGGTGCACCTTCTCCTAGTGATGTTACTTCAAGTAACAGCACTTAGCTGGATACTCCACCAGACCAGATGAATTCTTGTCCTGGAATCCGGTAAGACCAAAAGAAATATATACTATAACATAATCAACTGGTCAATTTGGGAGAGGAAATTTAATGTTCTTAACTTCTTTACAAACTCAATACTTGAGAGGTAAAGTAGAAGTTTAATGGAAAACTCGAATATCTATGTATCTCATTTAGAGATCAAGTGTTAGCCCCAGGAAGGAGCCCCTTAATTTTTGAGAACTTTGACTGAAGTAAAATGAAACAAAAAAGTGAATATATATATTATACACACAGGGTCTTCAGGATAAATTTCATAGTTTTTTGATATTTTTTCATTTCAGAACCATTTGAAGTATTCAATAGAAGTAAAACAGAAAGTTGTTTTCTGCATACTATTGACAGGGTTTGAGAGCTGGAGACCATGGACGGCTGGAAAGTACCGGAATATTGGAAGAGAGTGACCTGCTTCATCAGGATTTATGTCGGAGATTAAACAGATTTGGAAATCTTAGCTGCAGCTCAGAGCTCCTTGAATACCTTTAAGGCCGTGAGACATGAGCTAGAAAATTGCGACAGATGTGAAAGCAATGACTAGCAACAAAGGATCATAGATATTCTGACTGTTCGCACAACAAAATTTGTCGAGAAACTGCTAAAAGAAAAAAAGTGTGTGTGTGTGGGGGGTAGCGGATCCCCAAAGTGGTGTCTATGAAGAAAGTACTGAATGAGGATCTTCACTACTCCTCATGCAAGAATTTCAAAGGCCAACTACTCACCACCAAGGTGTAAGAGAACTGTCTTACGAAAGGCAAAGAAACACCTTCAACAAGTTGAGATGGGAATACTCTTTATTCTTCTCAGATGAGCAGAATTGCCAGGACCAGTAGCATAACGTCCACGCATCAAACTATAATGGTCTTTGGATGTGTTTCCAGCGAAGGCCACTTATGCTGCTCCACATCTTTAAAAATGTAATCCAACTCCAGGTGGAGGCTCAGGGCAGCTTCGAGCGAGCTGTATTCAGCAAAAGTTCCTCTAATAGATGCACTTTGAATTTCGAGAATACATCAATTATTGGCCAAGATATGACAGTTTTTTCTTTCCTTTCCAAAAAGTGTCAAACTCCTTAATGCCTTGTATTAGTAAATTTTTTTTTTTTTTTGAAGCACAGAAATCTAGCGTAATGTAGCTAACACAACATTTTGTGACTGTTAACAACATGTTTATTATTATCATAAAATAATCAATTATAATTGTAAATATGAGGAATAGAAATACCAAAAAAAAATAATACTAACAACAAATATCCATTTAAAATACATTTTTGTTATTAAATTATTTATTACAATAGAATAAAATAAAGATGCCGCCTTAAGTTAGGAGACATTAATCATCCAGCAAATACATTTTTTTGCACAGCTAAGAAAGAACTTAAAAAAAAAATGTTAATAGTAATAAAACATCTATATAATTTTATATTAATGCCAGCATGTAAAACGGATGTTAAACCGAATATGATGATGAATATTCCCATCCACCCATCAAGAAAGACTTTTTTTGTACTTTGAAATGTTTGTTATTTAAGGTTTAAAAAAAAAAGGCACACTTGCAATGGAAAGATATATAAGCGGTATAATAGTGAGTGGGATGTTCAATGAAAGTGAATATTGTGCTAAGAGTATTGATTTACTCCTCTCCAGGAGTTAGGCACAAGGCCAGTTTTTATCTTACTCCCACAAGATGTGACCCAAGGTCGGGTCGGGAAAGTGGGGTTTAAAAATTGCCTGAGCAGCCCCGTCGGCATTCCCCGGTAGGGGCGCATCAGACAGTAAGCAATAAACTTACTCCTCCCCAAAGAGGGGAGGCGAAGCCTGGGAGGGTGGACCTCCTAGAACTGCACAGGACAGACCCATAGACCGGCGTAAATCAAGCCCCGAAGGCCAAGACAATACCAGTCTATGGGGTGCAGTATCCATCGGAACAAATACTATACTTTGATCTTAGCCAAAAGGCCAAGAACACAATGAATATTGTGCTAAGAGTAGCAATCAGCGACAAACTCTTCTTTCTACAAGAATATTATTCTTATGAGATGAAGTACAAACAGGAATGGATTTGGACAGAATCAAGTCGTTTTGGAAAAGATATTAACCCCCCCCCCCAAAAAAAAAACATTTCCAGAGATTTACATTAAAGTGTATGCTGTACACCAGCGTTTCTTAACATGGAACCCATTATAATGTAACCCAAACAAATTAATTTCATAGATCAAAAGAGAAATTACATGGTTTGTTGCAATCAAAAATACAGTACACATATCAAGAAGGACAAAATTTAAGGATATTATTAAAGTAAATGTTTTGTTTGAATGCAATTTGAAAGCTTCTTAAATATTGGTATTTTTTTAATAGACAAGATGCACCTCAGGTGTTCTTCAGGACGCAGTCGATTTTGCACTTTGTTCGAGTTAGAAAATCCGTATTCGCACATGTAGGCGGTGGGAAAACATGAGTAGGTTATTTTACATTTTTAGAATTAAATATCTAAGTTTATTTCAAATATGTTGCTACTCAATAATTTAAAAAAGGGACTGCAACCCAAAAGATTAAGAAACCCCGTTCAATACCAATAATTCCTAAACTTTTGTTGGCTGCAATTTGGCTTTCAGCCTACAGCCATAGTCCCCCCCCCCCCACACACACAAAGTCATCTGTGATTTATAGAAGACACACTGTAAATAAAGAACAACTATTTCAATACTGTTGATACAATGTATTTTACAAGTAGAAAAATCTTGTAGCAACATAATGAATAAATTTACATTTCATCTGTAACTAAGTTGTCTTCAATGTATCAACAACATGGTAGAATGCACTAAGAAGTCTCAGATTTTTTTTTTTTTTCACCGGCATCAACCCAATGATTTTAATTAAAAAAATTTTGTGTAAAATATATATTTTCTCTTTTTCAAACATTTATTTATGAAGGTTTGCTTTTATTGGTTATTCAGGATAAAAGTTATGTGTATACCACTGGACGCAGTTTCATGTTATTCTAAGGCCAGACCCTGACAGGTACTGTCACTCTGGGTCAGAGTGGACCTGGGAGCAATGGGAACTAAGGGGCGACTCTGCATTTCACCAACACTCCCAGATTGGGGTTCTTTGGATGCACTTTAAGGTCACACCCAGAACATGTTATAGATTTTGTAACATAAAAGAAGAATTAACCCCCCCCCCCCAAAAAAAAAACAACAACAACCGTCTTCATCTCTCCTTGGATAATTCCTCCGATCCAAAAACCATATCCACCACCTGACATTGGGAACCAGAAATCTGTAGATGTTTTTTCTTAATTTGACTACTAAATGTTTTAAAACCATTTTTTTTACCCTTCTCAACAGGCAATCAATCTGTGCGTTCCATGTTGCTTTATAAATGAGATTATAATGAAAAGAGGATTGTCCCAATTAACAATTCACCTTTAACATGTGTAAGTCAATCTATTTTCATATATTGCACTATTATAGGGTGAACCATTTGACATATCTAAGTAGATCTTAAATGATTAACATTGGAATTTTTAATTCACACTTTTCTTGTACTTTATATTTGCACATAAGAAAAGTAATAATAGTAGAGCTGAAGTTAGAGTAGATATTAAAAACAAAAACGGCAAAAAAATAATTGGTTTCATTCATTAAAGGATGAAGATTGATTTTTTTGATTAAATAGAAGACTCATCAAAAAATTTATTTTTATTTCACACACACACACAGACTAAATATCCACCCGTTAATAAATATGAAAAAAAAAATTTTTTTTTATCAAAATTAAAAATCATTCCATATTTTGTTTCAATTATGTTAAAAAGGATTTGTTTAATATATTTTTATTTGGTCAAAAGTGTTTTGTAAAATTATTTCAAGAATAAACATTCCCCCCCCCCTTCCATATTCACACATTTGGCTGAAATCACTTTATATGCACCATGAGGAAGGTTTCATTTACAAGCCATCTTCCACTCTTTAATAAAGGCTGTGTATTTATTTGTATATAGATAAATATATACCCGTCTCGTTACAAACGTTAACGAGTAAAAAAAAAAATGCTGGACGAAACCAAGTGTTTAGAGGAAGGATGAAAGCAAATAGCAAATCTGACCCCCCCCCATGTCTTAAACAAATTCGGAAAGAAATCCTTCAGTTTTTTTTTGTTTTTTTTACTTTCTTCTTTCTATACTAATTGATACGTTTGTTCCTTTTTAACTTTTCCATCTTTGACAGAGGGTGTACACTCATTACAAAAGTCATTCCAATTGGTATATTTCGTTATATATATATATATATATATATATATATATATACACACACACACACAGTGGATGATATTCGTTTGCAATTTCCAACTGCTAATTTTATGCATATTACCTTTTTGTTTTTATTTATTTATTTTTTTTTTTTTACTTTTCATGAAAACTGACTAGATTTCCATTTTTTCTTTCTTTTTAGAATAATTGTTAATGGACAATTTTGAACCCCCCCTATTTGTGGAAGAAACAGTTCTTGGAATCTGCGCAGAAGAACAAAGGAGATTTCAGACCTCCTCAGTGTCAGAGGGGAATAGTAGAAAATGTCAAAAAAGAATTGAAAGTTTTGGGATTCAACTCTGAGGATACACCAGAGGAAAAAAAAAACAGATGATCAATGATGCGACACTGTTCGGCTAGACAACACCGATGGCTGAATTCGCGTTTTAAGTGAGGTAGTGAAACTCTGGATCGACCAGGTAGCTGCAGGTACACTATACATGTGCCATCCGGAAGACCGAGGCCTAGCTAGTTGTCAGAGAATTTTGTCAGCCCCACTTCACCTGATATCTGACCTCACAGCTCGCCTGACTGCAACTCCCCTTGATTTCTTTGTGTGGTGCACGGTGGCACGAAATATCAACAGATCCAGTTGCAACACGAAGGACTAACTGAAAGCCAGGATAACCAGAGCTTTTAAGGAGGGCCGAAGACTGGTTCATAAAGTGAAATTGACAGAAAAGATCATAAAAAATAAAAATTTAAAAAAATGATCAAAGTTTGATGGATAAATCTAAAAAAAAACAAACAAACAAAAAAATGAAGCTATTTTGTTTTTTGAAGTTTGGATGTTAATATTCATATAATATATAATTAGGAGATATGTACGATATTTCTCCCACTTCCAAGTAGAAATTTCGTTATCTCAGTCAGTAGAGCTCTGGATGCACACTACTGAGGTTCGGATTTTGAATTTCACTTTCTAGCCACACTGATCAGTTGTAGAGATGACAAAACATGTGTCTGGATATATATATAGTACCAAGTCAAAATTACTGATAAGGACAATTGTGTGTGTGTGTGTGTGTATATATATATATATATATATATATATATATATATATATATATATCACACACAATTGTCTTTATTATCAGTAATTTTGAATTGGTACTCATATTACAATATTTCGATTCAGACTGATGTATGAATATTTGGTTTCTTTACTATATTACACATCACATATATATGATTCCTTTGGATTTCTACCCTGTGGATTTTTACACTACCTGGATTATATATATATATATATATATATATAATCCAGGTAGTGTAAAAATCCACAAGGTAGAAATCCAAAGGGAATCAAACCGGGCTTATAAAAGAGTGCTCAATAAAAATATAGAGCTGTATTGTGAATGTTTGTTTTATTCGAACATGTATAAAGTTTGCTACCGATAACATCGACATGCCAGTGTAGCAGACTTTGTACATTCACTATATATATATATATATATATGCCTCACCCAAAAAAAAACATACACATACTACAAATTCATCTGTACTTTATGTGC